>ML664631.1:79478-211295 GCA_007570785.1 Antilocapra americana | reverse complement strand
TATGTGTCAACTTTAACTATAAATGTATAGGTGATCATGCTTAAATGGTCAAAATTTAAGTAATATGAGAAATTATAGTAGAGATAGATTTAACTATGCTGTGCTACGCTTAATCACACAGTCGTGTCCAACTCTTTGCCACCCTATGCACTATAGCCCACCAGACTCCTCTGTCCATGGGGATTCTCCAGGTAAGAATACTGGAGTGGGTCGCCATGCCCTCCTTCAGGGGATCTTCCCAAGCCAGGGATCAAACCCAAGTCTCCCACATTGAGGGCGGATTCTTTACCATCTGAGCCACCAGGGAAGCCCAAGAATGCAGGGGTCTCCTGCATTGCAGGCAGATTCTTTACCAGCTGAGCTATCAAGGGAGCCCCAGATTTAACTATATGCAAGTATAAAATTTTAGCATAATAAGAATGAAACAAAACTGAAAAAAAAAAGACCACTTGGGAACATATATTCGTTCATTGACTAAGCGTAAGTAGCTTAATTTACAATAGTGATTTTTAACTTGGATTTCTTGGTATTAGGATCTTTGACAGGGAGGTCAATTAACCTCATGAACCTGTATGTAAATATGTGTGTATAGGCATTTTTTTCTATAGAAAAGGATTATTATTTTTTTATCAGAAGATCAAATGGAATCCATGCCTTGAAATGTTTAAAAACTATTAATATATGACCTCATTCTAATTAATTTTTAATTTATCATGTGTTTGGTAGATACATGAGCAGAGAATATAAACAAGTATTTTGGAAAAAGTAGAAACATATAGAATAAATAAATGTATAAATTGTGTTCTACTTCATTAGTAATCAAGCAGATTCAAATTATAGCAAGCATCAACTATCTCTTTATATCTAATAAAACCACATGTACAAAAATGCAAGCAAATAATCTGTTATCAACAGTGTAAACTCACTCTTTTTGATACCACTAAAAATTGGTTATGACCATTGGGAAAGCAATATGACATTATTTAGTAAAAACCATAAAATTTTCCATAATGTTGACTCAGTAATTTCTTCTAAGACTGTTATACAGCAGAAGTTGGAAAAGAATTCATGAAGATATTCATTATGATGGAATCTCTAATAGCCAACAGAAGGAAAAGGTAGCCCATATTATATTTATGGTAAAATAAGTTAAAAAAAAGAATACAGAATATTATTGTGGCTAAGTAAAATTCATGTTTTGGGAGGATTGTAATGTGCAGACACATAACTTTTGCTGATCCTTGTATGTTAAAATATTTTTGTCATATTAATATATGACAAAAATTGAAACAACAAATATAAGAACATTATTATATAAAATATTGACAAAGAAATCATATGGTATCATTAAATGGTTCAGTTTTCACTTCTAGATAAACACATGTAGACATGCAGGTTGTTCACTCTAAAATTCCAGGATGTCATTCACATAGGTTGCAACATACATGGAACACCCTGGGTTGTTCAAAATAAGGCTCTAAATTCATGACTATTTTTTATTTGTGTTAATATGTTCACCTTTTATGACTCTGATCACCTTGTAGCATTCCATATTATCTATACAGTCATAATATAACATGGTCACTGTGAAAAGCCATGGACTTTGATTTAAATAATCTATAGCAGTTCATCTCTCTCACTTATCAGTTTTAGTCCTTCTGAGCTTATAGTTTTAATGTGTAAAATGGTAAATTACATATGGGCTGATTGAAATAGTGTATGTAAAACAGCTTTGTAAACAATAAGATAGTAATGTTATATCTTATAATAATGATACAATTAGTATTATTAATATTTGTCATTTTAAAGAAAATAAATGTTACTATACCAAAAGAAAACATTAGTAGGTAATTCATGGAAGGCATATTTTTCTTGCATTCAAAGCAAAAGAGGTACAAAAGTACATTTAGTGAAGATGTTTATATGATGAATCTCACATTTAGTGCTTTTTACACAGCAAATGCATATTTTGCACATAATGTCAAGGTTTCCCTTCTGCCTTCAAGGCCTATCTAAAAATTGTTCTTTGTACATATAATCAAAAACAATAAAAATATTGCTTTACTACCCACTTTTCATTTAAAAGCATCTGGAACAAATCTCTTCAAAACACCCTCATATTCAGCTTTTGGTGAAGATGTTTGGGTATGTTTTAAAAACCTCTGGATGAATGCTTTCAAATGACTCATTCATTCTCCTATGTCTGACAGGATATATATGAACATGTAGGAAACATAAGTGGAATTGCAAATAAGGTTATTAACTTTTGTGAACATATGTGTATGCCATTGAGAAATAGACCTGTACAGACCTGTCTTTCTTTAGAGCAAGTCAGTGAAAAGGGTTAAATCTTGACCATCTGAAATTCTGTTTATTTATTACTATTATTATAAAGAGTAGTCTTAGATTTATGGCAGTAATATACAAAAGAGGCTAGATTAGGTTTGAAAGCTATTAGTATCTATTTTTATTTATTCACACTTGTCAACAAAGGAAAGATTTCTATGTTATAGATATCATCTATCCTCTACTGTATGAATAATGTTGGTATTTGACCATACACAGTAGCTTGTGGGAGTAACACAAATAAGAAGGGAGTATTTTGTAATGCTAAATAACATTTTCTCATCTAGGAAAATGGTTTTAGGTTTATTATTTTTTCACTATTCTCTTTTATAATGCTTAAGAACATCTACTTATGGATTAAGAATACTCTTTAAAGTTAAACAGACATTCTTAATGCATAGATACGTATGTCATAGGAAAGTGATTGCTTACTGTATATCATCTGTTTTCAGAAGCAATGGAGATTGACTACTGAAAAATATTATGAGAGCAAATGAGGTTATTTTATGAGGGCATTTCAATAAGCATTCTTTTGACCCATGTAAATAAAATATGAAATGTCTCAATTTTAAGTCTCTCTCACATACACTCATTTATTCAACATTGACTAATATGATTGCATTTACAGTAATTTCAAGATAAGCTTCAGCATCAAAAGAGCATTTTAATAAATCACAATTGATGATTTTCCTGTCCATTGGACTCAATACTAACTTCTGGCTTTGGTAAGAAGAGATAATTTTTAGAGGCTTGAATTCTGCGAAGCTCTTTCTTAATAATTTTCCACCCTAATCTTTTGGTGTAAGAAGTCCTTGGGGATTTTTCCTTTGAGTATATTTGTATACATAATCCATGAAGAGTATCATTTGCATTTTGATTTGAAATCTCCTGACTTTTAGATGCAGAGAGGTGCTAGAAATTTTGTAGTTTTATGATCCCCCGTCCTCTAATGCATTCACATATTGATCATATATGTTCTGAGCTCTTAATTTTTGCAGACAATATGCTAGGTTCTGGGGTATCGAGATAAACAAGCCATGCTCATGATCATCAGGAAACCTCTCCTATAATGGGAAAAAGCTATATTAGGAGCCTGTGTTAGAGTATGCAGGTATTACAAAGGAGGGAAAAATAACTTCTTTATGGACTGGGAGTGGAGCAAGAGGAAAAGCTCAGGAATAGTTTTGGGGAAGAAATAACAGACAATTATTTCTTTTGATTCTACTGGAACATCTACTCATTATAGTTGTTTTGTTGATGTTTAGTCCCTAAGTTATGTCCACTTCTTTTGTGACCCCATGAACTGTCGCCCACCAGGCTCCTCTGTCCATGGCATTTCCTAGGCAAGGATACTGAAGTGGGTTTTCCATTTCCTTCTACAAGGGATCTTCCAGATTCAGGGGTCGAACCCACATCTCCTGCATTGACAATTAGATTCTTAACCACTGAGTCACCAGAGAAGCATCACTATTAATGAATAGTCTCTTTTTTAATGCTTTTATATAGTATTTGAGTGAGTATGGACTTGACTGTATCAATTATTTTTCAGATTTCATTTTAGTTTGGATGCTCAGTAGCAACATCACTCATGTTCGATTTCATTATCAGTGAATTTACTACTAAATATAAAATAACACTAATGTATATTAACAGAAAGTTATTTCGGTTGTAAAATATGAGTGGTATCCAAAGTTACTTCTTAATGCTATCTCTTTGTCTTTTTTCTTTTTATGTTGTAGATGAAAGAGAAGATGTTCAAAAGAAAACATTCACAAAATGGATAAATGCACAATTTTCTAAGGTAAGGATATTCTGTTGCTCCTCTATTGAAACATGATGCTGATTTTTCAAAATGAGTTGTGTATCTGTGTAATTTAAATGTCCATATTGTTTTTCTCATAGTCTTTGTTTTAACTGCAAATCTTGGAATATTATATTGACTTTTAATTAAGGAAGAAGCAACAGAATATGTGGTAAAGAGAAATTATTTAAATTGATAAATTATTTAATTTGATAAAATATATCTTTGATTCTTCTTCATAATATTAGTTTCTTTAACAACATAAGTCACCACAGGATTTTGTCAGCAATCTTCATCATGTAGCTGGTATATGTCATACACTAGAAGAAGATAGGAGCAATCTTTATTGTTCTGAAAACAATCATTTTATTGGTCCTTCTTGGACCAAATGGATAGGCTATTTGGCCCCAGTGATAACTTTCTTTTCTTTATATGTAGACATCAATCCATACTCCTAATATTTATTTATTTTGCAAATACAACTAACTCATGATCAATAGTACAATTCTAGGTAATTTTTACATGAACATAGAGTAAAATAGTCTTACCTTGAAAGCTACCATTAAGAGTGAAATATAAGGGGTTTGCTGTGGGTTTCAATGTTAGAAAGATGATTTATGTTTAATAATTGTGGTTTGAGCAAATCAGTCAAATGCTTTGTAAGTCAGTTTCCTCATCCTTCTATTGTGTGTGTGTGTATGTGCATGCCTGCATAATCAGTCAAATACAGATAATGGTAGTATAAAACTAATAAAATATGGATCCTTTATGCAAGGCTTTAAGAGAAGTAAAATGATGATAATGGTTATTTTGCACGTTGTGATGATTAAAAGAGGCACACTGTGTGAGAATTTCTAGCACAATGCCTGACACCCTTAATATATATAAATTACTCTTTTCTTGAACCTGTCTCGCTTTGTGAAAATCTTGGCAGTAGATCCAAAAAATCTACTGGGAGATGCAGTCTAAAACGTGTTCCCTTTACTACTTCAAAAGGTTTTAGAGTATCATCCATTCTTTGTGGTATTTGACAGCAGAATTGCTCCAGGTACTCTTTAGTATATTGGCAAGAAGTGAAGTTACTGAATTTTAACTAATCAAATTTCATTTATACTTACTTGCTGAGGTATTTAATAAGTAAGTTGCTATTATAGAACTTTAATAAACATAGGAATGAAATATGTTTTAAAAATCTCAACTTTTTAAGTAAGTGGCATGCAAATAATATAAAAAGAGCAAATTATAATACTATAAATGAAAAATGAACTTAGAAATATTTAGGATAGGAACTCATAATTCTGAGAATATTTATCAGATAGCTGTGTATGGTTTAATTGCTGTATCTAGTGGTCTCATTGAAATTTTGTTAATTTCAGAAATTTGTAGCAGACAATAGATAAAAGCTTTCAAACAAATCTATCAACAAATCAAAAGTATAAAGAGATTTTTTCATAATAATAATGTATGCAATAATAATAATAATATACTCTGAATCTTTGAATTAAACTAATTAGTTATTTTAATAAGGGGTGTAAACATGATAGACACAGTGAATTCTCATTCCCACAAATCTAAATAGATCAGCAGTCTCTGTACATTGACATTTCTAAGTATTGTTTACCATAATGCATGTGCTAATAAACAAACATAGTTTGATATCTTATATTCTGTGAAACATTGTGAACACTGTCTTAGGCACTCCCTACCCTAAGGAGCCCTTATATTTTAAAAACTGTGGAATAATCAAATGCATGAGTGTGTTTACTGTCTTTTTTCAAATAGCCTGCCCCCAAATTCAACTCCCACTTATTTCATTTATTTTATAAGTGTTCTGTCTGAACCTATTAAAGTTGGATCAGGAGAGTCACCAACACAATATTGTAAAGTAAAAAGTCTTTATTGAATTTGTTACAATAAAAATATTAAATAAATAAAACAATAAAATGAACTGTAAAATAAATAAATAAATAAATGCCTAAGCTTCATATTTGGGCATATCCTAGGTATCAGGATTATAAATAAATATATTTATAACTGGAGAGGGAAACTATTTAGAGATAAAATTTATATGAGTGAGTGTGTGTGTGTGTGTGTGTGTGTGTGTGTTTGTGTGTGTGTGTGTGTGTGTTGATTTTTCATTTAGGGATCTGAAAGATATTTTCCTTGTTACCTGGTTTCTTTCTTGCCATGACTTCAGGTTGGATGACTAAATTTTATCTAGATGCTTTTGAAGATAATGAGAAGAGAAAGCTAATTGATTCAGTTTAAGCTACCTGGTGGTACCAAAAGATAAACATAGCTGTGAGATATGTCATTTGACATATATTTATTTCACTGCTACCTGAAATTGAGCAGAAGTGTAGGCCTGTAGGAGGTACCAAATTAGTTTAAAGTTGAAGTTTCTGATCTCATGGAACATTCATATTTGGGAGATGTTGGATAATTGCTAAATGGAGTAGCACTAAGTAGTATCTAGGTAGTCAAAGAAAGCAATACTGAGTTAGAATGAATCCAGAAACCTTTAGGAAGCAAACTGTACTGAGTGAGAGACTCTAAAGGAAGGAACATCAGACAGCAAGGCAATAATGTGTGTTTTCTTTATAACCTTGTTGATCATTACTAGTGCACCAAATATGTATAATAAATACATTTGGTCAGTAGTACAGATAATTAAATATATACTAAATTTAAGAGAAGTGGACATTCTGAATGAAAACAAAAGCTGAGAAGGGCTTTAAAAAGACAGAAAAAGCAGTGAAACATTATCATCTGTCTGTGTGGTAAATTGGACAGAGAAACATATATAACAACAATAAAGATGAATATGATAAGGTAAAAGGTTTATCAGTGAGGCATATATACACATATACACCTTTGTATATTATCTGTAAAGTATAGGGAGATAGCAAAGTAGTTTCTGGGCTACATAAGGGATAGTTTAAGGGGAAAATGTGATTAACTATAACCTTATCATTTTGTGTCATTTGAAGCTTAAAGTATCTTTGTAGTAAATCCAACTGATTTTTTTGTATTTTTCCAGTACCATTTTATAATAGGCCCTATCTCTTTTTCAGAATAAGTCTTCTGTTAACCTTCAATTCCCAAAATTTTTACTAGAATGTGATTTATCACATCTATTCTATAAAGATAAGCAAACAATATTTATTGCCACATAAACACAAAGTCATTGCTAGGTAAGATTAATTCAAGGTAAAAGTTTTCTTCTTGTAATTTATAGCTATTTTATAATACTAAAAATGTTTAGTATTTACTGTACCACAAATATAATTCACATTAAAAAAATCTTGTGCATTCACACAAGTTCTTTCAAACAATCATTTAAGGAGAGTACACTTTTGAAATCATGACCACCAATAATTTTGTCATAAAACTTCCTTGATGTTTGCATTAGAGGAAAAAGCGATTTGTAAAATATTTGCTACTAGATCAATTGAAAGATTTAAACCATCTATCAGTGAGTTATATGATGGCTTTGATCTGATGCTGGATTTAGTGGTTAATTTTTTTCCATCTTCTAACTTCACTTTCTGTAATTTTTCCAAAAGTAGTAGACAACTTTGTATTAGAAGTAAAACTGTGTAATTGATTTTGTTTGTGAGCTTCTCAATGGTTATTGATAATGTCTTCATTGACACAATGTGTGTGCGTGTGTGCTTAGTCACTAAGTCAGGTCCAACCCTTTGCAACCCCATGGACTGTAGCCCACCAGGCTCCTCTGTCCATGGGATTTCCCAGGCAAGAAAACTGGAATGGGTTGCCATTTGTTCTCCAGGGATGGAACTCATGTCTTCTGCGTGGCAGGAGCATCCTTTACCCCTGAGCCACAGGGGAAAGCCCATGCAATGTATATGCCCATGCCAAAAACACCAGATACACCCTCTCACGATAACAATAACATGAGATGCAATCAACTGAAGCCACATATTTTCCCAAGAATTCACCATAATTTACCATCTTGCCCGCATAATGAACATGATATAATGCAAATTCACACTAAAATTGTGAGTCAATAAACAAGGCTTCTTTACACAGCTCTGTATCATGGAACCATAGGAGAAATCACTATATCCACACTTGAAGACATTTCAGAAAGGTACACCTAAAATTCAAATTCTTTGAGTCTTGTTTTCCTTATATGTCTAGTTCTACTTTATGAGAAAACATATATTAAAAATGATATAAATAAAAAACAAAATATTGCCAATTTTACTATCATGTAAAATTTTTTTCTGAATTGAATGAGTAGTATATTTAGGCAATTCTTTGGATGCCTGCTCATTTCTTTCTTGAAGATGGTTTTGGCTACTCTCTTTGGATGGAACAGAGAGAATAGAGCATATATTTATATTTCATCATCTTGCCACATTCTCTATGCCAATCCATGTCCTCAGTAAACACACACATACATATATAAACATACATGCAGGCACACACAGTATGCATGTTACATATTTAAAATTAATTGAACAGTTCCATTATATAAAAGGAGGATACTGAGACGTAGGGGGGAAACATTGTTTCAGTGCAAGAGATAACAATTTAGAGGTGGCAAGAATACACAGAAGAACTTTACAAAAAAGATCTTCACAACTCAGATAATCACGATGGTGTGATCAGTCACACTCAGCTAGAGCCAGACATCCTAGATGGTGAAGTCAAGTGAGCCTTAGAAAGCATCACTACAAACAAAGCTAGTGGAGGTGATAGAATTCCAGTTGACCTGTTTCAAATCCTAAAAGATGATGCTATAAAAGTGCTGCACTCAATATGCCAGCAAATTTGGAAAACTCAGCAATGGCCATAGGACTGGAAAAGGTCAGTTTACATTCTTATCCCAAAGAAAGGCAATTCAAAAGAATGCTCAAACTACTGCACAATTGCACTCATTTCAAACACTAGTAAAGTAATGCTCAAAATTCTCCAAGTGAGGCCTCAGCAATACATGAACCGTGAACTTCCAGATATTCAAGCTGGTTTCAGAAAAGGCAGAGGAACCAGGGATCAAATTGCCAACATCTGCTGGATTATCAAAAAAGCAAGAGAGTTCCAGAAAAACATCTACTTCTGCTTTATTGACTATGCCAAAGCCTTTGACTGTGTGGATCACAATAAACTTTGGAAAATTCTGAAGGAGATGGGAATATCAGACAATCTGACCTGTCTCTTGAGAAACCTGTGTGCAGGTCAGGAAGCAACAGTTAGAACTGGACATGGAACAACAGACTGTTTCCAAATAGGAAAAGGAGTGCATCAAGGCTGTATATTGTCACTCTGCTTATTTAACTTCTATACAGAGTACATCATGAGAAACCCTGGGCTAGAAGAAGCACAAGCTGGAATCAAGATTGCCGGGAGAAATATCAATAACCTCAGATATGCAGACGACATCACCCTTATGGCAGAAAGTGAAGAGGAACTAAAGAGATTCTTGATTAAAGTGAAAGAGGAGGGTGAAAAAGTTGGCTTAAGGCTTGACATTAAGAAAACTAAGATCATGGCATCTGGTCCCATCACTTCATGGCAAATAGATGGGGAAACAGTGGGAAAAGTGTCAGACTTTATTTTGGGGGGCTCCAAAATCACTGAAGATGGTGATTGAAGCCATGAAATCAAAAGATGCCTACTCCTTGGAAGGAATGTTATGGCCAACATGGATAGCATATTGAAAAGCAGAGACATTACTTTGCCAACAAAGGTCCATCTAGTCAAGGCTATGGTTTTTCCAGTTGTCATGTATGGATGTGAGAGTTGGACAGTGAAAAAGGCTGAGTGCTGAAGAATTGATGCTTTTGAACTGTGGTATTGGAGAAGACTCTTGAGAGTCCCTTGGACTGCAAGGAGATCCAACCAGTCCATCCTAAAGGAGATCAATCCTGTGTGTTCATTGGAAGGACTGATGCTGAAGCTGAAACTCCAATACTTTGGCCACCTCATGCGAAGTGTTGACTCATTGGAAAAGACTCTGATGCTGGGAAGGATTGAGGGGCAGGAGGAGAAGGGGAAGACAGAGGATGAGATGGATGAATGGCATCACCAACTCAATGGCCATGGGTTTGGGTGAACTCTGGGAGTTGGTGATGGACAGGGAGGCTTGGCGTGCTGCAGTTCATGGGGTTGCAAAGAGTCGGACATGACTGTGCGACTGAAGTGAACTGATACTGATGTACTTTTCAACTATGTCAGTTCTAAATGTATATATACTAACAAGTTTATATATATCCACAATATAAGAGGGGCTTCCCTGGTGGCTCAGTCAGTAAAGAATCTGCCTGCAATGCAGGATACCTGGGTTTGATCCCTCAGTTTGGAAGATCCCCACAAGAAGAAATTGGCAACCCATTTCAGTTCTCTCGCCTGGAAAATCCCATGGACAGAGGAGCCTGGCAGGCTACAGTCCAAGGTGTCACAAGAGTAGACATGACTTGACATGACTTAGTAGGGCTAAACCACCACCGTGTACAAGGGGCCTAACTATCAGAAGTAATAGAGCAGAGCTGCTGTGTCATGGAAGGTTCACCGTAAACATGAACAGACACAAATCAGTATGCTCCTGGCTTTCTGTTTCTCCCTCCTGGTTGGTATCAGGAAGAATTAGGTCACTAGGGATATTGAAGGGCAGTGAGCTAAGTCTCTGGATCATGATAATAAGCCCATCTAAGGCTTTGGTAGCACTTGAACTATTTGATACAGTTGTTTTGGAGAGATGAAAATTGGTACAGGAGACTATAGAAATCCTCATTTCAGAAATAGTGAAGCATAGAACCTTTTTGGTTCCCATATAGCCGTATGTTCATAATGCTCTTGAGATATGCTTTCATGGTTAGTTGCTGTACTGGCCTCTTGAGATAAATATTCAGGATGAGCTAATGAGAGTTAGGTGGCTTGCTCAAGGTAAAGGGAAGGGATGAAGCTGGAAGCCAGGAAAGTGGGCTTTAAACCCCATGATATTTCCATATTTGTTACCATTGTGACAACTGCTCCATCTACAAAACGCTGCATTTTTCTTGGGACACGTCACACAATTGATAGGCTTTATGAGAAGTGGGAAAGAATTTTGAGTTCATTGAAAATTTGAGAAGAGATTTAATGCTTGCAATACCAACAGAAACTTTAACCTACCTTTGGAGGTTTAATAACCCCAAAACTCAGTCACTGTTGAGGAAGACTTTAAATTGATTCTTCCAAAGTTATTTCTAATACATTAAATTTTAAACCTTTACATTTTATATTTTAGTGAGTGACATAATCTAATTTTCAACATCATCAGTAAATTGTGGATACTGTTACTTATTAATATTGATTTTTATTTCCATTAGACATTAGCAGATTATTATGTGTAAGAGATAATTTAAATACTGATTTAAAATAATTTGATGAGAAATGCGAGATATTGCTTTACTGGCATGTGGGCTCCGTGACATCTACACAAAATATTAAGATGACTTCGAGAATGATGTGTCTAGTGTTTGCAATAGAAGTGATTTACTAATGGTCTAATCCATTGAGAACTATTCCCTTGAATGTTTTCCCAAATCTAGTCTTTGCAAAGTACCCAAGTAACAAAGGATATCATTCAGTTAATGAAAGGAAAATTAGATTGTGATTGTTCTCACTGTTTTCAATGAAAGACAAATAATTTATTGTTTATGTTGCACATCTTTCTTAGAAATATGTTAATCTTTATCAATCCACTGTTACTGAGCTATTTATAATTCTAGCTAGTTTTAAAACGTTTACATGTTTTGCTCTATGTTCTGAAATATCTTATGACAGAAATGAAGTTGTTGTTTGCAATACCTACATACTATGGAGTGGTTTCAGTGGCAAGCATAGTTAGCTGGCAAATGTAAATATTTACCAATTTGCATGACAATTGCTGGCAAAAAACAATTCTCTGTAGCTCACAGGCAAATGCATTAGTTATCTGATTTATTCTATCTTAGGGCCCTACATAACTTTCTTGTGAAACAACATATATTGGCTTTAGAGATTTAGTTTCATTTTGGAAAGAATAGTTGGCACTCTGGTACTGTCCCACTGGTGCTATATGGTTGCTAAAATAACCTTTCAGCATCAACAAATATATATTGATTGCCAACTCTATAGCTGGCATAGTACTGTACACTGAAAAAGGAACAATTCAACATGATTTTTCTTCTCCAGATTATCATCTGAATGAAAAAGTAATGCTATAACATAATTAAAATAAAAGATGACCTTTAATAGAAGTGCTATGAGAATGTAGATGGAAAAATGACTAATTGCTTAGAGAGGAAAACCTTTTGAAAAGAGGTGACATTTAATCTGAGATTGTCCATGCAAAGACAAGTTAAAGAAAGGCAAAGGCAACAAGAATTTCATGCAGAAGTATGGAGCACTTAAAGAAGTTTGGCCTGTCATATAATAGGTGGTCAAGGAGATCTGTGTGAGTGAAGAATGGAGGTTGTGAGAAAGAGCAAGATGCCATTCCTGAATTATTGTATTGTTGTTGGGGCCAGTTGGGGCAAGAATGAGATATCAGTTTGATCATGTTAATATTCAACTTCTGGTTGAAAAATGTGAACTTCTGCAACAGAAGGCAGTTATGGAGTAATTAGACTGCTCTCCCTACTTAGGACCACTAATTCTTCCTGTAAAATTGAATCTAAAGCCTAGAGTTTACACTTAGGGAATAGACATCAGGATCTAAAATGAAAATGTAAATGGGTTACCTTTTTTTGTAGAGCTGTTTGATGTCACACACACTCATCATCACGCTGCATCATGGTCACCTTCGGGGCTTGTTAAAATATAGATCACTAGAACCCACAGCCAGAGTTTCTGGTTCTGTGGATCTAGCAGACCCCAAGAACTTTGATTTTTAAGAAGTTCCTAGGTATAAAGTGTTCTTATTTAAATTACCTGCAGTTATTATGTCAGACTGTGAAGACATATTTTTAATAGTATGTCTGTGAATTAAGTTCCTATCCTTCGTAAACAACCGTTTATACAGAAGGAAACATGCTTTCACAGTAATACACTGTTTTGAGTCAGTCAGCTTATCAGTAATGTTGCTATTGGCTAGAAATGCTGGGGGCACTCACCTGGTCCCTTAGTACCTGTGGGAGCCCCCACAGATACTTCTTGAGTGGAGTCAATGTAGTGACCATATTGGCTCTTGTGATTCTTTATTATTATTTCAAGAAGCATCTCAGCAAAAACTATCAGGGAACTTTGAAGAAAAAAAAAGCTTTGGCTTATTTCTCTAAACCTGAAGGATACAAGGCATGCCTGGGGCCACATAGTGAGGTCACAGGTAGAGAGAGAGAAAACTTGGGATTCTGCCTTTATTAGGGTCAAGGGTGGGATACCTAGGTTTTTGTGGGTTTGCTGTTGGTTAATTTAAAACGTAAGAGTAGGAATTAAATGCTGGAAGAGAAAATCAAACTCTCAATTATCTAACTCAAATCTCAGTTATTTAGACTTTCTAAAAGAGGTAACTTGCATGGGTGAGGCAGCCTGACTCTTTATCTAGTTATTTAGCAGGTAATGTGCTTATTCCAAATGAATGTCTTTGAAGTGGATGCCTTGGCAATCAAAAGCTTAATATCAAGCACTTACATTATCATCAGTTCAGTTCATTTAGTTCAGTCACTCAGTATTGTCCGACTCTTTGGGACCCCTTGAATCGCAGCATTCCAGACCTCCCTGTCCATCACCAACTCCCAGAGTCTACCTAAACCCATGGCCATCGAGTCGGTGATGCCATCCAGCCATCTCATCCTCTGTCGTCCCCTTCTCCTCCTGCCCCCAATCCTTCCCAGAATTAGGGTCTTTTCCAATGAGTCAACTCTTCGCATGAGGTGGCCAAAGTATTGGAGTTTCACCTTCAACATCAGTCCTTCCAATGAACACCCGGGACTGATCTCCTTTAGGATGGACTGGTTGGATCTCCTTGCAGTCCAAGGGACTCTCAAGAGTCTTCTCCAACACCACAGTTAAAAAGCAACAATTCTTTGGCGCTCAGCTTTCTTCAGCGTCCAACTCTCACATCCATACATGACTACTGGAAGTTTTTTTTTTTTTACATTATCATTAGAAAAACTAATTGTCTATACTCACCAACTAATTGTTTATAGAGATCTATTGTATATCAGGTACTCTAGGTTTTTAAACAGGCAGTGAAAGACATGCTGATGCTACTACTGCAGGGACCACACTGGAAATAACTCCTATAGAACATCAGCAATTTCATCAGGTCCATAGTAGAATATTTAAAGAAACTTCATCTAGGATTCTGATGAACCCTCAATGGGGAATGATCTTTCTCCAGCTGAGAATCACTATCCTTCATTGAATTTGAGATCTATCCAGAGGGATCTTTACTCAGTAATAGAATTGGACTGGTGTTAAAAAATTTACAAACCTACCAAACATATTGTATATATATATATATATATAAAATATTGGGTTGGCCAAAAAAATTCCTTTGGGTTTTTCCATAACATTGTATAGGAAAACCTGAAGAAATTTTTTGGCCACTCCAACCAATATATATATATATATGTGTGTGTGTGTATATATATATATATATATATTACATGTATATAGGCTTATAATAGTCTTCTTATGTTACAGGTCTCAATTAATATATATCTGATTGGCATACATATCTGAGAAAGGTAGATAGAATATTTTTCAAAACTCTATCCTATAAGCACATTTGTTGTCATTCAGTTGCTCCGTTTTCTCCAACTCTTTTTGACTTCCCTGGTGGCTCAGATGGTAAAGCATCTGCTTACCATGCGGGAGACCCGGGTTTGATCCCTGGGTTGGGAAGATCCCCTGGAGAAGGAAATGAAAACCCACTCCAGTACTCTTGCCTGCACGGAGGATTGGTACGCTACAGTTCTTGGGGTCACAAAGAGTTGGATACAAATGAATGACTTCACTTTCACTTTTCAACCTCATGGACTGCAGCACGCCAGGCTTCCCTGTCCTTCACTATCTCCCAGAGTTTGCTCAAACTCATGTCCACTGAGTCAGTGATACCATCCAACCACCTCATCCTCTGTTGCCCCCTTCTCTTGCTGCCCTCAATCTTTCCCAGCTTCAGGGTCTTTTCCAGTGAGTCAGCTCTTTGCATCAGATGGCCAAAGTATTGGGTCTTCAGCTTCAGCATCAATCCTTTCAGTGAATATTCAGGGTTGATTTCCTTTAGGATTGACTGGTTTGATAGGTGATAAAGAAAGTAATTAATATAGTTGAGCTCTATGTTCTAGGGGAAAACATAGCCCATCCATGCATTACTGTCAACTGTATCTCCTTGTTTTCTTTCATTGCAATTATTTCATGGGCAATGATATGTTTTTCTTACTAATAGAAAGTTTCCAATGCATATACCATGTCCTTCAATTTCTCTTTTGTTCACAACTTTGCTTCTGCAGGAGAGATTTATTTTAGTGGCATTCTGAGACTCTTTCTTGGTCCTCCATTAAGGGTTATGTTTTGCACTTGACCTGGCTCCTTTAGCCTCCTAGAATTCTCTATCCAATTATGATCATGGTAGCCAGAACACAGAGAGTTAAAACTAAATCTAACATGAATACATTGATACAAGTTCAGCAATAAAAATCTCTCTTGCAATGCAGCTAGAGGCAGATTTGTAAAGTTCATGTACAATAAAAGGCGGAGTATGGTTTTTAAAAAGTCCTTTGCCTAATCTTACTCTAGTTTAAACTAATTCACTATCTCAATTCTATGTACAAAGAGAATTAACAATAAAAGTAGACAATAGGTGATCAGTAATTAAGTCATCACTTTCAGTATTGTCCAGGATTATAGTCCACTGACAGATGGACACAAGCAGACCCCTTAATTAAAATGTGTTAATTAGAAATGTGAGTGAAACCACCCCCATTGTTTAATATTAGCTGTCATTTACTGAGAACAAATGAGAATTATGGATGAATTTACTAAATGTTTTCTTCTTTCATTTATCTCACCTGGCACCCAGAAAATCAATCTTTTCAAAATATTGTGTTGACCAAAATATTTAGGTTTATCCATAATATCTTATGAAAAATCCATGAAAAACTTTGTGTCAATGGATGGTGCTTTTTGTAAGAACTGGTCCTATTATTAAAATTACCTGCAACTATTATCTTAGGTAATAAATATTTTGAATATTATAGCCAGACATTAGGCTCATATTCTTCATAAATAACCATTTATATTGAAGAAAACATGTTTTTATATAAGTACACATAAAGTCTATATTAATTAATTTATTATTTATTGAGCACCTGTGACATGTCAGGTGCTCTAGGTTTCTGAGCACAGCATGAAAGAGAAAAAAATCTCTTTAATTGTAGGGCTTTGTGAACCAGATGAGCTAAACTAAGCAAGGAAACATTTAGCAAAGTATTTGATATTTTCTGTATTTATTTGTCAACTTATTTTATCTCTCTGCACCTGGAATATAAAATTTTGGACAGTGGTTGATACTCAAAGGGAAAATAAAGCAGGATGAGGAAAGGATAAGAATAGAGTGGGTGGCTGTTTTCTATAGTGGATCCTGAGAAAACCTCTCTGAATAGACATATACAAAACCTGAAGGCAGGAAGAGAACGAATCATTCAGATGTCATGCAGAAGAAAGTTCCAGACAGAAGGAAGAACAGGTACAGAAGTCCTTTTGTGTGTTCAAGGGACAGAAGGGTCGCTGAAATAGAGTGACTGGGGGAAGAGTGTTGTGAGCCACAGCTGAATTGGTATTGGGAAGCCAAATCAGGTGGGTCTAATTGACCATTGTAAAAGCATTGGCTTCTACATTATGGTAGATTAGGAGGATGAGAATCTTAAGCAGTGACTAGAGAAATGTGGAAAGAAGGCAATGGCAGCCTACTCCAGTAATCTTGCCTGGTAAATCCCATGGATGGAGGAGCCTGTTAGGCTGCAGTCCATGGGGTCACTAAGAGTCGGACACGACTGAGCAACTTCACTTTCACTTTTCACCTTCATGCATTGGAGAAGGAAACGGCAACCCACTCCAGTGTTCTTGCCTGGAGAATCCCAGGGATGGGGGAGCCTGGTAGGCTGCTGTCTATGGGGTCCCACAGAGTTGGACACGACTGAAGCGACTTAGCAGCAGCAGCAGCAGCAGAGCAATGTAGGGCTTCCCTGGTGGCTCAGTGGTAAAGAATCCACCTGCAATGCAGGAGACTTGGGTTCAATCCCTGGGTCAGGAAGACCCCCTGGAGAAAAAAAATGGCAACCCACTCCATTATTCATGCCTGGGAAATCCCATGGACAGAAGAGCCTAGTAGGCTAGAGTCCACGGGGTCCCAAAAAGTTGGGAATGTTTTAGCCACTGAACAACGTCAACAACAGAAGCAATGTAAGTTACTCTAGACATGAGAGGTGAGCTAGAGGCTAGTGTAATAATTCAGTTTAGGTGTGGAGCTAGGACTTGGTTGTTAGCCATGGACCTGAAGAGAAATGGTCATAGTTTGTATACATGTTGAAAGTATGATAAATATTCAATTCTTGGTGGTGATTATCATTTATACTCTTGTGAGGCCAAGAACAATTGAATCCCTCTGAGAAGAATGCATGAGGCTGTCATTTGTCTGACAGGCTTTTGTTGTGCTGAGTTGGGTATGAGAGCCAATGGATTTTGGTTATGTAATGTTGTGCTTAATGGGATATGGGATTTGAATGAATTTTACAAGAAATGTATTGGGTGAAAAATAATCAGGTTTGAAAGCAGAGCTTAAACTTTGTTAAAATTGGACTAGAGAGATAAATAAGACACCTCACGTGGCTATGAGTAAAGTACTGGGTAACAAAAATACTTATGGTGTAAGTCAAAAAGAAACAAAGTAGGGCAGAAAGCATCAGAATAAGGTGTGATTACCATTGTCAGAGTCCAAGGTGTTCAAGTTAAGAGAACTCAAGCCTCTTGTTATACCTACCACCTTCTAGAATCCTTGATCTTGATCCTGACATGTAGCTACTCTCCAAGGACCTCTCTCTATTCTTCTCTGTTTGACCCCCAGTGCCATACATCCTGTTCATCGTTCTTGGTTTGTTGTTGTTTAATTGCTAAGCCATGGCTGACTCTTTCATGCCCCCATGGACTGTAACCCACCAGGCTCCTCTGTGCATGGGGTTCTCCAGGCAAGAATACTGGAGTGAGTAGGTGTTTCCTTCTCCAGGGGATATTCCTGACCCAGGGATTAAACTGGAGTCTCTTTCATGGGAAGGCAGATTCTTTACTGTCTGAGCCACCAGGGAAGCCTTTCTTGGTTTATTCTTTGGTTTTTAGTAGACTATAATCTCTGGTAACTTTCTGAGAAAGGTTTCAAGAGAGGTAATATTTTTTAGAGATATTATGTCATAAAATACTTTTTAGTCTATTCATCCTTTTTTGCCTCTTATTTTTTTTAATATCCAGATGATCTTGTTTCAGAAAATTGTCATTTCTCTCTTATATTCTCTAGATTTTCAATGTAATTCTCTTGTAGTTCTCTTCTGCCTCTTATATTGTTCATATTTTCTGTGGTCCTGCTTTCTTGTTAGTTTATATTATTTATTTTGAGGAATGCTTTTAATTTCAAAGTCATTCTTCAAATTATCTACTGATCTTAACATTTTGTTTACATTTGAATATAATGTTTACATTTAAGATAGTGATAGTTGATAAAGTAAAACACCCTTTCCTGATAAAAATACTTAGTATAAAAAGGAATCTTTGGATGCTCTTGCTCACATATTATATCATGTATATACACTTTAGTCCAATAGTCAGCATATTACTTAATGTGGAAATATTGACACATTCTGACCGAAGACAGAAAACATAAAAGATATAGGGTGGTTCGGTTATCTTCACTACTAATTAATATTGTGTTTAGAGTATTAGCCATTACGACCAGGTGAACTAAACCGATTCAAGGCAAAACAATTGAAAGAAGAGGTAGCAGTATCCGAATTTGCAGACATGACTGTTTACCCAAAAAGCCACAAATAAACAATAACATTAACAAACACACCAAGACAAACAGTTCAGTAAATTAGCAGAATATAAAATTAGCATGCAAATTCAATAGACATCATGGTAACAAGCTCAAAGATTTTACGGATTAGGCATACCCATTTACAACAGTAGAAATGAGAAACAAATTTAATAAGACAGTCTTAAAATCTATGTTTAAAACTCTCCTGAAAGAGACAAAAGAAAATCAAAGGGAAAGACCTACTTTGTTCCTAAAAACATGACTTAATATCCTAAGAGTACTTATTCTTTGTAAGTTAATGAGTAAATTAAATGACATTCCAATATAAGTAATATTTTATTCTGCACTTAGATAACCTGACCCTAAATTTTATATAGAAAAATAGCCAAATACAAACAAATGAAAAAGAAACTGTAAATAAATACCAATGAAGTGATAGGAAATTTAAAAAAAAACATACAAAATTGTAATTTAAAATTGGGATGGGCACTTTGGCATGTTAAATTTGAACTGAAAATTTCAATGATAATAAACATTTATTTAAATGTATTTCTAAAAATATGTTTCCTGTCAGCTGAGAAGACCTGGTAACAATGGGTACTTCTAGCTGATATGATTCTAACACCCACTTCCAATGTAGGTCTCCAATGTAGGAAAAGAGGGTGGTTTCCCACATCAACAAGCAGTCCTCTGACACTACCTGAACTTCCCATGCATGTTCAGTCATGTCCGACTCTTTGCAACTGCATAGATTATAGCCCTCCAGGTTCCTCTTCCGCATCTCCTACATTGGCAGGCTGATTCTTTATCACTGAGCCACTGGAAAGTCCTGAGTGCCCTGTAAGTCAACTCAAATTTGACACTGTTTACCCAGAGATAATGTCAGATGCCACAAGTTAAGGGTTCACTCCTACAAGAATGCCCCCACACCCCCTTCCTCTACTGACTTCAGAAGCCAATTGCAAGTCCAGATTGCTACCTATACTTCTGACTCAGTTCAGTTCAGTTCAGTCACTCAGTCGTGTCTGAGTCTTTGCTAATCCATGAATTGCAGCATGCCAGGCCTCCCTGTCCATCACCAACTCCCAGAGTCCAACCAAACCCATGTCCATCGAGTCGGTGATGCCCCTCCAAATCAGGGTGCTGATTGAAAGCCCAGGTTATCACCTGTACTTCTCACTCACTAGCTGTAGATCAGAGGTTTCCATGACCTCCTTCTTGGGTTGGGTTAATTTGCTAGAGCAGAATACAGAAAACTCTTATATTCAAAAGGGGTATGACTCAGGAACAGCCTGATAAATGAGATGCATAGGGCGTGGTAGGGGAAAAGAGCTCAGGGTATGGTGAGGCCAAAACAAACTGAGAAAAGCTTATTGAAAGGTAGTAAGGAGTTTTATAGTAATGATTCAAAGAGGGTGGGGTCAGCTCATGGACATTCTTCTGATTGGTTTGTAGCAAGGTAAGTGGGAGTCAGTGTCATCAGTCTTCAGGTTCTAAAGGTCTGGGGTCTATGTGCTTGTGGGCACCATAACATTAACTTCTCCCACCTGATGGGGGTTTCAGTACCTGCAAAACAGTGCAAAAATATTGTTATGGGTATTTCTTGAGGAGGAACCAGGACCCTGCTCCAAAAGCTCCACTATTGTTTCACTGTTTACTGTTCTTCCATTGTCTCTACATCCCCTCCCTTCCCTAATCAGCATATATTTGAACTTGCCCCTTGGAATTCAGGGAAGGTCATGGAGACTGAATAAAGCTTTTTCCTGTACTCACAAAGGCTTTTGTGCTCAGGAGCCCCAGGGTGTCTTGTTTGGTGTCAATGCTTATAGATTGATGCCTTTTAAAATGTTATTTTCCTCTTGTTTTATAGGCAGCCTTCTTATTTTTTTTAAATGTATGCTTACATTCATATTGATGTATTTTTTCTGATATTAAAGGAGAAATATATATATATATATATATAGGAAAAATGAATGTTCGCTTAGGTTTTCCTAATGGTCTATTCAAGAATCTGGAGGATTGTTTGTCACCACAAAAGCTGGAAATGTTTGGTTTTAAGATGCCAGTTTTCAAGTAAAATTGATTTAGTTTCTACCTTTTAAGAATAAAGGCAAAGCAGAATGCTTTGTATTACTGATTTTATTACCATAACTGACTTTTGAATGATTGAATACAATTTTGGAATGTCAGCAATATTCCCTTGATGTTTAGGTATGCCTCATCATGTACTATGCCCATATATTCTGAAAAATCAGTTCAAATAAAGATTGCTTCTAATAATATTATAAATGAGCTGTTTAAGTAGTGTAAATGACAGCAGACATTGAGAATTTATTCAGAGCCTATATGTAAGGCATTTCAATATATTCCTGAAGATCAAACATATTGTCTAAATCAGAAAACCACTAGTTCAGATTTAAAAAAAAACAGTGATTTAGATATCATTGTATACTGCCTAATAGTCTTAAGATCCTAAACAATTATGTGAATATTTCTTTTGGTGTATTTTCTGTTTCACTGTAGTTGTAGGTTAGCAAATTAGCAGGGCAAAGTTATAAAACAAATACCATTAACTTACAAAACAATTCTTAGCTTTCTTCCACTAAAATATGTAAACTTACAAAGATTGTGTTCTTTATGGGTAACAGCATTTGCTATTTCTTGTCTGTGATTGACGAGAAAGTCTCTTTCCTTATCTTGTTCAGTTTCAGGATTTCTGTTGGCAGACATCTATGAGATTTTTTTCCATATGTATTCAAGGGAAAAATCACAGATACTGGACTTGATCATTTGCTTACTACAGTTTTATCTTCTAAGTAGAAAAAAATGGATTTGAGATTTTTGTTGTTCAATTGCTCAGTTGTGTCTGACTCCTTGAGACCCCATGACACCCTGTGGACAGCAGCACACCAGGCTTCCCTGTCCTTCACAATCTCCTGGAGCTTGCTCAAACTTATGTCCATTGAGTCAGTGATGCTATCCAACCATCTTGTCCTCTGTTGTCCTCTTCTCCTCCTGCCTTCGATCTTCCCAGCATCAGAGTCTTTTCTAATGAGTCAGCTCTTTGCATCAGATTGTCAAATTATTGTAGCTTCAGCTTCAGCATCAGTCCTTCCAATGAATATTCAGGATTGGTTTCCTTTAGGATGGACTGATTTGATCTCATTGCTGTCCAAGGGACTCTCAAGAGTCTTCTCCAACACCATAGTTCAAAAGTATCAATTCTCTGGCACTCAGCTTTCTTTGTGATGCAACTCTCACATCCATATGTGATTATTGGAAAACCCATAGCTTTGACCAGATGGACCTTTGTAGGCAAAGTAATGTCTCTGCTTTTCAATATGATGTCTAAGTTTCTCAAGCTTCTCTTAGAAGGAGCAAGCATCTTTTAATTTCATGGCTGCAGTCACCATCTGCAGTGATTTTGGAGCCCAAGAAAATAAAGTCTGTCACTGTTTCCATTGTTTCCCCATTTATTTGCCATGAAGTGTTGAGTCTGGATGCCGTGATCTTCGTTTTTTGAATGTTGAGTTCTAAGCCAGCTTTTTCACTCTGCTCTTTCACTTTCATCAACTGGCTTTTTAGTTCCTCTTTGCTTTCTAAAATAAGGGTGATGCCATCTGCATATCTGAAGTTATTGATATTTCTCCTGACAGTCTTGATTCTAGCTTGTACTTCATCTAGCCTGGCATTTCTCATGATGCACTCTGCATATAAGTTAAATAAGCAGGGTGACAATATATAGCCTTGGCTTATGCCTTTCCCAATTTGGAACCAGTCTGTTGTTCCATGTCTGGTTCTAACTGTTGCTTCTTGACCTCCATACAGATTTCTCAGGAGACAGGTAAGGTGGTCTGGCATTCCCATCTCTTTAAGAATTTTCCACAGTTTGTTGTGATCCACACAGTTAAAGGCTTTAGCCTGGTAAATTAAGCAGAAGTAGATGTTTTTCTGGAATTCTCTTGCTTTTTCTGTGATCTTACAGATGTTGGAAATTTGGTCTCTGGTTCCTCTTCCTTTTGTAAATCCATCTTGAACATCTGCAAGTTCTCCGTTCACATACTATTGAAGCCTAGCTTGGAGAATTTTGAGCATTATTTTGCTAGCGTGTGAAATGAATGCAATTGTGTGGTACTTTGAACATTCTTTGGCATTTCCTTTCTTTGAGATTGGAATGAAAACTGACCTTTTCCATTGAGATTGTTAGGAAGGGGAAATTTTCCCCCTCTGTCTCTTTGAGTTCTTGTAGCTGGACTAATAATAAAATTGATACAAGACAGACTAACTGAAGAAAAAGAAAATAAAATTAATTCATATGCATAGAGATCTCATAAAAATGGCACCTCCAGTAGTAAAAGCAGGTGTCTTTTATACTCTTTTGAGAAGAAATAATAAATTTGACAGGAATTGATAGAACAAATAAACTTTGGTTTAGGTGCTGAATTAGTAAGAAATTTAAGTCAAATTGGAGCTTAGGTAGTAAATCAGTAGAAAAAATAATGAGATTTGTATATATATGCTCATTATCTCTGGTGATAAGTGTGTCCTCCTTTCTTCCAGTACAGGGCATGCACCTTTCACACGAGAGATTTATTTCCTTCTTTCAGAAAGACAGAGGAGGAGGATCTTGTGTCCTTCCTGCAGTGAAGTAACTTTGATTCAAAATAATCGATTTGACATTTTCAGGCATATTTTGTGACAGACTACCTTGGGTTCCCAACAGGATGTACATGTCTTGGTGTTAGAGTCAGCTCTGCAATTTGCAAAGCATTTTAATTCTTGCATGTGAAGAGAACCCAAAGATGCATGAACAAGCAATATTATTTTTTTAAGAAAAGAAATAGGAACAAATGAATTAGGAAGATTTGGAGGTGCAAAATAAGGAATGCCTTTTTTCCATAATTTTTTGCAATAAATTTTGTTAGCACTGAAGTGTACCATAGCTGCCTTTGTTTTTAAAATATATATATATATATATATATATATTTGAAGGATAAATGTTAAAGAGAACTAAGAATATGTTAAGGAAACTCTTTTGGATAAGGTAAGATAGGAAGGAGAACAATGACTAAAATATCAGTCAGAAGAATTGGAGTTGTTTAGTCAAAGTATTGAATAGAAAATAAACTAAGTAGTTCTTTGCTCATATTCATAATTTGGGTCCTTTGGTTTTGTTTTGTTGAACTCCAGTTTAATGAGCAAGATTTTTATTAGGTTTTGTAAGCACACAGAATTAATGTTATATAGGAAAGAAATGGTTGAACACAGGTAAGTTTCTGGCAGTAATATAAAATGGAAGGAAGCTGCAAAGAAGCCTTCTACATTTTCTCTACAAAATCAGAAATAGTCTGAGGATGCTGTATAGCTGAACCACTTGAATAATAATGGGAAATGGAGGATGGTTTATAAGTAGTTTTCATATAAACTACTTCATATAAAAGGCTGAAGAAAAGTGTGTGTTTTCCAGCATAAAAGTTCACACAGTAACACTCAACTGCTCCTAACACTGAGAGTCTCTGTTTCACAACTATCACCGCAGTCAAAGAAGCCCCAAGCAATTCACTGGCATTGCCAAAATGCCTTAGCCCTTGAAGTCCAAGGGATGAGACACAGGAGTCTTTTAACATTTCATAACCCTGTGCTCTCATTCTTTCTAATAGACAGAACACAGCATCTGTGGTTCTTTAAGCACCGTTCAGAAAGTCACATTAGAATCACTCCTCCTGCTTGTCCTGGCAGAGATTCTAGTCTGAGCACAGAAAAATCTTGTCATATAATTCAATTTCTGTATCAGTTAGCCCACCCACCCCCTCTTACTTGTATTGTGAAGCCTGTGACTCTGTCGGGGAGGGAAAATAATTTTCCCTTTACCCTTCTAGCTTCTTGGCTGAGACCCTCCCATAATAAAAAGAGATTACTAGTTGAAAAAAAAATAATTTTGTTTGTTCACATGTACATGAACCCCACAAAGATAAGAGACTCAAAGGCATGCAGCTGAGATTTATATACCATCCTGGGCTAAGGAATGGGAGAGCAGTCCGAAACTTCAAAGGGGAGGAAGACAATTCACAGGAAAGTTAGAAGAGGAAATGCTGCATAAACAAATCTTTGCCAGGCCATGCTGATAAATCTCTCAGATGTAAATGTTATCTCTGGTAATAACCAACTTCCTGGTACAGGCTCTCTATTTAAATTCTTTTAGGCAGTTAAAGATGACAAAAAGCTATTTCTGTATATTCGGGATCTTGATTGCCTTCAGCTCAAAATAATCCTTAAGTCAAAGAGGCATATTTTGGTGTGCCCCCCTTTTCCTCCATTCTTGATCTTATCAGAAGGGATTATTAGAAGAATATCTGGCACATAGTAGATTCATAATAAATACTGCTGCATGATTCATGGATGAGGGAGTGAATGGTGGTACAAAGTGAAAAGCTATAGTACCCTGAGATGTAAGACCACACTGTCCAAAAGAGATATGATGTAAACCACTTTTATTATTTAAAATTTCCTTGTACCCACATTTATAATTTAAAAAGAAACAAATAAGACCATTTTAAAATATATTTTAGTTAACCCAATATATCCAAAATGTTATCTCTTCAACATGCTGTCAGTATATTTTTACAGAGGTAGTTCACAGTATTTTTATACTACCTCTTTAAAATCTGTTGTGTGTTTTACACTTACAGCACATCTCAATTGGGAAGCCCGGGTGGCACAATGGTAAAGAATCTGCCTGCTAATGCAGGAGACACAAGAGACCCAGATTCGATCTCTGTGTCAGGAAGATCCCCTGTAGAAGGAAATGACCTCCCACTCCGGTATTCTTGCCTGGGATACATGGACAGAGAAGCCTGGTGGGCTATAGTCCATAGGGTCACAAAGTGTGGAACACAACTGAGCGATTAAGCACAGCTCAACACATCTCAATTTGGAATAGACACATTTGAAGTGCTCAGTGGACATATAGCTAGTGGCTACCATATTGGACAGCAAAGTTATAAAAGGATATTAAAATATCTTGACTAGGTCAGGAAAGGACTTTGGTTACTTTCACCAGCATCCTATGAGCCAAAACCCAATTACATGATTCAACCTAACTGCAAAGTAGACTAGAAAATATAGCTAAAGAGTAATTGTCAGGAAACTATTGGTTTGGCAACCTTAGTGTAATATATCAAGATATTGTCTGAAGACTTAATTCATTTGAAATAATTGCAAATAGTTGATAATAATTACATGGTATAGAGTAGGATGTACTGGTTTTGGAACCAAGTTCAAAATGTATATAATGAGCTGTATAGAGTCAAGTATTTTTGTTTCTTTTAAGAATTATGAATTGAAGAAAAACTATGAGTTTTTTTTTTCTTTGCTAAAACTGCCTTCAGTACCTCCAATGCAGTAAGTAAAAAGAAAAAATAAAAGAAAGCACAAAATATATCACCAACCTTAGTACTTTGGCTTATAAACTGATATTGAATTTGTTCCATCCATATTTCCAAATTGTTTTAACATTATGTAGGACTAGCCCAAGAAATGAAATGGAAGAAAAACAATGCAAGTTACCTTTCAATGAAGTTACAAGAGGAAATAGGAAAAGAAAACTCACTTTCTTTTTCCTCATTCAACACATGTGGACTTGAAACTTTGAACATGTAGCAGCAGATCTGTTCTCATCTCAAATGTGTAGACCAAAAATAAGGTCATTTTAAGTAAGAATGACTCATTTCCTTAAGTGAGTCAGTATTTTATTTTTCTACTGTGATCATCAGTCAGTATATGTACTGCTGACCTAATCAAAAGAAAGCTTTAAAAATAAAAATTTCCTCAAAATTCTCCACATTATTATCACCTCCTATATTTCCCTTGAAGTATGTTTTTAATAGAGAAAAATATTTATATTTTTAGAACTGCATTTATAAATCCTTATAATAATATAAGAACATGGATTTATAGCTATTTCTGTTTTTGAAATTCACACTTCAGACTATGAGCCCATGTGGAGCAATTATTGGAAAAGTGTCTAGAGCTTCCATTATTAACACACTTACTACAGTTTGAGTAGGGACTCTGCCCACTACTTTATATCACTCACTGTGTGGACAGAAATATAGATGTTATGATAAAGCAATGAATATAAGAAAAACTACTCACTAATTACTGAAGAATATGTTGCATACAGTTCTATGGAAATGAAACAGATTTGAAGCTCAATTATATGACAAATCAGTGGTTATTTTTAAAAGTGTTATAAAAAGAGCTTTTAAGATTTTCCAATTATCTCAGTAAATTAACAAAAATACATACAAAATTAAAAAACAGTGAGATTGTATATACATGCATATGTGTGAGTGCTCAGTTGTGTCTGACTCTGCAGCCTCATGGACTGTAGCACACCAGGCTCCTCTGTCCATGGAATTTTCCAGGCAAGAATACTGAAGTGGGTTGTGATTTCCTACTCCAGGGGATCCTACTCCAGGCCAAAATACTGGGATGGGTTGCCATTTGCAACTATAGGGAATCTTCCTGACTCAGAGATTGAACCCATGACTGTTGCATCCCCTGCATCGTGAGGCAGATTCTTTACCACTGCACTACCTGGGACTCATATATATATATATATATATGTTAAATTTATAAATTTATTATATATATTTATGTGTATATTAAATGATTTGATAAACTATTTGACTAGATTAGGCAAAAAGTTGAAGGTTATCACCTAGATTAGGAAATTCAAGAATATATGCCTATAATTGGTGTAGTAATCTTACAATATTAAAATCTCCAAATAATTAAATGATATTTATAATATTTATAACGTGAAGGAATATTTTAATTTAATTGCCATCAAATCATATACAATAGAAAAAGGGAAAGCAGAAATTTTGAAGTGGCACTTAATAAGTTCTTAAAATATCATATTTCTGCTCCATATAACCAAATAAGTAATGACAATTATAATTTTAGGATGACTTTCTGACAACTCATCACAAATACTAAATGAAGAATTCCTATTTCCTCATTAAATGTTAATTCTTTAAAAATTGGTGCTTTCTCCCTCCTCATTAGATTTACTTTTTTAAAAGGAGAAAGCACAATGTAGAATCACTACTGTGTACACTTTAAATAGCTTATAATAGCATTTTTAAGTTAAACTTAAGTAGGCCAAAAAAAAGAAAATAGCTTAAATTTTCTTTCTTTTAAATATAAAAATATTTCATTAAAAATAATTCACAAGGTAATTAACTATCTCAGAATAAAAGCCAAAGAATGCTCGAACTACCACACAATTGCACTCATCTCACATGCTACTAAAGTAATGCTCAAAATTCTCCAAGTCAGGCTTTAGCAATACATGAATCATGAACTTCCAGATGTTTGAGCTGGTTTTAGAAAAGGCAGAGTAACCAAAGATCAAATTGCCAACATCTGCTGGATTATCAAAAAAGCAAGAGAGTTCCAGAAAACATTTATTTCTGATTTATTGACTATGCCAAAGAAATTGACTGTGTGGATCACAATAAACTGTGGAAAATTCTGAATGAGATGGGAATACCAGACCATCTGACCTGTCTCTTGAGAAACCTGTATGCAGGTCAGGAAGCTACAGTTAGAACTGGACATGGAACAACAGACTGGTTCCAAATAGGAAAAGGAGTACATCAAGGCTGTATATTGTCACTCTGCTTATTTAACTTATATGCAGAGTACATCATGAGAAACTCTGGGCTGGAAGAAACACAAGCTGGAATCAAGATTGCCGGGAGAAATATCAATAACCTCAGATATGCAGATGACACCACCCTTATGGCAGAAAGTGAAGAGGAACTAAAAAGCCTCTTGATGCAAGTGAAAGAGGAGAGTGAAAAATTTGGCGTAAAGCTCAACATTCAGAAAACTAAGGTCATGACATGTGGTCAAATCACTTCATGGTAAATAGATGGGGAAACAGTGGGAAAAGTGTAAGACTTTATTTTTGGGGGCTCCAAAAATCACTGCAGATGGTGACTGCAGCCATGAAATTAAAAGACATTTACTCCTTGGAAGGAAAGTTATGACAAACCTAGACAGCATATTAAAAAGCAGAGACATTACTTTGCCAACAAAGATGCATCTAGTCAAGGCTATGGTTTTTCCAGCAGTCATGTATGGATGTGTGAGTTGGACTATAAAGAAAGCTGATTGCCAAAGAATTGATGCTTTAGAACTGTGGTATTGGAGAAGACTCCTGAGAGTTCCTTGGACTACAAGGAGATCCAACTTAAAGGAGATCAGTCCTGAGTGTTCATTGGAAGGACTGATGTTGAAACTGAAACTCCAATACTTTGGCCATCTGATGTGAAGAATTGACTCATTGGAAAAGACCCTAATACTGGGAAGGATTGGGGGCAGGAAGAGAAGGGGACCACAGAGGATGAGATGGCTGGATGGACATGAGTATGGGTGGATTCTGGATTGGTGATGGACAGGGAGGCCTGGTGTGCTGCGGTTCATGGGGTCGCAAATAGTTGGACAGGACTGAGCGACTTAACTGAACTGAACTGGATATTTATTTGAGGATGTTACATAACACTTGTGGAAGATGAAGAAACGTTCCTCTACCTATCTAGGTTCTTCTAGCTGGCTTATGAATTAAAGTGAAATTGAAGCCCATAAACAGGAGAAAATAAAATTTAATTTCATATGAACAGGGCATCAGTAGAAAAATTAGACAAGTTTGGCAACTGAGGCTTATATGCCTTCAGAGAGAAGGAGAAGGGGGTAGTAGTTTGGGATTTCAAAAGGGAATAAGGCAATCCACAGGAAGACAAAAACAAATGTGTGCTGAGCTTTATAGAGACAATGGGACACAGAGAGGATTTTTAACAGACTGTACCAGATTCCTCCCTGTTTACCACTTTAAGTTCATATTATACTATAGTTGGGGCTCTCTAGTGGCTCAGATGGTAAAGAATCTGCCTGCAATGCCAGAGACCTGGGTTCGATCCCTGGGTCAAGAAGATCCCCTGGAGAAGGAAATGGCAACCACTCCAGTCCTCTTGCCTGGAGAATTCCATGGACAGAGGAGCTTGGCAGGTTAGAGTCCGTGGGGTCTCAAAGAATCAGACATGATTCAGGGACTAATTTTCTTTCTTTGCATTCTATAATTATTTTTGATGATGCCTTCCTTTCTGGAATAGATCTTCATATTTTTAGGCAATTAGGGGAAAGGTCAAAGGTTCTTACAAAGTTTTTTGTCCTTGATTGTTTTCAGCTTCAAATAATCCACATGCCAAAGAGACATTTTGTGGTGGCACAGTTGTTCCCCTACACATTTTTCACAAGCTCTCTTGATATTAGCACTGCATTGACATAAGTAACCATGTGTAAGAAAAAAATGACAGAGTTGTTGTGAAGCAGGTAGTTTAGATAACCTTAAAGTAATTAAACTCTGAACACAGTTGACCCAAATGAGGTAAATTTTTACAAAGCCTATTTGTTCCTACTAATAAGATTCATCAGGTAATTTTTCACTTCTTTATTTGATCAGTAAACATTCAATAAATAGACTGAGCAATCTAAACTATTTTAATATCCTTGTTCATGGTACATTCAAAAATGCAATTTGATGCTATTATTAAAATTCGTGTGCCCAGTTCACAGTGAGGCCAAATAAACTGAAATGTCAGGGTTTAGAGCAGATAAAGGTTTATTGCATCCCAAGCAAGGCGAATAGATGGCTCATACTCAAAACCCCCAAATTCCTAGTTGTTTTGGGGGGAAATTTTTATTTTATTTTATTTATTTATTTTTAATTTTCTTTACTTTATTGTGTTGGTTTTGCCATACAATGACTTGAAACTGCCCTGGGTTTACATATGCTCCCCCTCCAGAACCCCCCTCCCTCCTCCCTCCCGATTCCCTCCCCCTGGGACATCTCGGTGCACCAGCCCCGAGCATCAATCCTGGGCTGGCGATTGATTTCACATATGGTAATTAACATGTTTCAATGCCATTCTCCCATATCATCCCAAATTTTAAAGGCAAAATTTGGGGTGCAAGCTGCAGGGTGTGTGGCTTTCTTAATTGGTTGTTGATGAGGTAAGAGGATAGTGCTATAGCAATCTTGTGCTTACCCTGAACTTACTATCCTTCACCTGAGTGGGCACCTTAGTTCCTGCAGAAGAGCTCAAAATATTGTTATGTATATTCCTTAAGGAAGAACCAAGACTCTGCCCCAAGGCTCCACTATTATTTGTTGACTGCTCCTCCCTTATCTCTTCATCCCTTTCCTGCTCTGATTAGCAACTATTTGAATCTGCCTTTTGGAACTCAGGGAAGGTCCTGGAGGCTACTGGAGGAAATAAAATAGGCAATAAAACCTGTTTCCTACAAACAACAAATGAGGGACACAGAAAATATGTGTACCAGGGAGGGCCCCTCAGTGTCCTGCTAGATTTCAATACCTTGAAAGACAGTATTAACAGTTTCACAAGATATTAAAATATTTATTGAATTATTTTTAAAGTGATGCAAATATAATGTTTTTAAATATTATAAATAATTACCTTCTGCTTTGATTGAATAACTTTTCTCACCTTTTTATCCAAAAAAATTCTACCAAGAGCTTTAAAAACTTATATTTGGTAGCACCACTTAAAATGTGATTTAGACTCCTCATCATTATTTAATCTTTGAAATGATACTTTATCATTTCTTAAATCAGTGTGGGTACATTGAACAAGGCTTGAGAGCCACTCTGTAGGACTGAGTCATTAGCCTGCAATTTTACAGTAGATAAAGTACTATGTTTTCATTACTTTGAAAAAAATAATGACCTTGCAACTGACTCTTGTGTTTAACACTTTTATCTCAGCTTTATCACCATTAACTATAACTGTTTGCATTGACCACATAAGAAAGAAGAAAATCACTAGGTCACAGTTTAACCTAATTCAATTTATATCTAACAAAGATAGCCGTAATTAGCAATTTACTGAATCAAAGGCCAGTGTTAAGTTACATTCAAAATTGTAGATTTGGGAGTAATTACCCTTAAATTTTAAAACATTATTCTGAGGATGCTGAAGCTCTTTAAGAGCTTATTATATGGTACCTAATATTTTTCAAGGGCTGGATGATTTATGAAGTCTATGCTTTTACCTAACACAGCCAGTGCTGTTGTTGTACCTACTGTCTGAGTTTTTATAAATAGATCTTATTTCACTTGGCTTGCTTCAGGGTATAGGGTCATAGCCTTTATCAGTGGCAGTAAAAAGGCTAGTCCCCACCAAAGATTTTAAGTATTATATTAAAAAATCACAAAATGTGAACTTCTTGCCTCCCAATGCCCCAAACACCCATCTTGTTTATAATGAATATGGTGACAGACATGATAGAAGCAGGGCATAGCTGAATAGAGACAGTCAGTGACATTTCAAGAACAGAGGAATTTGTATTAGAAAAATGGACAATGAGGGCTTGCTGCCTGAAATTGTTTGTTTCATGAAAAATGTGCCTGTTAGCAAAGTCCTATAACTAGGAATTTTAGATAAAGTTCACATGTACATTTTTAAAAACACAGTGGTTTCCTAAGAATTTAAGTTAAAAACAAGGGAAAAAATATTCACTTTAAAAAAAATCACGTTTAGGCTCAATATTGAGCCTAAAATCTAAAGTAACTCAAGGATCATAGGATAAAAATGAAATGCTAACAACTAGCACATTATCAAGTACCAGGTACTGCTATAATGGATTTACTTGGGTTGTCTCATTTTTAAAAAAAAATTGTATTATTTTATGGCTACATCACATGACGTGGGATTTTCTTTCCCCAACCAGGGATTGAGCCTGTGCCCCCCCAAGTGGAAGTGGAGTCTTCCACTGGACCACCAGGGAAGTCCCTCACTTAATTCTTAAAGCAACACTTTGAGATGGAAACTATGAGTGTTTCCTTTTTACACATGAGAAAAAGCAGAGAAAAGTTCAATAATCTATGAGGGTAGCAAAATTAGGATTCTTTCTAAGGCTCTCAGGGCTCCAGAGTTCGGATTATAAAATAATCTATTGTTTCTCTACTTTGGAGGCCTCCACTTTTTTTTCTATTTGCTGTTTGCCACCCAGTTCAAGAGAAACTATGAGAGTTCCTTATGATCCTCTCCCTCTCTGACACTCTCATGAGTACATACAAACACACACACACACAAATTTGAAAGAAGTTTCATTAAAAAAGGCAATGTATCTTTACCATATGGTGCCACACTCTAATAATTTCCATTCCATTGTGTTGGATTTGTTAAATTAAGAGCTGGCATGACATATAAATGGATTTCACAGTCTACTCATGTTTTCACCTGTAGCTTGAAAAACACCTCTCTAGGTGACTCCCTTGAACTACTTATAAACTCAGATCCTAAATTTAAGTTTTTTGACTTGAAAGCAGTTGCTCTTCCCTCTCGGCTTTGTAACTATGTCAGTCCAAGAATTGTTTGTTTTCTCATTTCTACATAAACTAGAACATCTGTAGATGAAATGGGGACTTTGCCAAACAGGCTGTCTGTAACTACAGTGTGTGGGGCACATATTCTGTAAACATACCAGTTTCAGTAAAAATTCAGTACATCTTTTTTTCTTTACTGGGATGCAATATAGACAACCAGTGTTTAAGGGGAAAAATCTAAAAGTGAAAGACTAGATTCAGTGTACATTTTCTTTTTCTCAATTATAACACAAGAGTTCTCACCTATGGAAACCTAGAAAAGGCAAAATTTTTAAAAGTATCAGAGTCAGAATGTTTTGTTCCTACTGAGAACATGCATCTTAGTGTATCTTTAGAGGTGACTGGGGGAAGTCTGCTACACAGTTAAAATAATTTAAATTATACACCTAGATTTCTTTTGTGTGAGAAAATCTGGGTCACCCATCATTTCCAGATGAATAAGAAAGATGTGCCAGTGCTCTTTTTATTACCTTGGCTTCAAAATCAGTGTGTTGTCTTACTTCCCATTGTCCACACTTTTAAAATTTTTATTTTTTATTAATTATGATTGCCATGCAAAAAGATGTACATATTTAATGTATATTGTCACCATATGCAATTATAATAACATAAATTAGGTCTTCACCTCTAAAAGTTTCCTCCCTTCTCTTTTGCTTTGTTACATTTAACATAAGATCTACTCTCATAACAAAATGTTAAGTATACAGTACAATATAGATAACTATAGGCACTATCCTATATAGTAGATCTCTAGAACTCTTATCTTCCATAATTGAAACAATGTATACTTTGACCAACCCATTGGCCTTATTGTTGCTTAATTACAAATACTTAAATAAATCAGGTTTCTATCAGATCAAGGATCTATATCAAATAGATGTTACTACTGATAAAAGGTCTTTACTAGTTGGAATCATTCCAAAACCTGAATGCGTTTTCCAAATCATGGCATTTTTCTTTAATGTAAATAAATATATTTAACAGTCAAAATCATTTTGAATTTCAAAAGAACAGCAAAATGTCAAACATATACTGATGTAATAGCATTGCAAAATTTCCCAGGAGAAAAAAATTAGGAGCACTCACAATAAACAGTTGCAAGCTATGAAATGGCAAATTAAAGGAGAGGATTAAGTTGTTTTATAGTTAATTTTAAGAAAAAAATCACCAGTTTTGCAGAATTAACTAGTTGCATTTGATGTGAAAATATTTTTGGTAAAAATTATCTTAATAAATTTGAATTCTTAATGTTCACTGAAATAAAGAAAGTGTCTGTGGTATATTTTAGTTGGAGAAATTTTTGATACACATTTCTAAGTGACTATAAGGTTGTATCCATTTATGTGTGTGTTTGTTCACATAACCCTATAGGTATGTATAACATATGTGTAGATAATGGTATAAATTTTTAGTAATTAATGCCTGTGTGTGTTAGTCACTCAATTCTATCTGACTCTGCATCCCCATGAACTGTGACCCTTCAGGATGCCCTGTCCATGAATTTTCCAGTCAAGAATACTGGAGTGGGTTGCCATTCCTTTCTCTAGGGGATCTTCCCAACCCAGGAATGAAACCCCAGTCTCCTGCATTGTAGGCAGCTTCTTTACAATCTGAGCTGCCAGGGAATCCCAATTAATGCTTAAACTTGTGCTAATTACTAATAATGTATACACTTATCCAGCTGTTAAAATGCTGCACTCAATATGTCAGCAAATTTGGAAAACTCAGCAGTGGCCACAAGACTAGAAAAGGTCAATTTTCATTCCAATCCCAAAGAAGGACATTGCCAAAGAATGTTCAGACTACCACACAGTTGTGTTCATTTCACATGCTGCTCCTGCTGCTGCTGCTGCTAAGTCGCTTCAGTCGTGTCCGACTCTGTGCGACCCCATAGACGGCAGCCCACCAGGCTCCTCTGTCCCTGGGATTCTCCAGGCAAGAACACTAGAGTGGATTGCCATTTTCTTCTCTTTTCACATCCTAGTGAGATTATGTTCAAAATCCTTCAAGCTAGGCTTCAGTAGTATGTGAATTGAGAACTTCCAGATGTACAGGTTGGATTTAGAAAAGGCAGAGGAATCAGACATCAAACTTCTGACATTCATTGGCTCATATAGAAAGCTAGAGAATCCAGAAAAAAGTACCTACCACTGCTTCATTGACTATGCTAAAGTCTTTGACTGTGTGGATCACAAAAGCTGTGGAAAATTCTTAAAGAGTTGGGAATAACAGACCACCTTACCTGTCTCCTGAGAAATCTGTATGTGGGTCAAGAAACAATAGGTAGAACCTACATGGAACAAAGAAGTACATCAAGGCTGTATATTGTCACCCTGCTCATTTAACTTATATGCAGACTTTCACATCATGTGAAATTCTGAACTGAATGACTCACAAGCAGAAATCAAGATCATCAGGAGAAATATCAGTGACCTCAGATATGCAAATGATACCAGAGAGTGAAGAGGAACTAAAGAACTTCTTTACAGGGGTGAAAGAGGAGAGTGAAAAAGCTGGCTTAAAACTCAACATTCAAACAACTAAGATTATGGCATCTAGTCCCATCACTTCATGACAAATAGAAGGGGAAAATGTGGAAGCAGTGATGGATTTTGTTTTCTTGGATTCCAAAATCACTGAAGACAATGACTGCAGCCATGAAATTAAAAGAAACTTTCTCCTTGGATGTAAAGTTATGACCAACCTCGACAGCATATTAAAAAGCAAAGACATCACTATGATTTTTCCAGTAGTCCTGTATGGATGTGAGAGCTGGACCTTAAAGAAGGCTGAGTGCCAAAGAATTGATGCTTTTGAATTGTGGTGTTGGAGAAGACTCTTGAGAGTCGATTGGACTGCAAGGAGATCAAACCAGTCAATCCTAAAGGAAATAAACCCTGAATATTCACTGGAAGGACTGATGCTGAAGCTGAAGCTCCAATACTTTGGTTACCTGACATAAAAAGCCAACTCATTGGAAAAGTCCCTGATGCTGGGAAAGATTAAAGATAAAAGGAGAAGCAGATGCCAGAGGATGAGATGGTTAGATAGCATCATAGACTCAATGGACATGAATATGAGCAACTCTGAAAGATAGTGAAGGATAGAAAAGCCTGGTATGCTGCAGTCCATGAGGTTGCAAAGAGTTGAACACAACTTAGTGATCAAGCAATAGCAACAACAAAACTTGCGCTATTTGATTCAGTAGCCACAAGGCACACATGGCAATTTAAGTTTATATTGGTGAACAGTCAAAATGGCTGCCATCCAAAAGACTACAAGCAATAAATGCTGGAGAGGATGTGGAGAAAAGGAAACCCTCTTACACTGTTGGTGGGAATGCAAACTAGTACAGCCACTATGGAGAACAGTGTGGAGATTCCTTAAAAAACTGGAAATAGAACTGTCATATGACCCAGCAATCCCACTGCTGAGCATACACACCCAGGAACCAGAATTGAAAGAGACACGTGTACCCCAGTGTTCATTGCCACACTGTTTACAATAGCCAGGACATGGAAGCAACCTAGATGTCCATCAACTGACGAATGGATAAGAAAGCAGTGGTACATATACACAATGGAGTATTACTCAGCCATTAGAAAGAATACATTTGAATCAGTTCTACTGAGGTGGATGAAACTGGAGCCTATTATCCAGAGTGAAGTAAGCCAGAAGGAAAAACAACAATACAGTATACTAATGCATATATATGGAATTTAGAAAGATGGTAACGATAACCCTGTATGCGAGACAGCAAAAGAGACACAGATGTATAGAACAGTCTTTTGGACTCTATGGGAGAAGGCAAGGGCAGGATGATATGGGAGAATGGCATTGAAGCATGTAAATTATCATATGCAAAACAAATTGCCAGCTTAGGTTTGATGCATGATACAGGGTGCTCAGGGCTGGTGCACAGGGAAGGCCCAGAGGGATGGAATCGGGAGGGAGGTGGGAGGAGGGTTCTGGAAGGGGAACACATGGTGGATTCATGGCAATATATGGCAAAACCAACACAATATTGTAAAGTAAAAAACAATTTTAATAAGTTTATATTGGTGAAAATAAAGTAAAATATGTCGTTCCTCCATTGCACCGGCCACATTCACAGTGTGCAGTAGCCATGTGTTTCTAGTGGCCATCTTAATGGATGATACGGTATAGAACATTTTTATCATCACAGAAATTTCAAATGACAGTGCAGGCTTAGCTTTTTTTTAACAGTACAAACTTTAGTTATTAAATTTCTAATTATTTAGCATATTTTTTTTATTATTGTTTTTGCCATACATTGTCATGATATCACCATGGGTTTACATATGCTTCCCCTCCGGAACCCCCCTCCCTCCTCCCTCCCCCCCAGGAAATCTCGCTGCACCAGTCCCGAGCATCAATCCTGGGCTGGCGATTGATTAGACACATGACATTAACATGCACCAACTTTCACCTCAATTTAGCCCATGTTTAACTTTAATGGAGATCTTTGATATTTTTTTGCTAAGTAAAAACATAAAATCTAATCTGAAATATTTAGTTTGCAAATAAAAACAAATTTTGGATAAGATACAATGATTTTTAAATGAGAAAAAATGAGAAAAGAGGTACTCTTTTTATCCATCTCCACATTTGTTCTCATTATGACTATGCTGCTGCTGCTGCTGCTAAGTCGCGTCAGCCGTGTCCGACTCTGTGCGACCCATAGACGGCAGCCCACCAGGCTCCCCTGTCCCTGGGATTCTCCAGGCAAGAACACTGGAGTGGGTTGCCATTTCCTTCTCTAATGCATGAAAATGAAAAATGAAAGTGAATTTGCTCAGTCGTGTCTGACTCTTCATAACCTCATGGACTGCAGCCTACCATAATTAGATGCAAAATGAATTTTAACAAATTAAAGATAATATCACAGTCTCCAAAATGGTCTCAAATTACGGTTGCCAGTTACAGTACAGGATGGTCTGTTCTCACCTCTTCTAGAATGAAGCTTGGCTTATAAGATCAAGATATACATTCTTGTTATCTTTCTTTTGCCATTAATGTTGTGGATGTCAGGAACAGGGACATGTTTTTCTTTGTTAGGTACAACCTTTTATGAACACACTTTAGACACTGTTTCAAACTGGAGATTTACTTGCGGAGTGTCTTTCCTCTATGTAAGTGTATCATTAAACTCTGTAGGTAATAGGCATATACTGAGTAGAACTGAACATGGATCCATGTGATAGGATCTGATCACGGTTCAGATGCTTGTTGTTGTGAATCATCTGATGTGAAATCAACACTTATGGGTGGTGTTTCAGGGGGAATCCAAAGAGCCCCCAGTCCTTTATGTCTCAGAGCAGAAGAATCCAGCAAAAGACAAAGTGATAGATAAGAAGTGATTAGAATAGGATGCTTGTGAGGCTTACAAGTGGACAGACGAGAGAGTGCTGCTCCCCGAGAACTTACTGGACTACAATTTTATAGTCAGAGAAAAGGCAGGGAGGGGGAGAAGAACTTCTTTGTCTTTCTTGAATAGATGTCATGTTTCTATCATTAGTTCCTCCTTCAGGATGGGCAAGGGAGTTTTCATGTCTTCACATGGTCAGACTAGGTCCATGAATTATTGTTCTTTATGTGTACAGAGAGTATGTCCTAACTTACTGAGCTCCCTGGTCAGGATGTAGGTATCATGCCACCATTGATTTATTGTTTAGGGGCATGTCTCATGCCTCTGTTGCATGGTTTTGTGGTTAAGCCAACTTTCTTTCTCAAGTAATCATTAACTTACAGGGACTTTCCATATTTTTTACTTAAAATCTCCTAGTGGGATTAACTATTTAATTACCTTTGTCCCTTTACTCTATCCCTATCAAAATGCCTGTTTTAGAGGGTTACCTTCTAAAAGTAATGGTGTTTGTAACAATGGAACATTATAGTATCTGGAAATTAAAAAAAAAAAAAACTTCAGTGACTTTTCCTAAATCACTCTCATTATTTTGAATTGACACTTGTGTGTGACAGCTAACTCCTCTCCTCTTTAGACAGGAAAGAAATTCATGGGAAACAATGGAGTCACTTCTGGATTTTATCAAGGACTAATGAATTACATTGTACTCTGTTGGTCAGGGTGTCTCTTAGAATTTTTAAGCTTTTTTTTCCCTTCTGTCATTATTTCAGTAGGAAAAGTGTTAACCTTTTTTTTTTTTTCCCAAGGTAGTACACTCTACCTAGGCTTCTGAGTGTGGTCTATAGGAAGATATTTATAATCACCTAAAAGTTTGATTGGAAGGAAAACAACTACCTTGAAATCTATTACATCTGTCCTATAGGCAAAGAATAAATCCCCAAACAATTTAAATGAAATTTAAATTTCCAATTTAAATTGGAAATAAACTATATGATCATTGCTTTTTTGTTTGATATTTTGATGATTCTATGTGTGACGATATGGTCATCAATCAAAGAGTTAGATGACTGTGTGTAGTAACGTTGCAGTTACCCAGTTAATATAAAAACAAATATATATTAATCAATGACAGCTTTTCTTATTTTCATACAGAGCAATGAAATATCTAGGCTATGAACGAGAATAGCCAATAATTAGACAGCTATTAATAATAGGATTAATTAGATTCTGGCCCTACAGCTAAGAAAATAGAGTGAGAATTAGAATAGCACCAAAGTTATACCAGTTGGTCAAGTGACAAGATATAACTAATTAATACTAATAAACTATAAAGTCTAATTAGACACTATTTTCATAAAATAATTTCATCAACAGGCAAAAATCTTGGAAAAATATGACCTCCTGGAATTAATATCAACAATTCCATGATAATAAAAGTAATGTATTCATTTAAATGTATTATGATTACAGCCTTTGAAAGCATTGAGTTTTCCTTGTAAAGACATGCCATTCTCTGTAAAATTTTTGTAAAAGAAAGTGGCTTGTCTTCATTGTTTCTATGTGAAAGTCAAACACATTACCTTTTAGCAGCAGGAATTATGTTTCTCTTCTTAATTTTGCAACAGTTGTGACATTTCCTGAAATTCATATAGAGAGCACCAATAGGATCAAAGAAATTCATTTTTCCACATTTACTTTGATGTTAATCATAGTGATTTTTCAAGTTGCTTCATAATTTTGCGAAAGAAATTTCAAAATGAAAGTGGCTGCTGAATCCTAGACCAAAACAAAATAGTGGTGTCAGATGAGATGTGTTTTGCAGTGTTTTGTCACATTTCATTTTGATTTTTACTTTTTTCTGTTTGACATATGTTCTGAACTGGGGTGCTATAAAGTTTTTATTGCCATAAGTTTGAAATGACCACATTACTCATGAGCTGGAGAGTCACAAGTGAGTTTTTATCTTCTTTCAAAGCTGTAGAAATAAAACTTTATAGCACCCTACCCTGGTGTATGTTATTTTATGTGATGATACATTTGGCTTCACTTTAGTCTTTTCTTTATTCCTCTTCATTATTTGCTTCTTGAATTATAGCAGAATTGGCATTAAAGATTTCCTAATGTATAACAATTTGATTTAAACTACATTTTATGGTACCCTCCTGTATTTTTTCATGCAGATGTTTTGACCTTTAATGACCATCTTTTTTTTATTTTAAATGGTCAGTTTAAACTTTGTTCGTTGTGAAATTTATTGCTGTTGAAACAGTGGTTTATTGCAAAAGGTAGTTTTTTGTTTCCAAGCAAATCAAAACTGTTGGTCAAGATGAAATATGAAAGATGAATATTTGCTTCCTCATACAGAAGTAATTAAAATTCTTAACACATACATGGGCTTCCACAGTCACATTACATGGTTTGTGTACTGCATGCACTTCAGTAAAACATGAGCCTTCTTTCTCTATGTTATGTAATCTAGCCTCTACAAGGACATCAATATCTCATGCTGAAAGTATCCAAACTATAAAGTGATTCCAGAATTAGCTTATTCCAGAGGGAAACTATGAGCAGTGTGGCTGACCTGACAGCCTGAAATGATGTGCTCAGAATGGATCCAACACAGAGCTATTTGTTTTAAGTTCAGGAAGCAAGCTTACTATTTTCTCAAGTGGTTTTTTTTTTTTCAATTTTAAGGTAGAACTATGGCAAAGAAATTCCCAAGTAATTCCTCAGACTTCTTTGAACAAGTCTCCCAACTTCCATCAGATCTCTAGATCTTAAACTGGTGCTTTTGAAGATTCTATTTTAGTAATTTCTAGAAGGCTGCCTATCTTAGTGAATAAAGTCAGAGACACATGTGCATTGGTGAGCCAGATTCAATAAAGATTTCTCTTAATTGTCATATTCTTTTAACTCATACATTGTTAACACTGAAAAGTACTGGTTTTCTTATTTGCAGATTCGGCTTTTTCATAGTAGTTACAGTGGAAATCTCAGTTCACTCTGTGCATGCGCACACACACACACATGCAAGTATATGCATACATGGTATTTTACATGTGTGAGGCGAGAAGACCGGTATTAACTGACTTTAACTTTTTACTTTGAAGAATAAGGCAATTTTGCAGTGTTTTGTGGCTCTATCATTTTCTTGTGTGGCTGATACATGTAGGCACTATTCCTGCCAATTTGAGAAGGGATGCCTTCTTCTGGACACTTCCCTTTAAATGTTAGGGCTTAAGTTTTAAAGAATCCATTTAAGTGAGATGACCAAAAATAAGTGACTGGTTTATCCTGGAGAAGCAATGAAGAGGTTTTGCTCATCTATAAGTTGAGAGAGCACACGACAGCCTACACAAATAGCATGGTAGAATCAGGTTGATTGTGAAGTTCTTCATTTCCTGCTAAATGGGAAGGAAAAAAAATAATTTGCTCCTTTCATTAGAATGTGGCACTGAAACTACAGAAGGAGACATTGTTGTGCGTTAGTATAGAATAAAAATAAATAAGACTATGCGTACTTTAGTGTGGTGAGGAGTCACCAAAAATGTAACTCTCCAGCAGTGCGCTGAATCTGCCTGTGTTTTGTCTGGCTGCTATGCTTGTTGTGAGGGCCATCTGGCTCCTGAATGCCGATAATGTTTGCACACTCACACATCAATCAGAAATGGTGCAGGGCCTATTAGAAAGCACTAGCCAGTTAGGTGACATGCCAGGACTGCAAAGCACTCAAGCAGGATTGCCAAGCGTGGAGCTTCTACTCAATCTGACATTAACATGGGCATTGGAGGAACCTTTAGCTTCATCTGATGGTACCATTGATGTCAAGGTTCTGCTAGATTAGGCATGTGAATGTCAGGTCATATAAGGCCTCATTTATGTCATTGGATTTGCCTGTGTAATTCAAATGGAGCAAAACATAAAAAAACAATCTTGAGCTTCACGTCCTGCGTTTTTTTGAACATAGAAAGATGGTCGACCTAAATTGTCATGCATTCCTGACCAATAGACAGACCTCAGAAGCATCTTGGCGTATCCTGCTCCCAGATCTACGTTATGCTGCTAGTTTTTCACAGAAAGGTGAAATTCATAATCTTCCTCACAATCTTCACAGAAAAACGAAGGGTTGCAATAAAATGCATTCCTGTTTCCTGTGGGTTTTCAACTAGTTCACTGAAGGGACGAACATACTTTATAAGGAATGTAGAGAAATTCTTGAGTTCATGGAAATAAGATAGAAGATTAAAAAAATAGAATTCTTGTCATTCAGCCTTTTTAATTAATGGCTGGTATTCTTATTTTTTTTAAAAAAAAACATGATTCACTGATATTGATCACAGGTTTTCATTTGTTATTTTCAATTCTGATGATGACAGAAATTAACTGAAAACTGAGAAAATCACCTCGAGGACTGGTTATTTTATTTCTTTTTTAAAAAACCCAAAATGAGTATTTTGATACTATAAGACTAAAATGAAATGTCTCTCTGTTTGAGGTGTTATAAAATTTGAATTCAGTATAATGTGTAGTGTACATACAACTTGATCTGGCTATTAGCACAGTTAATCTTCACCTAGAGAGCTCTAGAAAATGATGCTATGATTTTTTCTTTGAAAATTGTTTCTTAACCTTTGAATTTCTAAAGTCAGCAAGAAAATAAGTGAAAAGATAGTAGTATTTTACAACATATTTACATAAAATAGATTTCCAAATAATTGATTTGTGTTAAATAAAAATGTCTCATAAAGTAACTTGTGGACAAGCTTTAAAAAATAGTTTTGATTTGTCTAACTTGGTGTAATAATACAAATATTAAGAATATGATAAAAAAGCTTAACTAACTGGGTTAACTAACTGGCTTCCCCATATGTTCCACAGTAAAGAATACACCTGTAGTGCAGGTGACGCAGAAGATGTGGGTTTGATCCCTGGGCCGGGAAGAGCCACTGGAGAAAGGCATGGCAACCCACTCCAGTATTCTTGCCTGGAGAATCCCAGGGACAGAGGAGCCTGGTGGGCTACAGTCCATGGGGTCGCAAAGAGTCGGACACGACTGAAGCAACTGAGCATGCATGCATGCAACTGGGTATAATTATAGAAATGATCATAGGAATAACAATTGTTATTCTTGTGTTTGATGAGTGCTATTTGCTTAGCATTATGCTTAGTCTATCACATCTGTTATTTCATTTTTCCCATACAATAACATTGTGATGCTATATTATCTCCATTTTACAGATAGAGAAACTGAGTTGTAGAGAAGGAAAGTTAAAATTTATAAAAGGTGTAGTCCTTCAGAGTTTCTTTTTTACTGTTTGCTAAAGGAAAGCTAAATATTCCTTGGGCAGATTTTTATTCTTATATATAACAATATTATTTTTACATTTCCAACACCTTTGATAATATAAAACAAAGAGACAATATTTTTTTTGGGGGGGAAAGGCAGTTCTGTAGTCAGTCCCACACATGAAGCACTTGGCCTTTGTAGATTTCAACAATCAATCTGAGGAGCTATTTTTCTGGCTTTGGCATCTACTTTGTTGGCAAGTCCCCCAACTGTGGTGTTGGCAACTTCATAACTGTGACTGCCTCTGGTTTTTCCACAGTAACTGGCTGGAGCTCACCTCCCTGGGCTGTCCTATTATCTTTAAAATTACTTTCCTTGACTTAAATCAGAAGACTATAGTAGAAACTGTGAATTTTCCTGACATTTTCCAAAGATGTTAGAGATTTGTTAAGGTTCTTCAGGAGTAAACTTTGGATTCTAATATATTTCCTCTTAGGAATGAATCCATTTGCTATAGTAGGCATGGAAGAATGAATGCCATCAGTTACGGCAATAAAATAAAATATAACTATCCCAGGCTATTAATTGTAGCAATCAATATTTTTAATCATTTGCCCTTTTAATCAAAATTTGGTTATAGAGTACATTGTAAACAATAAAATAATGTCCAAAAAATTAGAATATGCTGTCTTGTTCTGGTGAGGAAAACACCATAATTGTGAGTATGAGAGTCACATTATATAAGGCTCTATAATTATCCAAATTAAAATATCTGTATTTTTGTGTAGCTTTCCATGTGTGCATACACACAAAAGGATATACACATACGCATTTTATATAGTCACATGTGCATTGCAAGACTATCTTCTTATGGAGATGTAGAGCTTAGGATTTCTTTATCAGTGTAAGATAGGAGCTGCTAAAGCATGAAAATGAAATTAAGCATACTTTCTTCATTCACTTATTGCTAGTCTTCAGAATTAGTTGCCCTATGGGTACCTTTTTAATTATATTGCACATCTTTCAATTAAATATTGGGAGGTTGAAAATTAAGTGACAATTGTAATGTTTTTGGTGGAAGAGCTGAAGCTATACTATTAAACAGCTAGTAAAGAAAAGGGGAAGGATATTTCTTTCTATCCAGGAGTTAATTACATAAACAGTACAGTACACAAATACTAACAACAAGGTTGATACAAACAGTACTTAAAAGGTTTCCAAAGAGAAGCAGCCGCTTATGTTAAAGTAGATTTAAAGTGCTACCTTGTTTAGTTATACAAATTCTAATGAAGAATGATTTATGTTTTATAAGTAGAAATAATAGTTAATATTTACTGACGTGCTTACCATAAGCCTGGCATGGAACTAAAGGTTTTATATATTTTAGTATATAACCACCCTAGGAAATAGGTTCTACTGCTACTTCATTTTTTGTACATAGGGAAACGAAAGCACAGAGGTAAAATAATTTGCCCACAGTCACACTTCTTTGGGCTGCTAGTGGCCCATCACCACCGCTTCCATTCTTCATAAGACCACCTCCCTTAAGAACATGTTACAGATTTTAGATAGGTGTTTTAATGAACTATTTGTATCAGTTATGGCTCAGAAGAATCCAATTTACACCAGTCAGAATGGCTGCCATCCAAAAGTCTATAAGCAATAAATGCTGGAGAGGATGTGGAGAAAAGGGAACCCTCTTACACTGTTGGTGGGAGTGCAAGCTAGTACAGCCACTATGGAGAACAGTGTGGAGATTCCTTAAAAAACTGAAAATAGGACTGCCATATGACCCAGCAATCCCACTGCTGGGCAAACACACTGAGGAAACCAGAATTGAAAGAGACACGTGTACCCCAATGTTCATCGCTGCTTTGTTTACAATAGCCAGGACATGGAAGCAACCTAGATGCCCATCAACTAACGAATGGACAAGAAAGCAGTGGTACATATACACAATGGAATACTACTCAGCATTAAAAAAAATTCATTTGAATCAGTTCTACTCAGGTAGGCGGAACTGGAGCCTATTATCCAGAGTGAAGTAAGCCAGAAGGAAAAACAACAATATAGTATACTAACACATATATATGGAATTTAGAAAGATGGTAACGAGAACCCTGCATGCGAGACAGCAAAAGGAACGCAGATGTATAGAACAGACACGTAGACTCTGTGGAAGAGGGCAAGGGTGGGATGATATGGGAGAATGGCGTTGAAACATATTAATTATCATATGTGAAATCAATCACCAGCCCAGGTTTGATGCTTGGGGCTGATGCACTGGGATGACCCAAGGGGAGGGAATCGGGAGGGACGAGGGAGGAGGGTTCTGGAGGGGAAACATATGTATACCCATGGCAGATTCATGTCATTGTATGGCAAAACCAACACAATAAAGTAAATAAAATTTAAAAAAAACAACAAAAAAAAGAAATTTTCTTGAGCTGACAGGGAAGGAATACTTCCTGTTTAAAATTGGAAAGAAAAAAAATAGCTTCAGGCAGAAAAGATGCTTCAAACACCAGCTCATGTCCATAATGTCTATTCAAATAAGTTAGTAAATGGCTGATAAGGTCATACCATGCAGCATTCCTTTAAAATAAGATTGCTCTGAGTTTAACTAGCTTTGAGTAAACACAAAGTGAGATGATTCTCAATGATCTAGTGGGTAAAATAAATACCACATCCAGTGAGATTCAAATATAGAGGGGAAAATAAAAATTGACTTTTTAAAAAATTGAAATTTTTACTGAGGTAATTATTGATATACATGAGTTATAAGAAATAGCTCATGTGAGTTATTATAAGAGAGAGACCCTGTGCACATATTACTCAGTTCCACCCAATGGTAACATTTTGAAAAACACTTGTAAATGGCACAACCAGGATATTGACAATGATACAATACTCCAATTGTATTCAGATTTTCTCAGTGCTCACTTGTATGTGTGTATGTGTGCATGCATATATATTTAATTCTTTGCACCTTTACTGCATGTGTCAGTGTCTGTAGATGTGAGAGAAAATGCAAGCCCGGTAGGAGTGGAGAGTGCTTCCCCTGGTCACTTATTATTGACAGATATTGGGATTGTATCTGCCCACTGTATCCAAGATGGAGTCAGGGTTGCCTGATGTCTGTTGTTCTGTTGGATTTGAAGGAAGAATGAGCCTGTCTGGGCTGCCTTCTAATGCTACTGCTGCTCAGTCACTTCAGCCGTGTCCAACTCTGTGCGACCCAATAGATGACAGCCCACCAGGCTCCTCTGTCTGTGGGATTCTCCAGCCAAGAATACTGGAGTGGGTTGCCATTTCCTTCTCCAGTGCATGCATGCATGCTAAGTTGCTTCAGTTGTGTCCACCTCTGGGCGACCCTATGGACAGCAGCCCACCAGGCTCCTCTATCCATGGGATTCTTTAGGCAAGAATACCGGAGTGAGTTGCCATTTCCTTCTAATGCTAGTTGCAGGTTATGAAATGCCAGGTGGGGCCATCTTACTCTATTGGGTGAGGCAACGTAAGTCACTCAGCTACTTTTCTAGTACCAGCGTCCCCACCTTCCCCTGTTGTCTTCTTACCACCTTTCTGAGTTACTTATGGTTGTTTCTTGGATTATTGCCAATGCTTATTGTTATGTTAGCAGGAAGTAGTAGGGAGAAGTGAATCTAAGCCATTTAATCCTGACAGAGGTACCCAAATTGACTTTTTCATGAGAAAAGTGTTTCCTTTAGCTGTGTACATTGTGAATATTCCCAGTAATTTTCTACTTCTATATAATTTAAAAATTTTAATATGCAGATATAATAAATATTATTCTTTAACAGATACTGAATTACATTACATTGAACATATACTGAATTATTATTACAGACAATACAACAAATGTATTAAAAGTACTCCTGCTCTTTGCAGAATGAATAAACAAGGACTTATACTAATTTCCACTAGATATTTTAATAAGATGGAGGGAACCCACTTTCATATTCAAGTATGTGTAAAAAGTCACTATTTCTTATCAGTTAACTGCTTTACTTATAAAATATATCATTATTAATGGTAGTTAATGTTCAGTACCTTGGAGCCAGGGTGATACACATTATAGAAACAGAGGACAGTTTATCTTTTCTATGATAAATATATATAATTTATCCTAATATATAGTTATATATGTACACATATAAAACATATATGCATTATCTTCAATTGATATGTTTTAGAATCATTGAAGCATTAGTTTTATAGGTTACTATAATGTTTTATAGTTCTTAGGAATACCACGGTATTTTGAAACATCTTTTAAGTATAATAATAAAAGTAGTCTATTGTATTTGATTTACTTATGACATATTTCTAAAAATGTCATGTATTGATATTAGAGATTTTGCATCACCCTTGCTGTAAATGTCTGGAGAATTAACATTAGTATGATTGTTGTCAGTATAGATTTCTAATATAGTGCTCATTATCTAGAAATTAAATGTGAGAGAGAAGATATTTCATCATACCTAAACCTCCTTTAGAGATAAATAAGCATACCAGTGAACATGGCTATGATAATGAACCACATAAAATTGAAATTTCCTCAAATACATTCAGATAATAATGTTAACCTTAACTTTGGTTTGAGAAAAGACTGACTGTTATTTAATTTTACTGATTGGTATTAAATTATAATGTATATGATATATGGACCCTCCTTTCCTTTAATAGTGAAATATTACTGCCGTTTTGCTATATCCCTTCATGTACTCCTATTAAGGAAGCAAAAGTGAACTATCTGGCTGGAATTTTTTAAGGAGGAGGAATTGTCTCAGCATCTTTTACTTTGAGGCTCTGTCTCTCCATCATGTATAAATGATATAGAGGTATCCAACATGGGAAAACATTGGCTGCTATTTAATGGGTGTTAGTAGGCAAATTTCACTGATACCAGTTTTCTCACTGATATAGGAAATACTTTCCTCTGTATCTTTCTGACTCCTGTGTTGTGACTTATTTAATTATGAACCTGAGTGAGGAAAATAGATTTGTTTTTAATCCTCTCAAACCCCATCTATAAGTAATATGAAGACATGTTCAATTTTTAAGCAGAGAAATGAGGTGGAAAAATGATGATTAGGAAAAATTGTTTGCTTGTACTATGATGGATGATGTTGGAGCAGGCCAGAGTTGAGGATTAAAGATATCAGTTTGGAGTCCATTTCAGTAATCCTGGTGGTGGAAACTATGCTGGATTATGATGCGAGGGTTGGGGGGTAGAAAATTGAAGAGATTTGAAGGGAAGAAACCTTTTTATATGAGGTTCATGATATTCATTTGTGCCAAAGTCTCCCTTTGTCTATCCTATTGTACTATATCCATCCACCCTTAACACCCTGCACTCCATTTTCAATATGGCAAAAAGAATAAATGTTTTTACAAGATTTATTGGACTATTGCTTGTGCTGTGCACAAATCTTTAATAGCTGTCTATTTAAATACTTAGGCTTCCCAGTTGGCTCAGTGGTAAAGAATCCACCTGCCAAAGCTAGAAATGTAGGTTCAATCCCTGGGTCATGAAGATCCCCTGGAGAAGGAAATGACAACTCATTCCGATACTCTTGCCTGGGAAATATCATGGAGAGAGGAGCCTGGAGGGTTACAGTCCATGGGGTCGCAAAGAGTCAGACATGACTTAGTGACTAAACAACAACACAGTTTAAATACTGAACATGCTCTACAGAGCCCTACCTTTTGCTGGCCTTCCCTCTGATTTTCTACCTTTCTCTACCTCCCTCTCTCAATTCTAGCGATAACAGTTTTCTTTAAAGACATTGGTCTATTGTTAGACTCCTTGTCATCCTTCAGGTCAGGGTTTCATGTTTCTTCCACAGGGAGCTTTCCAAAGGACCCTAACCAGTCCTTGATTCCTATATGAGTTCACTTCTCCCATTAGACCTCCTCTGATCATCCCAACACCCTACTGTGAGACTTCTCTGAGGCTGTTGATTACTTCCGGTGTTTGCAGCTGCATTTCCTCTCCTCTGTGTCTTTTATCAACCAGATCCTATCTCTGTCTTTCAGCATTTCCACAAATATCCTGGTCCTTCTGCTTGCTCCCATTCTTGTTTTCTATGCTGCTTATAATTTTATTATTTTAGTACCTGAATACTTTTTGTCATTTCCATGGAGTTTTGGATAAAGTGGGAAAAAGTGTAAGTGCTGAATTGGTTGCAATGAACCAAAATAATAAGTTTTAAATATACTTGACTAGGTCATCAGACTGAATTTTTCTTGCTTAATATAGAAAATGATGTGATAATACCACTGGGCCATGTTAAACAAATTAGATTTCAAGAACATGGATAAATTAAGCTTTAGCTACTCTCCAGAGTAACTCAGAGCCTAGAAAATAAGTGATTGGTACATCCATCCTCTGATTTGAGTTCATCAGTTAGTTTCTTTATTTTGGTAAAGCCAGTTCCACCACAGGAAACCACAACATTTCTATCCTTGATGTAAAATGTAGATGAAAAATAAGCCTACAATATTATGTGGGAGTTGGAACTCACATACTGGCAATTGTGGTTTTGTACAAAATTGAGAAAAATAGTCCCTAAAAAGACTATATAAATTATACTAGCTTTGTTTACCTCAGTTACTTTTGTCCACTCTAAAATGTGTGTCCAGGAGAAATAATTTTCTAAATGTAGTCTCCCAGTACTTCTAGTAAGACTTGTTCCATGAAGCTGTCCAAAACACTGACTCTCTTGGCCATAGCTACAATAAGTTCTTCATGGGTTGTCTATTTGCAGACTGTCAGTGGAAAGTCCTTCCGTGGCAACACTTGGAAATTTTCAAACAAAGTAAAGCAGTCTGTGTCAACTTATTAAAAGAAAAATGTACAAAGAGTTGGCTATTTTAGGTAGACATCATGAGTTTCTTATTCACTTGGAATTTCTTGAGATAAAGGTAGAAATAGAATTGGCAACTATTTCATAAAAATTGGAAAAGTTTTCTCTTAAAAGAAGTCACTCAACCAGGCAACTATAGAGCAAAAGTGTGGTTATATTCCTTCCTGCCTTAGTATAGAAAACTGACACTGCACGGCCTGCACTGCAGCAGCCCAAAAGGTTTCAAAGATAATTGTGTTCCTACTGCTTTTCTCTGTATAATAGAGTCTTCGTGCCCTGTAGCAGCCTGCCCGCTCTGTGAATACCATGGGATTTGACCCTTTGAAGGCTTTCCTTTTACAGGAGTTTGTCCTGTTTGTCCAGGTTTTACCCAGTAAAGGTCAGCTATAACTGGTAATAGTTTTGTCGATGTTTCCATACCTTGGGACAAAGTGCCTTATTTGCTCAGTATTTTCTCTCTAGTTTTACTTCACATTTTGAGCATTAAAAAAACATCTTTCTTGATTTTTGCCATCTATGGTAATGCATTTTCCCCTTAGTGTTGATACTTACCTTGCAAAATGCAAGTTGGTAGACTAGCTAAATACTTGGCCATTGTTGCCCTGGGTGGAGGAAGGAGCAGCTGATTATATCTTGTCCCAGTGGATACTCCTTCCCCTCATTCCCTTCCCAAACTCGTAGGCATATGCCCTTATGTTGACTTTTTTTCATTACCTTAGATTGGAGTTAATCTTTTATTTGGTTACCAGTTGTGAAGAAAAACCCTGCAGTGGTCTGGTCCTACATGTATAGCTGATCCATTTTTTTTTGGAACCAAGTTGGCCAAAGTCTCAGAATAGAAACATGATAGGATAGAAACATTTACATGTACAAACCATCTTTCCATCACTTGCACATACCACCTTACTCTCTAAATATGTATCAGTTCAGTTCAGTTGCTCAGACATGTCTGATTCTTTGCAACCCCATGAACCGCAGCACACCAAGCCTCCATGTCCATCACCAACTGCTGGAGCCTACCCAAACTCATGTCCATTGAGTTGGTGATGCTATCCAACCATCTCATCCTCTGTCATCCCCTTCTCCTCCTGCTCCCAGTCCTTCCCAGCATTAGGGTCTTTTCCAATGAGTCAACTCTTTGCATAAGGTGGCCAAAGTATTGGAATTTCAGCTTCAACATCAGTCCTTCCAATGAACACCCAGGACTGATCTCCTTTAGGATGGACTTGTTGGATCTCCTTGCAGTCCAAGGGACTCTCAAGAGTCTTCTCTAATACCACAGTTCAAAAGCATCAATTCTTCTGCACTCAGCTTTCTTTATAGTCCAACTCTCACATCCATACATGACTACTGGAAAAACCATAGCCTTGACTAGACGGACCTTTGTTGGCAAAATAATGTCTCTGCTTTCCTCCCACAGAGTAAGCGTCTTTTAATTTCATGGCTGCAGTCAACATCTGCAGTGATTTTGGAGCCCCCAATAATAAGTCAGCCACTATTTCCACTGTTTCCCCATCTATTTGCCATGAAGTGATGGGACCAGATGCCATGATCTTAGTTTTCTGAATGTTGAGCTTTAAGCCAACTTTTTCACTCTAAAATTTCGCTTAAACAACTTTCAGAAATAAGTCATCCCTTTTGAAACTCCTTTCCCTATGTATTGTTTAGGCTTCATCCCTATAACATCAAACATCTCTTTTTGTAAAACATATTTTATAATACCCCAATACTATCCTCAAAGGGAATTTACCAATAATATAACTTATCTATATATAACTTCAAAAAACTGTGGAATAAAAATGGATTAAAGGGAAAAATAACTGTAAAATAATTTCTATACGGTAAAAATATAGGTAATCTGTATGCCATGGACACATATTCTGAGGTGACAGATTATGCTCCCTTTCAGCAGAAAGAATAAGAAAGGGGCAGTATAGCTCAGTAGAGCTGGATGAAAAAAACAAAGAAAGGGGCAACATCTATATTAGGAAAACATAACATCCATGGAAATTCTGGGTAATCTTCCCCTCCCATGTCACAAGTGCATTGCTAGCTTCCTGGAAATCTTGAAATGAGATGTTTGTTTTAGCTAGACACACTGTTACCACTAAATAAAAGTCGATTTTTTTAAAAAAGAAATAAAGACAGAATGGGTATTGAGGAAGCCACAAGCAGTATCTTCCTCTCCTGTAATGGGGAAGAATTTGCCCCCCAAATATAAATAAATATTTCAAGATCTACATAAGCAGACTGGCTATTGATTTCTAAATATTCTAAGATTTTTAGTCCATTGTGGTGGAAATTTCAAGACTGTAGTGATGGGTTTTGAAAGTGGTCACATATCAGTCTAATATTGGTCACGTATCAGCCTAAAGTATTCAGCTTTCCTTATCTCTACTATCTGTGCAGGTAAACTTATTATCTTATTTTCCCAATAAAGTCATTGGAACATGATAACATTTTGCCCAAAGTTGACATAAAATTAAGATACATTATTGTTTCAGTAAATCAGACTAAGCTAAAATAAAGAGAAGGAATTCTTTTGTGAATCATACATTTTGACACAGAGAGCTATTTCACACCCTGCTTACAGGTAGCAAACAATGAGGGAAACAAACGTTTACCATCTGCCCATCAAAACCTGTTGAATCATTGGGGAAGTGCTGCCTCTTTTTGTTTGTTGTTAAGCCTCAAACTGAAAAAAGAAAGGCTCAGGATATGTAAGCAGGATTGATTCTGACACTAAAATGAAACAAAATCAAATAAAACCAGAGCAAGATGCTTCTCGAACGCCACAACACAGCAAAGAGAGCTATAAACTTCTGCAGAAGACTTCAAGGGAAAAAAATAATATGGGTTTTTTAAGAAGTGGGATATCCCAGGGACTTTTTGATAACAGCTTTTCAATTAAAGAGATATAATTCACATACAATAAAAATCTACCCTTTTAAAATGTACAATTCAAAAGGTTTTAATATATTCATATAGCTGTTAGAACTATCATCATTAACTTTATTATATTTTCATCATCCCCAAAATAAACTCCATACCCATTAACAGTTATTTCCTGTTCCTCCCTCTGCATAGCCTGTGGCAATGACTAGTCTCTTCTCGGTCTCTATGAATTTGCCTATCATGTGCATGTAATAAAAATGTAATCATACTGTATGTGGTCTCTCATATTTGACTCTTTTTTTAGCATGGAAGAAAAAAAAATTCTCTACCCATCTGGGTTCTTTTGGCTTCTCTATCAATAAAATTGACATCAGACAGATTAACCCAAGAAAAACAAATTTAATTATGTATGTACTGCAGACCCACAAAGGCATTGAGAGAGTCTGTAACAGTCAGGCAGTTGAGGCTTATATGCCTTTCTGAGCTAAGAACGAGATAGGGGTCTAGGTCTATAGTGAAAAGAAGACAACTCATAGAAAGATGGGAAGAGCAAGCATTTGTAAACAAGTGTTTGCCATTCCATTCAGAGACAATGGAATGCAGAGAAAACTTTGAATAAACCGACCCTGCCAGGCTACCCCAGCTTACCATACTTACCCTACTTTTTGTAGTTATCTCTGGTGACAGCTCTCTTCCTGGACCAGGTCCTCTATCTAAATTATTTTATGTAGTTGAAGGGAAGGTAAAACACTCTTGCTAAGTTTCGGGCCTCCATCTCTTCAGCTCAAAACAATCCACATGCCAAAGTGGCACTTCTAGGGGAATTTCATTTTGAACCTGTTCATCCCACTTTTGAAACTTCTCCAAGAAGTTTCATAGTCTAGAATTAGAGTTGATAGGTTAATCCATCTCATAGTGCTCATCTCTGAGTTCTAAGAATAGGTCAGTTCAGTTAAACAGTTGTGCCTCATTTCAGAAGCTAGTCATGTAATTGGGCCCTCAGAGTTAGGCCTATGGTGCAAGCAATCAGATACTTAGTGATACACATTTCTATGGAATTAAAACACAAAGGTTAATATTGGAACATATTATAATCCCAGTTTCTGAGTTCTCAAGGCAGCACATTGAGAGGACTTCTAAATGTCTGGCTTGAAGCATCTTCAGATGAATGAGGGCAGGCAGTGGCAACCTAATAGATTTTTCTTGTTTGCAGTTTAAATGTTTCTGCTGATCTTTCTGAATGGTCCACACAACAATAGTCACAAAAAATTGTCTACACATGAGCTGTTGTGATTTCTCTGAATTTTATATCAAATTGTCCATCTTTAGCTATATGGCTTTTCGGAAAAGATAGTTTTAGTTCTCATGAGTCCAAGTCGAAAGAGTGGGATAAAATCAAAATGTTAGTTTGGAGAGTTGTAGCGAAATATTAGAAAAGAAAAAGAAACTTGAGGAATCAGAATTTAGTCCACTCTATAGGTAGAAAACAAAACCTCAAGGACAATTTGATATTCATAAAAGAGTATTACTGAAACATATTAGTTTTTCTCTCTATAATCACCCCTATTTTATCAAGGATAACCACAATAAGAGTGATTTGTTTGCAAATTAAATGTCCTTTCCTTGAACTTCGTCCGATTATTTACATAACTGTAGCAAGAATAGTTAATTGATCATATAGGCTCTTTTAAGTGTGCTTTGCTGGAACTTTCCATAAGGAATCTCAGACTGGGCTCTTAAAAGTATCTCACAGCTTAGAAGCCAAGCCAAGCATGTGCCATCAGATGTAATACCTGGAGATTTGAATGAATCCCTCTCTTTTCTGGTCCCTAAAATACCTTAAAGTTCCTGCGTCTGCCCAGAAGTTACCTTCCTTACTCATCTGGTAAGGCTGCTGGGAAATCTACAAGCAGGGTGCCTGACTGTTTTCCCAAGAAGCTTTATAGGATCCATAAAGCCTACCCTAGTTCCTTAGAGCTGTCTGATCATATCTGAGTCTATGCACATCATTTTAGAATATGGCATGCCTGTCAAAGCCTTGGTAATATAAACAGTGTTTCCAATTGTGTTCTGTTAAAAGAGGAACAGATTTTAATTGAACTTATGCAAATAACTAAATTTCTATTAAAATAAAAATACTCATTGAGAGCTTCTGAATTCTGGAAGGATCATGTAGGTAGAAAAAGATAAATGTTGCATCTTTGTTCACAAAGGTAAATCCGATAAAATTGTTCTAAGTTATAGATAGTTTAAAAGATAAGATACAAGGTTTCCTTAACTTTGGAAAAGCAAAGCATTTAAAAGTAATGTTTCAAGCAAAAAAGTAATAAAAGTTAGGCTCATTCTCATCAGTATATTCAATTGCATGCAATTACTTCTTATTGGTTTTTAATCTAGTTTTTTCCACTAATTTTAGAATTTTTTACCTAGTTCAGTTTTATAACCTTGAAGATATAGAAATCTGTATTCTAGGTTACTATCCATTAATCTCCTTGAAGATGAAGCACTTTTGCAAAAGCATCAGAGTAAAACAATAACTCTGTGAATGAGAAAGACTTAAAACATGGTCATGGTTACAGATCTGATTAGAGTTCATTACAATGTTTGGTTATTTCTGTGATACACAGCATTTAAAGATAATGAGTAGAATTATGACTAATAATATTATATCAGGATATATCCGAATTTTAGGAATTTCACTCAATTTCTGGAACCCTTATAGTATACAATTATCAAATACAATATAAAGAATGTTTAGTATTATTTTTTATCTGAAAATACTTCTCATATTATATAACATATCACATAAACCTAATTAGTTTCACCTCTTTCTTTTATAAGGGGAGAGAACAAATCTTTTGACATGTGCCAGGGACCCTCTAGAAAATCCTAAAGTTAATTCGTGGTCAAAAATTTCATTTAGAATTTGATTTTGTGAAATTTGTCAAAAAATAAAAAGGTAGTAGATAACTTGATTAACTAGGATCACAGATCATTATGAAACAGTATTTTATTATCTACTTAACCAAAGTAACAAAGTATTCTATTTTAAAGGCAAATAAAGAAGGTTACATACTTGTGAGAGTAACTTGGCTCTTTTAATAGAGCAGACTTGGTTTTAAGTAATCAAAGACCTCATGAAGACAGTGTGAAGCACAATTGGTAAGACATAAAATCTTTGCTTTCCAAGCGGATTACTTAAAAGGTAAAGAACAACCTTTGTTTAAATTTCTTATTAAGAGCGGACCAATAAATGTAAGAAAGATTTTCTTTTTATCAGATGAAATAAAATTGAGTTTTAGTTTTATGTAAGTACACAATTGGTATTAAAGTTTAATTTAAAAACTTATAATTCAAATTGACTGCATAATACCCCTTCCCCCAACTTTTCTCTCTTTGCATCTCTCTCCATTCTTCTGTCCTCCATTCTTCTCCCCATCCCCCCCCCTCCCCCCCAATTCTGAAATAACCGTTTTATTTTAGGATAAAATCAGTTTCATTTCTCAACAAAAATGCATCTCCATACCTCATGCCTCTTCTAACCAAAAGCACAGTTTACTTTCCTTGCATATAAATTTGTTTCCCTTTTTATTTCTAGTAGCTTTAGCTACACATAATAATTAGAATCCTTTACCCTTAGAAATCTCCTTTCTACTGAAAACTTAGAATTAAGCAATTATGAACTCTCTGGTACACCACCATTCTTTAAACTGACAAATTTATGAATACATTTCATAATCTAGAAGCATGTGCTTCTTCATACTATAGTCTTTCCATAAAGCATAAAATGTTTACTAAGAGATCCAAATTTTAGTTCCTCTATAATAGAAAGCCAGAAGTCGATAAACCTGCATTCAGAAATTAACATTTCGTGTTTCATCTTATTTAGAAATGATCTATATATTCAGTAAAATTCTATCAATTAACAGTGGAAGTCATCAAAAAGATTTAGGTAACTATGTTTAAGTTATTATATAATTAAACAAACATTACTAAAAAGGTTCACCTAAAAAGTTTTACCTCACATGTCTAATTCATTTGTTCTTTATAGTCATATTTAGATTACTCATGAAAATTTTATGTGACATTAAAGCAGTTAGCTATCATCTTAAGCTTTTGTTATTGTTGACAAATATTGTAGTGGAGATAACATGAACTTATTTGACTTTTAGTATACCAAGAAAGAATAAAAGTTTTATACTCAATGTTGATCATTCTAAGTATATATATGTATTAAATAAGCCAACAAACTTAAACTAGTTTTAACACCAAGGATATTCCCAGGTCATATGATCCTGAAAAGGGTTAGTTTGGGTTAGTTTCTATTATATTTTTGAGAATTTTTATAAATATTGAATTTATATAAACACTATTTATTTAGGACAATTAAATAGAGCTGTTTTACAAGTTAATTTTAGTAATGTCATCTAGAGATAACTAATACCAAACACCTAAATACATATATGTGAACACACATAAACACATAGACATATATAAACAGAGCTCTTATAGGTTTTGTTTTAAAATTTTATCCATGAAATTTGTATGATAATGATATGAAAAACTCAGTAGTTTATAAAACAAGTTAAGTTTACCTGAGTAGATTCTGGGCAAAGGAGTTTCATAGCAGTTTGTATTTTTTAAAAGCCTCTCCGAGTCTCCTTTTTGGAGGTATATACTTTTACAAAAGCTTCAGAAGCTTTATCTTGAGTTCTGGGTATATAGTTTCACTTACCTTAGGAGGCCCCTTAAATTTTTCTATCAGTTTCCAATCTAATCAATTTCCATTCACAAAGGTATTAAAACAATTCTTTTATATATTTGGTCAGTTTTCAGCTGGGACAAACAGCAAACATCTTCAATGTTAAATGCAACATGCGTTTGTAAAGTCTGTAAACTGTGTTTTATACATGTATTTTTATAACTTCACTGTTTATTTTTGGCTGCATTGAGTCTGCACTGCTATGCGCAGGCTTTCATGTTCCTGAGGCAGGGGGTACTTTCTAGTTGTGGTGTGTGGGCTATTCAGTAATTGCAGCACATGGACTCAGTAGTTGCAACTCCTGGCCTCCAGAGCACAGGTTCAATAGTTGTGATGCACAAGCTTAGTTGCTCCATAGCATGTGGGATCTTCCCAGACCAGAGATTGAACCCATGTCCCCTGCATTGGCAGGCAGACTCTTAACCACTGGACCATCAGGGAAATCCCTGTACATAGTGTTTTAATGGTTTAACAAAGTCCTTTCTGAGTGCATAATGAAACCTTGAACTGATTTACTTTAAAGAAAAAAAAAGCCCCTGAATATCAGTCTTTAGCTAATCATTTACAAGAGGGCCTAGGAGAAATTCTGGCCATCCGGCCATCTGTTTCCTCTGTGAGGGCCATGTGTTTAAGGGGCCATCTGACATATTTGAAAACTACAATGTCATCCTGGGTGGGAAGAACACTCCTTAGCAACCAAAAAAAAAAAAAACACCTAAAAATTCCCTGGCTTCTGAAAGACATTCCTCCTTAAATTTGGTAGGAGCCTCTGAAAGTAGGGGCTTCCCTTGTGGCTCAGCTGGTAAAGAATCTGCTGCAATGCAGGAGACCTGGGTTCAATCTCTGGGCTGGAAAGATCCCCTGCAGAAGGGAAAGGCTACCCACTTCAGTGGGTAGAATTCCATAGACTGCTATATAGTCCATGGGGTCACAAAGAGTTGGACACAACTGAGCAACTTTCACTTTTCTGAAAGTAGACGTAAAATGACTTTATAATTTAAAAGATGTACTGCTGTCCAGACAGCAAGAATTCTTTCCAGTGAGGGTGCAGTATACATTTTCAAAGAATACTTCATAGAAAGTCCTGAAACTGGCAGAGTCTGATTATAGAACCGAGAAAAACGAGCCTTATGTCAGAGCCATACATTTATTTCCTGGCTTTTACTGTTTATGTGAGTAACCTATATACCCTGGGCTTAGAGATCAGGCTAGAGTGCTCTCTGTGAATCATTCAGGGAAAAGGAAGCTAAAACAAGCAGCTGGGTGTTAAGGGATTTTCTGGGGAAGTTGGAGAAGTTTTGTGAGCTAAGGGAATTTCCTGGTGAGAAAGGGCTGGAATTTAAAAGGGGGCATTTTTGTTGCATGGAGACTTTCAATTTTGTTCTAAGTCTAATCTCTACTCTTTCATCTTGTTAACGGAGTCCCTGAGACTAGTTGGTACACTCCTTCCTGCCTCATTTTTCAAAACTTTTTATTTTATATTAGCATATCAGATGGCAGTGGTGGTAAAGAACTCACCTGTCAATATAGGAGATGTAAGAGACACTGGTTTGATCCCTGGGTCAGGGAGAACCACTGGAGAAGGGCATGGCATCCCACTCCAGTATTCTTGCCTGGAGAATCCCATGGACAGAGAAGCCTGGAGGGCTACAGTCCATGGGGTCACAAAGAAATGGACACAACTAAAGCAACCTGTCCTGCATGCACACATAGCCAATTGCTATGTTGTGATAGTGATAGCTTCAGATGCACAACAAAGCAACTCAGCCGTACATGTACATGTATCTGTTCTCCCCCAAACTCCCCTCCCATCCAGACTGCCACATAACATCAAGCAGTGTTCCCTGTGCTATATAATAGGTCCTTGTTTATTATCCATTTTAATTCTAGTAGTGTGTACATGTCAATCACGCATTCCCTAACTATCCTTTCTACCCACCCTTCCCCCAGGTAATTTTAAGTTTGTTCTATAAATTTGTGAATCTGTTTCTGTTTTGTAAGTAAGTTCATTTGTATCATTTGTTTTTAGATTCATGTTCATACATGCATATAAGCTATATCATATAATATTTCTCTTTCTCTGTCACTCAGTAGAACAATCTCTAGATCCATCTACATTGCTGCAAATGGCATTATTTTGTTCCTTTTATGGCTAATATTCCACTGCATATATGTCTGCATGTGTGTGTGTGTGTGTGTGTGTGTGTGTGTGTGTATATACTGCATCTTCTTTATCCATTTCTCTGTTGATGGACATTTAGTTTGCTTCCATGTCTTGGCTATTGTACATAGCTCCACAATGAATATTGGGGGTTCATGTTTCTTTTTGAAGTATGGTTTTACCTGGATGAGCTTCACTAGTGGCTCAGATGGTAAAGCATCTGCCTGCAATGCAGGAGACCCAGGTTCAATCCCTGGGTCGGGAAGATCCCCTGGGGAAAGAAATGGTTACCTATTCCAATATTCTTGCGTGAAAAATCCCATGGATGGAGGAGCCTGACAGGGGTCCATGGGGTTGCAAAGAGTCGGACACGACTGAGTGACTTCACTTTTCACTTTTCTCTGGATATGTGCCCAGGAGAGGGATTGCTGGATCATATGGTAGCTTTATTTTTAGTTATTTAAAGGAACCTCCATAGTGTTTTCTATTGTGACAGAACCAATTCACATTCCCACCAACAGAGTAGAGAGGGTTCCCTTTTCTCCACATCCTCTCCAGCATTTATTGTTAGTAGATTTTTGATGATGGCCATTCTGACCAGTGTGAGGTGAGACCTCATTGTAGTTTTGTTTTTGTTTTTGTTTAAACTGGGTCTTTCCATAGGTACCAATAAAGGTTGCTTAGAATGAGAGCTTTTTTTTTTTCCTTCAAATATAACCAATTCAAAGAATCAATGTAGCCATTAATGAGTAGGATCTTATATTAATCTCAATAGCAACTCAAACCAATGTAAGCCTCGTTATGACTTAATCAAGGATGCAAGAGGTATCTCACAAGAGAGTGCAAAGGATGTGACTCTCACAAGATCCATAAAATGTACTCCCAGAGTTAGCCTAAGAAAGCAAAGATCTTCACTGTCCCAGGTGATATGAACGGTGTTGTGAAAGTCAGTGTGCCCTGTTTCCCAAGGGAATGTGAGATGCTTCCAGCCAGAGACTCATTCATCTGAGACATGTGGTAGGTGCTACTGGAATGGAATTTTTCCAGCCCAAACAGGACAAGGTTGAGATAACAAATGCCCCTTATGAAGCTCGAACCTTGTGACAAATTCTCCTGCAACCTGGCGCAATTGGACAAATTGGTGCTGCTTGTGACTTTATGTCTCAGAACCATAGTCTTTTCAACTGGCCACTAAGGACTGATGTTGAAGCTGAAGCTCCGGTACTTTGGCCGCCTGATGTGAAGAGCCACCTCATTAGGAAAGACCCTGATGCTGGGAAAGATTGAAGGCAGGAGGGGGACGGGACAACAGAAGATGAGATGGTTGGATGGCTTCATCAACTCAAAGGACAAGAGTTTCAGCGAGCTCCAGGAGGTGGTGAAGGATAAGAAAGCCTGATGTGCTGCAGTCCATGGGGTTGCAAAGAGTTGGACATGACTGAGTGACTGAACAACAACTAAGACATATGCTGGTACATGCACTTTCTAACTGGCAGAGACTAGAGAGAATATTCTCATTAGTCCTGAAACCAAGTTCTCAAGACAGATCAAGACAAAAGGCAAAACTTCATCTGGTTTTTCCTATATGCACATTAACAACTTTAGCTAAGTCTTGGGTCTCTCAGAGCCAAACCAATACCCAAGAGCCATATATCACTGGATTGGAGATTGTGAGGTGTTTTGTAGAATGCCTCGATGCTTGGAAATTTTCTTGAGATTGGCAGGTGACCTAGTGTCACTCTAACCCATTCTGTGACCAGTTTCTCCTTAATCAGTCTTTGGGTTAGGAGGTGAGTGTTCTGACAGCTCTTAAGTGTTTGATCCATGCCCAGCAATTTTGAAGTTTTGACTTTTGAGTTGCCTTAGCTGCAGCCTTTACTGCATGCACACATTAACCAGTAGCAAACAAAGTTTGTCTAAACAGATGCTGGTCCAACCTGGCCTGTGAACTCACTAGTTTGTTAAACTGACTCGAACAGTGGGCTTATACGGCCTATGCCTATGTTTTACTCTATGGTTTTCCTTCTTTTGACAAACAATACAACAGACAGAAACAAAGAAAAACAGTGACTGTCTCTGGGAGTAAAAGGATCAACAAAAAAAACAAAAGTATTCATAACAAATCTTTTACCTGGGGTTGCTACACTCAAGGAACTAAGTCCACAAATATTTTCTCCTGTTAATGTAAATTTAACAGTCTGCACATAATAAAAACCTTATAAATGATCTTTAATATAGTGAAATATGGGAGAGAAAGCAAACTAGACAAGAGAAAAATGGTTGTCTCTCTTAGGGTCTATAAGTGACCAAAATATTTTGGTAATAATTTATAATAAATAGATTAAATACAAAATTCCATTAACATTTTTAAATGTCAAATGCTACCTAATTTCATATGGCTGAGATATATATATATAAAGCTTTTTCTTGGTTTTTAAGACTAAACAAAGAATAGGAAAATCCCTTTTCCCCAGGCTTTATTTAGAATCCATCATTTCATTACTTAGGATGTCACTGAGTGACCTCATGAGCCTATAAACTTCCCCTTATTTATATTTTACAGTTACATTATGTGAGACTTTAGATTTCTCAGTATCTGTATTGTTCTTTAAGAAATTGGACTGAGCATTTCATGGGAAATTTATATTTTAAAAATGCCAATAATAATATATTCTTCATGGATTTTTAATGAGGATTAAATTATCTGGTTTTGCTAATTCTTTATGGAATTATTGAAATAGATACCATAATCCATATTCAAATGTGGATTGATGAGACAATAATATAAGTGCATTGCTGAATGAATTAGCCCCATTTCGGGGTTTTAAGTAAGAGTGTTGACTGTTTCATCACAGTGTACATTTTGCTTCCAACTGCCATGAATCACCGTTCAATGTTAAAAATCCCATTTAATTTTGATATTATTTATGCTTTCAACATAGCATGCTCTTAAAAATAGGGTTTGTTTTTTTTTTAGCAAAGTGTCAAAAAACGTTATTTAAAAAAAAAGTATGAGAATAAACATGGAACTCATAAGTGTCTTACCTGATCAAAGTAAGTCAAGAATGAATGTCATTTTTACCCCTAAGGGAACTGCCATTTTTTTTCTGGGAATTGAATGTACTAGATCAGCAATGATCTAGAAAGTAGGACACCAAATTGGTTACCATTAACTTGTATCATGTAGTGGCTGCAAGTAAGAAAATTGATGTGACATTGATGAATTCAGTAATTATGTACATATTTACATATCCACCAACGTGCACATATTACTGTATGTTTTAAAAAGCACAGCAGTTTTCATGTAATATTTCTGAAAATCTAAACTCATGAATAAATAGATAGAAATGAGTGATTGTCACATAACCTAGAATTTTTTGAGTGAATTTTAGCTCTGTAGAAAAAAATAATTCTACTTTATTAACAGATGTTTCTCAGTGTTTTCAATGTTATTTACACACATAGTCTTTAAAAAAATCTGGAAATATTAGTACTGGGAACTGACTGTAGTAAAACAAAAGAAAAGTTTTATCCTAAGCTCATAGCTTAAGCACTTGGGAAAGTCCCCTTTTATTTAAACAAAATGTGTGAAATAATAGAAAATATATTTAAGAATAGAATAATTATTTTTAAATACTTAGTATGAAATGTATAAATTGATACGAAAAAGCCTACTCTGTAGGGTCCATTAGGAAAGAGATGAATAGGCAATTAAAACTAAATGGAATGCAATTGTCTAAGACAATCATAATTTAAGAATTTGAAATTAAGACATTTCTCACATATTATGTTGACAAAGGTAAAAGTCTTACTGAGCATACAGTAGAGGCAAGAGTGTGAAGAACAAAATTATCATAGATTACAGAGTAGCACAAATAACGCTACACTGACATTAACTTGGCATTATTTTTCATAATTTAAAGTATGACCATTTTCACATAACAGTTCTACCTCTTGGTGTATGTGTTTCATCTGTGTTTGCACAAATATTAAAATAGAGATGGACATGGATTTTCTGCTATAGTTGGGTAATAGGAAAATAGATAATCTAAATAACCATAGCCAGGGAGTAAATCCCTACAAGGGACTTTTATACTACAGTTAAGAAGAATGAGATAAATTTATATGAACAGACATTGAAATGTGATTATGTACTTTTAGTTACTTTAATTTATATATATATATATATATATACATATTCTAGTTTACTATATTATATATATGCATATATAAGAGTTCTATTTGCATAAAACCACAATCAATCAATATTATATGTTTGTGTCAAACTCAGAGCAGGCTTATTTAGTATTATAACAAGCATTTTATGGTTTTACATATAGTGAGTGGAATTTGGTGATGGTTGAATTTTCACCTATGTATGCATGAGTGGGTAGCACATGCAATATATTTTTTATTTTTTAATTTGCATGCATTGTTTCATTTAAAAAATCGATATGTACATTTTATAATCTTAAGACAAAAGAAGAATCCCAGGTGTTTTTTTTATTTTTTATTGGTTTTGCCATACAATGACATGATGTCGCCATGGGTGTACATATGCTCCCCCTCCAGGTGTTTTTTTAATCATGTTGTTTTGCTTTTTTAAAAATGACTATAATGCATAGTGACAGTGTCATCCTAGGTAAAAGATTGATAATATTTTTGTCAAAGTATTTGCTCATTCTTTTATGTATGTATGCATCTTTGTAGAGGATAAAGATTAAAAAAAATATATATCTTTTAGAATACATCTTGGGGGATTCTCTAGCTTTTAGGGATGTCCCATCATTATTGACTCCTTGAACTGAAACTATCTGATCCTCTCAAAACTCAAATTGAGAGTGAGAACTTTCTTTTCTCCCTTATTTCCTCTCACTAAAAATAGCAATCTCATTTTTAAAACAACTGGAAGGTAACTGAAAACTTTCACTGGTGCTAAATCACTGTCAGAGGAAAGAGTCTTTTTTTAAAAAAAAATCGGAAATAGCTCAAGTAAAGCCACTGAAATCTGACTAGAAGAAGCAGATTCTGAAGCAAATGGTGAACATGATTATTAGCAGAAACACATGCATTCACTTACTCATTCAACAAACGAACACTTGATGAACACCAACTGAATCTCAGGGACTGTGTGCGTGCAGATGTGCTGGATCGCTCCAGTTGTATCTGACTGTGCAGCCCTGTGGACTGTAGCTCACCAGGCACCTCTGTCTTTAGGACTCTCTAGGCAAGAATACTGAAGCAGATTGCCATGCTCTCTTCCAGGGGAATCTTCCTGACCCAGGGATTGAACCCTTGTCTCTTATGTTTCCTGCACTGGCAGGCAGGTTCTTTACCACTCGTGCTACCTGGGAAGCTCCTCAGGGACTATAATCAATGCCTAAAATATAAAGATGAATAAAGGACAATTTCTGCTCTCAAGGAAATGATAATATTTTAAGGAAGAAAATGGATTTGTAAATAGATAACTTTGAGGAAGGAAACAACAGTAAGATGTACAAGGAATGCTGGCATAAAGGGGGAGAAATCAAAACCAACTGGTCAGGTTGGACCAGGCTTCATAGGGCACTGTCTTAAATGATGCATGGGTATATCAACCAATGAGCAGCTTCCAACTCAGCTGAATTTTCATTGTGCTTCTTGCCCAACCTATGTTAAATTTTCAATCTTGTTTCTAAAATAAAGAAAAAGATGAGACATTGCATAGAAAAAAGCCAGAACTCTAACCGTTTCCATAAGATGAATGTACAGTGTACTTGTTGAATCTAGTATACACTGTCCATATCCTCTTGGCACATTCTGCCTGATGGTTTTCTCTTACATGCAACTAGGACTTTGTTTGATGGATTTACCCATCGTGGGGAAGTGCTGCAATATTGAGACCCCCCAAGTGGTATTCTTTGATTAATGACAGATGAGAATTAGATGATTAATGCCCTGATTGTTTGAGTCTCAAATAGAACAAGTGAGAAGAATGCCTACACCATCTTCCAGAGGTTCCCAGTGACATTGAGCCCCAGTTGTCCATAGTCATGACTTTCTTCTTAATATGCCCTGTCGTGGCAGTTCTTTATTTTCTTTCTCACGTCTCTACTTCCCAGGTGGTGCTAATGATAAAGAACCTGCCTGCCAATGCAGGAGATGTAGGAGATGCGGGTTCGATCCCTGGGTTGGGAAGACCCCTTGGAGAAGGGCATGGCAACCCACTCCAGCATTCTTGCCTGGAGAATCCCAGGGACAGAGGAACCTGGCAGGTTACAGTCCATGAGGTTGCTGCAGAGAGTCAGACAGGACTGAAGTGACTTATCATCATCAACTGTACTTCCCTAGTGATGCTGCCTGTGATCACCATCATAAGGAACACCATGGGCTCAACTTCCTGTCCCAGGTCTGACAATGGGGAACCCAGTTTAAGACTTTGAGCAATGGAATGACTATGAGGAAGGAGAGATGAGAGGAAAGGCTCTCATGCCTCTGACTTGGGAGACAGACTTTTGTGTAGCACCAGCTAGTGAATATATACTCTTTTTCTCCACCTCAGGTGTTTTGGTCAGTAAAGATCCTGCAATCCTATCTGCCTGTGTGGTTATGAGCCTGTGTGGTAATGGATTACAGTGGCTTTAGTATCCCTATTCTGCTAGCTTGTTAGCCTCTGCTGGTGCATCCGTAAGACCTTTATTGTTTCCCATTCCAGCGTGTATTATTGTTCTGGCCAGAAGTTGCTTAGGCATTTTCAAATTCGGTCTGCTGCTCCTCTGCCTTAGCTCTGGTGCTGAGCACTTCTCCCAGGGCCTTTCACACCTCTGTCAGCTCCACTGCTGACCCTCTCCTTCAGGCAGATGCTTGCCTCCACAGCTGCAGCAGCTCAGCCATGTACCCTGGGCAGTTGCTGCTGTTTGGTGCTCTGCTATGGGTTCCCTGTTGGCTCAGATGGTAAAGAATCTGCCTATAATGCAGGAGACCTGGGTTTGATCCCTGTTTTGGAACGATCCCCTGGAGAAGGAAATGGCAACCTACTCCAGTATTCTTGCCTGGAGAATCCCCATGGACAGAGGCGTCTGGCAGGCTACAGTCCATGGGGTCACAAAGAGTCAGACACGACTGAGTGACTAACACTTACTTCAGTGCTTTCAGTGTGGGTGAAGCCACTGCTGCTAAACATACCTGTGAAATAGCAAGGGGAAACTTTCCATGCTCAGCCTTAGACAGGCTTCCCCAACTTTCCGAAAATACAGCGTTCCTGTGAAACCTTCCCTGTGCCAAAATGGCTGGTGTAGAGCAAAGAAGCAATTACCTTAGGACACGTCTTGCTAATGGATCCACAAAATAAATGGACACAAAGCACAGACACTCACAGACAGTTCAAAGCTCTGGAGGCTTGATACTGAGCCGCTTAAGTCTAGTTCCTGGGATGAAGCTTGGCAGGGTCACTTTTGCTGTTTGGGGTGCCCGCTGCCTCTGGAACCCCTTGCCGCAAAACAAATGGTGGACGGACACTGTTTTCACTTTTGGAAAAGCAAAATCCTTTTCACATTTCTCTGGCTTAGTGAAAACAAGCACTAATGTAGGTCTCCCGTAAAAAGTGAAGTGACATAAAATGAATTTTCAAAGAGCTAAGGATACTTGTGCTCCTCTAAGTGCATCACAGTCGAGTTGCTGGGCTCCAGAGGGTAACTGTTTTAATCACATGCATACTTTAAGGTTCCAGGTAGATCTTGTATCCTAGGGCACACATTTGACACCAAAGTGGTTGAGTTGACTGTGGGTTCTGGTAACAGCCATTAAGATATACTTGGGGCTTCTCTATTCTAATACTTATGCCAAGACACTAATTTAGTTAATTAGGTCCATATCCATAGGATGAATTTCATCGTAGAGTGATAGGCTTTGTTCTTGAAATTGTGCTTTTTTTTTGTTGCTCTGCAAATTTCATGGACATGAATATTCATATGCTGTCTAATAATGGAGACTTTTAAGTTATTGATTTTGTTTTCATCAGGAAATCTTTAGGCCTTGTATAAATTAAAAGTAAATAGATATGGATATTCTAGGACTCCCTTACTTACCAGATGCAGCTAAGACTTTAGGACAAACCAGAATCCAAATCTACCCTGGATCTTGGATATTTTAAGAATGATCCAGTGTTACTTTCCTTACAGAGGTATAAATGATTGTTATTTATGCTTGCATGTTTTCTAGACAGAATAGTTTATTATATTGACTTCCTTATCACTTGAGTGAAGTTCATAACCAAGCAAAATTCTAACAGCTGTCTCTCAGGGCTTAGAGAAAACCTAATGGTCAAAGAGTATAGTTAGATTGATGCCATGATGAGGAGAAGGGAAGAGCTTAAGACATAATAATTCTTTGGATAACTTATATCTTGTCATTAATGTTTTATAGGTGCACGTGGATCACTTTTTATAACATCTTAGTATGGAGATTTTCGAACAGATACAAAAACATAAAAATTGTATAACAAATACTGTGCACTCCTTCTTGAGCTCCAGCAGTTATGGTCATCACTGTCTTGTTTTCTCTCTACACCCACACACTGCCTATATCTGTTTTGAAGCAAATCCCAGAAAATATATCACTTTCTCTCTAAATGTCTTAGCTTGTATTTCTGAAAGTATTCTCCTTTAAACACATAATAACAATGTCACTGCCACAGTCAGAAAAACATGAATATTTTTTAATATCATAAAATACATGGTGTATATGTTTCGCAGATTATCCAATAAGGCACCACTGATTTTTACATAATTAATTTGAAGTGAATAAGACTGTGCACTGGGATTTTTAAATGTAGTTTAACCTTTATGTAGATGCTGTTGATTATATCCCCATGGTATTATTTAAAATATTTATCTATCCCTTGTGGCTCCTATAAATTAGCAGATATAGAGGGCTGCTTATAGTTAGGCTTCCTTCTTTTCTTGCAAGATAACTTTATTAATAGTTTTGTGTATTTTCATCAAAAGATACATAATGTTTGGTTGCTTCACTTTGATGGCAGATGATATTAGCAATCATCAATTATCATTGTCTTGATTAATTATTTTATGATGGTTTGGAAAATAGTGATAGTCTATCATTCCTTTTTCATTTATTAGCTGGAATATTTCTGAATACAATTCCTCTGCATTATCTATTTGGTTACCTTGTAGTATAGTCCCTATAGGAAAAACAGAATAAATGCTTCAGTTTCTCTCTGAAGAGAACAATTTTCAACATAATGAATTGGTTCCTTAGTCTCTTCCAAAAGTTACCAGTGGCAATTTTTATTTATTGATTTCTGTTTGTTTGCTTTGGTATCACTGAATGTATAGATTTAAATATATATAAGTATAATCAGTCTATTGAAATCCTTTCTTCTGTCATTCTTATCAATCCTCCTATATTTCCATCTATATCCAATGGAAGCCTCTTCACATTGGCTCCTGAGTCCTTTTGGTATGAGACTAATAAACTTTGTTAGACCACATGGAACTTTGGTTGTAGACGACTAATGGGTATTTCTGAGATGTAAGTATAACTCTCTTTTTTGGATTACTTAGTCATTTAGGACATTTACTTAGTGACTAACATGTACTTGGAGTTAACAAAGCGGCAGTGAAGGAATAAATATTCCTCATTGCTATATTTGGACTAATACAACCAATCAAACCAGTAGTTACAGAGAATTTATTATGTAGTTAGCACTCTCAAAGATATTGTGTAAAGAGAAAAAAAATAGGAGATTAGACTTCATCCTATATCTAAACAAATTTCCAATCTGATCAGAGACTTGGCTTCTGAAAATCTTGGATGCCTACTGGTGACATCATAAAATATCAACACTTTCACAACTATTGAGTGATCAGATATAAAAATCATGATATAGAACCTCAACCTCTCATAATTTAGGTTATATTATCCAACTTATTTCAGGATAAAGAGGACAGAATTATAACCCTTGCAATCTATAACCATAATTTATTTTTCTCTTTTGTATATCTTCTCATTTTATGTTCTATCATATAATTGATTTTTTTGTGTGAACTCTTTACTTTTGACAGTTTCATTATGAAGCTTAAACCACTATAAACACACATGCATGTGTTGATATGTATATGGAATGTGTTTTCGTGTGTGTATGTATGTGTATATAAATGTGGTTCAATGGAGTTGTGTGACTATCTTTGGCCTTCTTGGTTTTATGTGTGTGTGTGTATATTGTGTGTGTGTATATATATATATGTGTGTGTGTGTGTATTTACATTTGACTGCACCAGGTCTTAGTTGTGGCATCTGGGATCTTTAGTTGTGATATGCAAACTCTTAATATGGGATCTGGTTCCCTGACCAGGGATTGATCCCAGGCCCCTTGCATTGGGAGCATCAAGTCTTAGCCACTGGACCACTAAGGAAGTCCCTAGGTTATATATGTTAACACATGTTCTAGGGCTCCTGATTCTTCTTGCAGGCCAAAAGCAATTTCAGGTGTGGTGTAAACCCACAAAGGACCAGCCACATCTCAGTTCATCACTGTTACCTTCTAATTGTCCCCTGCCTTCAACTAGTATCCATCATGGTATTGTATAAAAGTTTCATTGCCTATAATTCATTTTGTCTTCTGGTGCTATTTTCTATGCTAAACCAACCATAATGGCCTGATGGCCAGCTTGTACTGCAGTGGTATTGCCTTTAAGCACATCAAGAACAGGAAGTTAATTCCTAGTTATTATTAAGCCAGTTACATCTGCCTAATGTTATGAGACATATTTTGCTTTAATTAGAACTTTGCAAATATTTTAACCTTCTGATATGAATGTGATATATGTGTTAAAATGTATATTGTTCTACCCTACCTCTTCTTAATAGTATTTTTCTACAGAGAACCAGCCTCAGATTTCCCCATTGATTGTTAAGACATTTTTACTTGATGGTTGTTAAAGTGTGCATGCGTGCATGCTCAGTTGCTTCAATCATGTCCGACTTTTTGCAACCCCATGGACTGCAGCCCACTGGGCTTCTCTGTCCATGGGATTCTCCAGGCCAAGAATACTATACTGGGTTGCCATGCCATCCTCCAGGGGATCTTCCCCACTCGGGAATCAAACCCACATCTCCTGAATCTCCTGCATTGCAGGTGGATTCTTTACCACTGAGCCATCAGGGAAACACTTGTTCAAGTGTAGTGCTTCTCAAACTTGGACAATAAACAGGCCAACTTAAAAGGAATAAAAATTTCCTATGACCACCCAGTGCTGACAAGTTAATTTTATTAAAAGTTACTTATATAAGCACAAATATAAAACAAATGGCACACATTTTATGGTTAAAGGGCTTATAGATCTATAACACCAAACAATATTTTCAAATCAAACACAAGGACGTAAAAGCAATAAAATTCAAATGTACAACCTTAACTGCTGATATTGTTTTGGATAAATCGAACAGCCTTTTTAGACATGAATATAGTACTAGGTGCAATAGTACAAGTCCATTTTTTTGTAGCATGCCTTTTGTTCTATATGTGTTGTGAAGGTTTAATTATTTCACTGCTTTTCTCTGTTACAACCTTTGTAAAATACTCATGAATACAATATGACCATGTTTTTGCTATCAGGTAGTCCTATGCTTTGGTGTCATATGCCTGCACTGTTTACAAATGGCTAGTATTCTAGCCTGTTTTCATTATCCGACAATCAAAGGCACAACTTGATCAATTTAGGAAACTGAAATTCCAGTCTAAAACATGTTGTTCAATTAAAATTATCACCAGGAAAGAGAAGTTGTGCCCTTAGAACTGGAAAAGGTGTTAACATGAGTATAATATGTGCACAACTGAGACAACTTTGCTCACCTCCTCATTAGAAGACGCCAAATGGATAACATGCCAAGGAAATCCTAGGCCCTACATGGGCCTGGAAATTGCATAGCAGTAGTTGCTTAAAGGTGTTCATTCAAATCATTCCAAATAAGCTCTCAATAATGGTTTTAGGTTATCACAGAGATGAAGTTAATAGATATTAGTATTTTTTTATTAAAAAGGAAACACAAGTTTTCTCTTCAATATGTTTATTCAAATATACAGAAGAGTATATTAATATAAACCAAATATTAATTTAAAGTAGCTATTTTGGCTCATGAAATTATGTTATTAATTATTTAACATTTCATTCAATATTTAACTAAGATTTACCAAGTTTTATGGTAGCAGCATTATCCTAAAGTCTTTTCCTGATCAGAATTATCTAATGTATTCATAATGACTGAATTTTACACCTAAAACAATGTATGTAATACACGTTTAAAAAATAGCAATGTGCCACAGCTTTCTTATCCATTCGTCTGTTGATGGACATCTAGGTTCCTTCCATGTCCTGGCTATCAAGGCTGGTGCACCGGGATGACCCAGAGAGATGGAATTAGGAGGGAGGTGGGAGGGGGGTTCTGGAAGGGGAATACATATATACCCATGACAGATTCATGTCAATGCATGGCAAAACCAACACGATAATGTAAAGAAAATAAATAAATAAATAAAAGTTAAAAATAATAAAAATAAAAATAAAAAATAGCAATGTGAATAATTGCATGCTGAAGTTAAATGAGTGAGCCTAGCATACCATAAAAACACCTCTATTAAATGGGTACAATGAGTTCCCTACATACAGACCTTCACGTTGCAAACTTTGAAAGCTGTGAATGTGCATTCTATCAATGCCAGGTGTGAGCGAATCATAGCCTGACAGTCTCCCACTGCTGATGATCCTTCAACTCTACCATCTCCCACTTCCTCTCATTCCTCCAGTCAGTAAGTTTCATGCCTGTTCACTCAATGCCAGCCTCTGTATGCCAGCTGTGGTACTATACTACTGTACTTTTTAAGGTACTGTACTGTAAGATTAAAAATGTTTATTTTTTGGTTTGTTTAATGTATTATTTCTTTGAAAAGTATTACGTATCTATTACAGTACAATATTATATAGCTGATTGTATTTATTGGGTATCTAGGCTAATTTTGCTGGACTTATAAAGAAACTAGACTTACAAAAATGCTCTCAGAGTGGAACTTGTTCATATGTAGGGGACTTACTGTATTACATGCCAGTCACTATTCCATACTTCAGTCATTTATGAAGTCATTATTTATGAAGCCATTTATTTCCTTAATGAAAAAAGAAAGAAAAAGTCATTGAGTGTCTGCTTATGTAAACAAAATAAAACAAAAACAAAAAAATAACAAAAACCAAACCAAGTCAAAAAACTGCAGTGAAATATGCTTATTTTGTTGTTGTTGTTGTTTAGTTGGTAAGTTGTGCTTGATTCTGTAGCCCATTATACTTCAACAGAATTTTCTCAGAATGGCAGGCAATATATATTTTCTTCTTCCATGTTATACAGATTCCAAAATTTCTATAATTAACATGTATAATTCTATGAGAAAAAAAGGAGCAAAATTTACTATTCAACAAATACATTTAGCTAATCATGCAATACATCTGATGTATATGAACAGTGCAATTTTTATGAATATTGCAATAAAAGGATCAGGTTTCCTTTCTTGGCATGTTCACTGAATGTTGGCTTGCAGAGTTTTTATCTATATGACATGGCATTTTGAGACCAAACAACAGACAGGCAGACCAGAAAGAAAGGTTCACTTGTATCTTTAATGGTTACCTTCCAGCCCCAGCCTGAGATCTTTAATGAACCCAGAATATGAGTCTATAAATGCATTAGTGTAACCTTAGGTGAAAGTTAAAAAATGCCTATTCAGTAAAAATAAATGAAAAAGACTTGCATGGTGGTATAGGGCCAAAGGTTAAATTAAAAGGTTTAGAAAAAAGACTGCCAAAATAGAGGAAAGGTAGCATCATAATTCTATTATTTCAAGTGAGTTCTATATATTGAAGGTTCTCTGACTCTTGGTCTGTGGGAAATGTACCTAGAAAGGAAATAAGATTAGGGCAGTTTGAAAATGATGAATATGTTTCCTAAATGAATCGCTGTGTACTTCTAACCCAGAGAGAGATACACAAGAATCTGATTCTCAGTCTTTTTACCCCCCTAGAAATGGTCTGTTGTGTTAGTATTTAAGAGTAAGCACTAATTGAATGCAGCACACATTGGAGAATAGTGTTTTTAGAAGATAATAGCCCAAGAAAAAAAGGAAATGGCATTGCTACTTGCTAGCAATAGACATGTGGCCCATCGCACCGTTTCTATAAAATAACCACCAGGGAAGCTAATGTCTTGCTGTTGTTCTTGCAACATTATCTCCAGCCCTGAGCTAAAACTGCTACAAGAGGGCAAAACTGGTCCTGTTATTTAGGAAACTACTATTGATTCTTATTCAAACCAACTATGAGCCAGGAAGAATAAACAGATGATTTGGTTATGGCTTCTCTCCTGGAGAGAGAATTCCAGTTCTGAAAATCGTGTGACCTGGACACACTTTGGTTCACTTTAATGTTACCCAAACGACCAGTCAACCAAATGATGAGGAACAGAACTGAGATTGGATCAGATTACCTGGATCTAGCAGCGCCAGAATATCTTTAAGGCATGGGTTCTGAGGACAAATTGTTGTTGATTCATATCAGGTACCTTCTGATTTAGGTCGTAAATATTCTCACGGGGATGATTCATCTTCTCTGTGCCTCAGTTTACACATCTGAGAAAAAGGTTTTTTTTTAAGAGTATCAATCTCATAGGATTGTTTTCAAGATTAAGTGAGTAAATTACTTTGAACTGTGTCTGGCATATCACTATAAGTTATTACCTCAATAATTACTCAGCATTAAAAAAAATTCATTTGAATCAGTTCTACTCAGGTGGACGGAACTGGAGCCTATTATCCAGAGTGAAGTAAGCCAGAAGGAAAAACAACAATACAGTATAGTAACGCATATATATGGAATTTAGAAAGATGGTAACGAGAACCCAGCATGCGAGACAGCAAAAGGAATGCAGACGTATAGAACAGACTCGTGGACTCTGTGGATGAGGGCAAGGGTGGCATGATATGGGAGAATGGCATTGAAACATGTTAATTATCATATGTGAAATCAATCACCAGCCCAGGATTGATGCTCGGGGCTGGTGCACCGTGATGACCCAGGGGGAGGGAATCGGGAGGGAGGAGAGATTTTGTTCTGGAGGGGGAGCCTATGTACACCCATGGCGATATCATGTCATTGTATGGCAAAACCAATAAAAAAATAATATAAATCACTTTATAGTATAAGTAACTTTATATTTCCTAAACAATATAAATTCAATAAATAACAATATTTGGAACAGATTAGTATGTATAATGGTTCATTAATTGGGCTGCCTTTTGACATGTTAAAAACAAATCCATTCATTACCACCTCCCCCAAAACAGCACCTCCTATATGCCTGTTTTAAAAGTTTTATGCATTTAAATGCCTAAAAAGAATTTGGTTATCTTAAATAGCAGGTTTGTAATCATGTAGATTGCAATTATAATAATATAAATTCTGATTTAAAAAGACTTAAAGTAACATATGGAAGTTAAGTGAATTAGGTATAAGGAATCAACCCATAAGATTCCATCACTGTTTGGATATAAACCACTGTCAGGTTGAATTCAGATGTTATGCAGGTGAAAAAAAAGGAAAATAGAAAATACCCTTCTGCAACTCTGTTCTTAATAGATTTTAATTCAATGAAAGAATGTTTTCCTCAAAAGGCTGTGATCTTATATGACATTACATGAAGGGTCAAGAGAGACCATATTGTTAGATAATTTGCAGATAAATTGAAGGGTTCCTGTTAAGGTAATTGACAGTTCTCAGGTAGATCAAGTGGTGGGAGAAATTTGTGTTAAGCTATTAACATTTAAGTTACAATTAAGTTGGCAGGAGTCCATGCACTGCCTGGAGACCCAGAGATTTTCAATGCAGGTAAGGTTTTTCCTAGAACTTAAAAAAAATAAAATTTGCAATAGTGACTGATAAGCATGAGTATATTGAAGAAAGAATTCACCTATATTCTTACCTTTGGTTTTCTTAAACTTATGCTATATATTATATTTTTATTTATCTTTAATTCACCTTCCCTGGTGGCTCTGACGGTAAAGAGTCTGTCTACAGTGAAGGAAACCTGGGCTGGGAAGATCCCCTGGAGGGGAGAGCATGGCAACCCACTCCAGTATTCTTGCCTTGAGAATTTCATGGACAGAGGAGCCTGGCAAGCTACAGTCTATGGGGTCACAAAGAGTCAGATATGACTGAGTGACTAACACTTGCCTTTTGGTTTTCTTAAACTCATGCTATATATTTTTATTTATTTTTAATATACATTGTCACAAAGAATACTATAAATGAGAAAATGGATACATCATAAATAACCACTACTTGGAGTAAAAAATAAAAATTAATATATCTGACTTAATATATCTGCACTTACAGTGCAGTCTTCTCTGATGCTGAAATCTAAGTTTCTAATAACATTAATGTAATTACATACCCGGTTTATCCTATTTTATATAGTGATTCCAAGATAACAGTCCTGGAGATTTTTTTTATAAAATAGTAGTTAGAGGTTAATAATGAATTCAGCATTTATTTTATATTATGTGTTTGCAGACATCGGCTACCCACTCTGATGATCAGGCTGCTCTCAATTACCTGTCTGAAGACAGCGTTTCTTTGCAGCCATGTATTTCTTATCCCATCGAGAGCTTGTGCCATCAGAAATTATGTCTGCTATATTTTTTCCACTGGCAAATCAGTTTTCTTTTTGAAGTGTTCCTTCCTAGCCTTGATTGCTGATGTGGATCTTTCATTGTTCTTCCTTTTAGACTGTGCTCTGGCTCCAAAAATGGTTTCTCACTGGCTCTCTGCTTTCATTTCATTTGTCCCCTCTTCCTAGGGCCTTAAATTATAGTATTTTCTAGAGTTCCAGATGAAAGTGTCAGGACTCAATGGACCCATGAGGCTATTACAATAGGTGGTAGTATTCCTTTTAGCCTCGTGGTTAACAGAGCTGACTCTGTAATCAAACAAACCAAGGCTTATATGTACAAACTTGATCATTGCCTAAGCCTTACCTTTGTCAAAAGTTTTCAGTACATGTTAGCTATTATAATATTTCTTCTCCTACATGAAGATACTGAGTATATCTACTTCATTTAATGCTACTTATCAAGTGCCTGGCACATATTTGGCCCTGAAATGTTTACTTAATGAATCAGTTCAGTCGCTCAGTTGTGTCCGACTCTTTGCCACCCCATGAACTGCAGCATGTCAGGCCTCCCTGTCCATCACCAACTCCCAGAGCTTACTCAAACTTATGTCCATCTAGTCAGGGATGCCATCCAACCATTTAATCCTCTGTTGTCCGTTTCTCTTCCCATCTTCAATCTTTCCTAGCATCAGGGTCTTTTGTAGTGAGTCTTTTCTTCACATCAGTTGGCTAAAGTTTTGAAGTTTCAGCATCAATCCTTCCAAAGAATATTCAGGACTGATTTCCTTTAGGATGGACTGGTTGGATCTCCTTGCAGTCCAAGGGACTCTCAAGAGTCTTCTCCAACACCACAGTTCAAAAGCATCAATGCTTCAGCACTCAGCTTTCTTTATAATCCAACTCTCACATCCATATATGACTACTGGAAAAACCATACCCTTAACTAGATGGACCTTTGTTGGCAAAGTAATGTCTCTGCTTCTTAATATGCTCTCTAGGTTGATCATAGCTTTCCTTCCAAGGAGCAAGTGTCTTTTAATTTCATGGCTGAGGTCACCACCTACAGTGATTTTGGAGCTCAAAAAAATAAAGTCTTTCACTGTTTCCATTGTTTCTCCATCTATAACATTTAAAGGGAAAACATAATTGCTTACATTAGCATTAAATGTGTTGGAGGAGACATGACACGTTGGCTTAAAAAACATTAAAGGAAAGGAGCTTATGGTAACTGTAATAATATGATATAGATGCAAAGAAAAAAGAGAGAGAAGGGCACATAGCATGGCAATGGAAATGCTGCCCATACCCCTTCTTTGTTGACACTGAATGTATGCTCATCAGACCATATCTATGCTGGTCAGCTCTGGGAAACATAATTCAAATGAGACATTGAAAAATTGGAGCTGATCTAAAAAGCAACTGACAATTTTAGGTGTATTAACTGTCTTTGAGTAATCAAAGAGCAGTTTGGTGAAAAGGGGATGATGCATAGTATTAGGCTGAGCAGAAAGCAAAGGAAGACAGATAACCACTCATGATTTAAGCAAACTAATAACATATCTAGGAAACACTAATTGAGACCTCAGTGTGCTAGGTCAGGGGGTATCAAATGAATTAAAAACTCAGTTCTTGGTTGCAGGAGTTCACAGCAGCCAGGAGAGGACATGAGTCTCCTGGGAGTTTGGTAGCCTTCATCTCCCAATTACAGCACAGAATCCAGCTGCACCGACACAGTAGTTTACTGCTCCCTCTTCATTAAATACCTTTTAAAAAATGTATATATATATATATATATATATATATATATACATACACATTTTTGGTTGTGCTGGGTCTTCATTGTTGCACATGGGCTTTCTCTAGTTGTGGCGAGTGGGAGCTACTCTCTAGTTGCAGTAAATGGGCTTCTCATTGTGGTAGCTTCTCTTGTTGCAGAGCACAGGCTCGGGGCACAGGGGCTTCAGTAGTTGCAGCATATGGGCTCAATAGTTGTGGCACTGGGGATTAGTCATAGTTCAGCATGTGGGGTCTTCCTGTACCAGGGATCAAACCCACATCCCCTGCATTGGCAGGTGGATTCCAATCCATTTCACCACCAGAGAAGTCCTGCTCCCTATTCTTAAACTTGAGTTAGAGATGAATTCAGTTTCCAATTTTTTTTTAATTTAAACATTTAGCTGGTTTTTACTCATGCAGTTTTCTAAAAGGTCAGTGGCTCCCGAGGGAAGACAAGTTTCCTCCATAGAACAATCCAGGATGAATGCGTAAGTTCCCTCCAGCTGCTGTGTTCCCTCCCGTGTGAGTTGTTCTTTGAAAAGAGAGGCCACGGGATGCAGGAAAGGCCTCATCAGCAGAACTGGACCTGAGGATAAGAGCAGGGAGTTGGCCAGGTATCATAGGTGCCAATGAATGGGAACTGGGAGGGTGATGCAAAAATAAACAAATGTGCTAACACTGAAGTACGGCCCAAGAGAGGAAATGCTTCATCTGGAAGTAGTGAGTTCTCTTTCACTGGGGTGTGAAATTGGGATGTAAACATTGTTTAAGGAATGCTATGGAGAGATTTGGATCACACATTAGGAACTAGAGAATATTAGGGATTTTTCCAGTATTGTTACTTGAGCCTTACTAGTTGCTAAGCATGTTTCATCAACCATCTCCAGGGTGAGAATAGATCCTGAATACCCACCACCACCATCATTCCTTTAGCTGAAGAGCTCTTCATGTTTCACAGTGGACTTCTGTGCCACAGTCTATTGTAAGAAATAATTTCCTTTCAACTGTGAAGAGGCTTCCCTGGTGGCTCAGAGAGAGATGGTAAAGAATCTGCCTGCAATGCCCGAGACTTGGGTTGGATCCCTGAGTCAGGAAGATCCCCTGGAGAAGGGAATGGCAACCCACTCCAGTATTCTTGCCTGAAGAATCAACTCTGATATTCTTGGTTCCTATGTAATTCTCATAAGTCCTTGGAGCAATTTTATTGGTATTTTTAATGCTGGTTGAATGTGTTAAGGTGAAGGGATCCTGTTGCACAGAACATGGTTCTCCCTCCTAAGTCCACACAGCACTTAAATTCTAGAAATATTTTATTAATATATTTCTTGATGGATATAATAAAACTATGTTAGGCTTCATCCATTTCTAGCATACTGGCATAGTTAAGGTAGCAAATAACAAAATTTTAAAAAATGATGATACATGGGTGGGCATACTAACATGTCTTTGTATACAGCAAATAGTAAGAAGCAGATGGGACAGTCTGAGTAACACATTGATAAAAGTTTCTGGAGCCAACTGGTGCTGCACCTGTTAACCTGGAAGAAGATTAATGTAGGGGAACAGCTACTGTCTTTCCATATTTCTTATCATAAAAAATGTTTTATTACATTCATTGTAACTTCTCTTTGGCAATAAATTCAGGTAACAGCTTCTTCCTAGTTTCCACACTTGCCTTTTCTCATAGTAGCATGTCGTCTTTGAAAATTTCATCTAATTTGATAAAATGAACTCTTCCGTCAAGACAGTATAAAATTGGTTTTCTTAAATTTTGTCCCAGTTTGTTTGGTTTCATGACCTATAGTGACTATTTCTATACTGATTTGTTTTTGTTTTTTATTTTTTGTTTTCTCAAGCTCTTTGTGAGTGGTATCTAGCAATATGTTTCTTAATGTTCCAAACTATTTAAAATCCTTGATTTTAACAATTCTAATACTGGTTATATACATCAATGATTATCTTTTATATCTAATTGATATTAAATATCTGAGTTAATTTTAAAAATTCCTGTACTGTCACACTATTATGGATATGAACAAAATCCCTAAGCACTAGTCTAGCCATATATGACCTATTGGTAATTCTTTGTTGAATGAATGGAAAATACAGAAATAGGTCATACCTTCCCTTATATATTATATTAATATATCTTTTCAATGCTTATTTTACATTAGATATCACTTCACTTATGCCCCCTTTAATAGAAGAAAATATAATTTCTATCTTTTGCATTGAGAAATAACCTTGTAATCAGTTTTTCACACCTTAAATTAAATTTGAACTTGGAGGCCCTGGTAATGTAGTAATGTGTACTTTCCAAATGATTATAAAGTGAATCAATCTGAATTTTAACATAAGGGGAAATATAACAACATTAATTCTTATCTGTTATGTGAGCTAGAATTTGCAGCCTGAAAAGTAAAGTAATGAAATTCACTTAGAGAAATTTATTTTTAAATTTAAGCTTCTAAATTTGTGGGAAATGGGTAGAAAGCCCTAAGCAGTGGAAAAAATATCTTACGGGGTGTGAAAGATATTTTAGCCTCCTATGGGACTGAGACTGTTAAAATCAACATGTGATAAAATTGACCTGACATTAATCTCTGATGCTGGAAACATGCAGTGGCCTATGATTGCTCTAACATAAGGTAAAGAAGCAGAACAAATGCTTGGAGAGTTTACCTCCATCTCCTTTTAGGAAAAAGACTATTATTAAGAATGCAGACTAAGAAAACACCATATCAACAGTAAAGTGGCTTGGGAAAAAATGTTTTATCATGGCACATCTTGAAGTTTCTACTTAAGGCTATTCTACATGAATATTTGAAAAGAGGAGATGTCAAATATAAAAGCACAAGAGGCCCTGAGGGTCTAGTATCTTTATTTGCATTAAGGTTTCTCATAAATAATTCTATTTTGGGATATAGGCTTAAAAGGCAGCTGCTCAGGCTTCTGGTAAATATGTAATAAATGTGACTCTTTTTAATATCAAAGTTACCCTTAGGATAGTAAGTGTATTTATTTTAAAGAAATATAAAAATAAAATGAATAAAATATTTCAGGTACCTCAGATCATTGCAAATTAGTCATCAAGTCTCTCTGAGTTTTTCTTGGATTATATGAATAATGCCTTGGGATAGAGTGAAACTTACCAAATTGTGTTTCTGAGAACTAGAGGTTGGGAAAGGTTTCAGAAAGCAGAAACCCATGGGAAGAATTTTTCTACTGACTGTCAGGTAAATCATCTGAAGAGAGGAAAAGCTGATTTTCAATCGGTTTAAGGTAATAGAAGATGTTCGAATTCCAGGGATTTTTGGTGTTTGTTCAATAGCCCACTTAACCCACTGAAGAACACCTGAGGAATAACAAGTGACTCATAAGGTGGAGTGACATTAAAGTGCACTTGTTTTCTTCAATATTGATATTTTCTCCCTTAAAATTATATGTGTAGAGAAGCTTGTCCTTAGAAGCAGTCTGTTTGGGTCAGAAAAAATAAATTATGGTGTCAAATACAAAGTTAGATTGCCTCACCAAGATTTCAGGAACTCTGGGGCTGGAGAAATGTGGCTTGAAGGAAGGCTGTTGGTTTGTCCACCTCCTGCTTTTTGTCAGGACAAAGGTAGGGTATAATCAAAAGCTCCAGCTGTTGAAATCCTTATAATAGTTTTATCCTTTGGCCTGTCAGCTTAATATTGCTGACAATATAGGAATTCTTTAGCACAAAAGCATTGAGCCACTCTGGACTCATAATTTTCTCAGTTTATGGTGTGTGTGATGATTTTGTAAAGTAGAAAATAGTTGGAGGAAGGAGCCTCATAACCCTAGAAGGTAACGTTAGGCACTTCCATCAGCCACATACCATCTGCAAACGGGACAGAATTCAGTGGACAGAAACAAACTCAATTGCCTCTCTACCCCCTTGTACTCCCAGGGCCTAGCTTATAATGTATGGCTCATAAAAGACTCTATAAATGACTCCTAAATGAAGGGATAAATGAGAGAGTGCACAGATGAATGCGTCTCTGGGATTTCAAGATGCTTTTGTGTCCATGCATCCTGCATAGCCATCTCCTGTTTGTCTGAATTCCTAAAAAGGAAAGAGAGATTGTTTGTTTGCTTTCTCTAATGTCTGGTTTTAGAAAGCAAGAATAGGTAATTATTATGAATAGAAAGCACAGTGAATGCAAATGCAAAAGACCCAGCCCAAATCATTTAAACCTTCTAAGTCTCACCTGGAAAGGGGGCTGATAATATTTGATTTTCCTGCTTATGGTGTTGCCAAAACGTGCTATCCACGATGTACATCGCCACACCGTGTATAGCCATACTGACTGCAGTTTCCTGTCACTTCCTCCCCTGACGCAGAGCAAGTGTGGTGATCTCCCTAAACACACAGGCCCCTGCAGTGAAGAAGCACTTGGATTCTTGTTTGAATTCCATCTCTACTGCTTACTAGCTCCATAACAGTCGCTTCATCACTCGTCTGTAAAATGATGTTAGTGTGATACCTACTTCTTTGAGAATTAAATAGCTAATACATGCAAATTGCCTAGAAGAGTGTCTGGCTTGTTGTTAAGTGTTCAACAAATCCTTACTGTTGTAGTTGCTATTATTATTATCATTATCATTATTATTTCATATTCTTGTACCTTTTTAAACCCACTCTCTACATAATGAACTCTACCACCGAAAAATGAAATATTGGTTTCCTAAAATATAGCCCATGGTTAGAGTTCCAGCTTCATCCTCCACAGCTTCTGACTGTACATCTTACACTCTGGCAGTACCAGCCCACCTGTTATTCTTCCTATGGACTACCCGTTTTCTACCTCCACACTTCTGGACAAGCTGTTTAGTCTGCATAGACTAAATGCTTTCCTGTTGCCCTGACAAACACCTGTCTATCCTCTCAGACCACCAAATTGTATAGCTGTAGTCTTCACCTTATGCCAATAGGTAAGTGCAGAAAGGCTTGCTTTCTAAGCACCAGAAGTGATTTCTTCACGATGGTCCAGGGCAAGCCAGTACTATAGTTTCTGCCTTCAGCCATATCTCCCCTAATTGATCCTCTTGGGACCATTTGACAAGGTGACCTCCTTTCTGCATACAGTGCTGAGTCTTTCTTTCAAGGGTTTGTTCAACAAGGGTAGGTTTTTGATTGCTGTCCAATTTGCAGTTATGCTGACCAATGTTTTGTTTTGTTTTTGGAACCTGTTTGAAAAGCAATGGAGACTATTCCAAATTCATCTGAGTCTGTTAAGAATATATGAGAATCAACAGTGTTTTCAGAAAATGCTTCTTCACTCTTGACCAATGTTTCCCATCCCAAGAATTTTCTTCCAATTAAAATATACATCAGAATAGTCAACATTTTGAATGTAGAGGAGAAAAGGGAGACAGGAACACAGTGGCGGCATTATAGGGACTGAAACCCTATCAGAACCTCAGAAACAGAGAGGAATACTTTCCCTAATTTTTATGTGCATTGTTAAGGAAAGGAAAAAGTGTCCTTAGGTGGCTCACTGCTTCCCAGTCATCCTCCACCTAGGATTGAGGCAAGTTTGGATACTGCCATATCTTCAGTGGAAATCAAAGGCATCTGTCAATCATTGGTGTGACTGTGTATGTTTTAAAAGTGTTAGTCGCTCAGTCATGTCCAACTCTTTGTGATCCCATGGGCTGTAGCCCGCCAGGCTCCTCTGTCCATGGAATTCTCCAGGCAAGAATATTGGAGTGGGTTATCATGCCCTTCTCCAGGGGATCTTCCCCACCCAGGCATCAAACCTGAGTCTCCCACATTGTAGGCAGATCCTACGGTCTGAGCCACAAGGTTTGTTTTAAGGATTTAATTAAAACACTGGTAATGCCTCACAACTTACATTTTTGTTTTACTTCATGTTCACTTTACACCTTGTTTCCATAGTAAGTAATAGTGATAGACAGGTGCATTTTAAGTTTCATTTCGCTTTAGTCAGTGTGTTGTTTCAAGGCACTAAAGAAAGACTGGAAATATTTCAACCTAAAGCACTTCTTTAAAATGGTTTATTTGATGAACACACAGAAAGTCATGGTTTAAAGAAAAGGACATGTTCTGGAGTCAAAGCTCATACCACCTGTTACAGCATAAGCCAGTAAAAGGATAGACAAGGTATTAGGGCAAGGAATAAGAACTTGATTCAGAAAGCCTGCAGACTGAGAAGATGGCGAGCTAGAGGCCTAAAGAGCCATCTTGCACAGATCTGAATGCTAGTTTCTTTTATGGAACGAAGAAATGGGGAGGTGAGAAGGTAGAGTAAAAATATCATTAGTTGTTGCAGATATTTCCAGTTTTAGCTTAACTCCAAAGGGGAGGGATTATTTTATTCTTTCCTGTAGTCATTCATAGGTGGGCCTGTTCTGGATGTTTCCTGTGAGCTGAAAGGAGGTATTTTAGCTAAACCTTCAAGGATGGGAGGCAGGGTTCCTGGACATGGGCCATTATGTATACTTTCAGCTATAGGCAACATTCCTTTAGTGATTAGCTTATAACAAAAGCCATAGGATACAAAAGTTAAAGTAAAAGGAACAGATCAAATATAGAGTCAGATTTGTTCTTTCCTATCCCAGACACATTTGTGATTAAATATTAGTGTAAATTATGGTTCAGTTATTTCTAAATGATGAAATTTTGAGGAACCACGTTGAATATGAATTTTGTCACCTGTAAAATTAAGATTGTGATAACTTGTTACCAAAGCAGTTTTGAATGATGATGTAAGATTAAAATGCTTTTGAAATGTAAAATGTGTATAAATATTATAGTGTGCTTACTGTCACTCCAAACATTTTTGGAAAACTAGTTAAGTGATAGGTAACATTGTCCCAAAGTCTTCATTCTGTATCAGTCTTATATTGTACTTTAACCTTGGTCAAGTTATTTAAATGTTTTTGCCTCACTTCCTTCTCTAGAATAAAAGATCCTAGTCAGTCTGCTTTAGAATCTTGGGATATAACATTGGCAAATACGTCTTTAGCAACTACAGTGCTCATTGCTGATGCATTTAACAGAAGTAACACAAATATAATTAAGCAGGTAGAAAGAAAGAGAGGATGAACATGCAGAAGCAACTTGGTATATTCCAGATTTCATGCTCACTTAATTGAATGACCCAAGCTAATCTCTTCTCTAATGCCCAGGTGAATTAAGTGTCAGTCCTCTTTATTTTTCTAAGTCAAATTGAGCATACTGCTAAAGCCCTATCTACTAGGGCATATCTAAACATGAAGTCTTATGTTTTCAACTATCCAGTCCTTTCACTGGAATTTCTAAACAAATCTGGTGAGCCTGCTTGGCTCACCAGAGAACAAGGGGAAGACTGTAGCCTTTAATCCAACATTGAATAAGCAATTTGACTCATTAAAATGGGAAATGACTCCTTCTCTGTTAGATGAAGGTAAAGATTTCCACCCCACCCATTGGCTATTCCCAAGGTCAAGAGTAATTTTAATTATCAATACACTGTCTCACTCTTTGGCTTCTTGCCACTTTTGAGTAGGGTCCCTTGGTTTAATTACAGTTACAACTATAATAGAAAAATTTCTTAAAGAGCTATTAGTCAAACAGTAACTAGTTGTGTGTCTTTATACAACCAGATTTAGGATACAGATTTATAATTAGTAAATTGAGGGACAAAAATTACATTGCACATTTCCTTAGGTTTGTTACACCTCAAACAGCTTGTTCTGCAGTTGTTCAGTCACTAAGTCATGTCCCACTCTTTGCAATCCCATGGACTGCAGCACGCCAGGCTTCCCTGTCCATCGCCAACTCCTGGAGCTTGCTCAAACCCATGTCCATTAAGTCCGTGATGCCATCCATCCATCTCATCCTCTGTCATCCCCTTCTTCTCCTGCCTTCAATCTTTTCCAACATCAGAGTCTTTTCCCATGAGTCAGCTCTTCACATCAGGTGGCCAAAGTATTGGAGCTTCAGCTTCAGCATCAGTCCTTCCAATGAATATTCAGGGTTGATTTCCTTTAGGATTGACTGGTTTGATCTCCTTGCTGTCCAGCTTAGGAATCTAGTTTTCTTTTGAAGCATATTCCTGGAAAAGCTGATTTTCCTCTTCCATTCCCCTTATGTCTTTACGCATTCCTGTACTCCTCCCCTGTAATAGACGAAGGGGAACAGAATATGCCACTCAAAAATGTGCCACTTTGGCATACAGGTTATTTTGAGCTGAAGACAATCAGGGCCCCAAACAGTATTTATTCATTTAGATGGCTGCACTGGGTCTTAGTTGCCAGACATCGAATCTTCATTGCCACATACAGAGTCTCTTAGTTGTTGCATGCAGAATACTTTAGTTGCAGCATGTGCGATCTAGTTCCCTGACCAGGGATGGAACCTAGACACCTGCATTGGAAGTAGGAGTCTTAGCCACTGGGCCACCAGGGAAGTGCCTGGGTGAGCTTTGTAACTCCCACTTAACTGCGTAATTTAGATAAGGGAATCTGGTTTAAGGAAAGAGCCATTACAAATGATACCTACAAAGAGTATGGGCTAGATGTAGTAAGCACAAGCGAGGTCTGCGGCAGGGCCTATTTGTTCAAAGCCTTCTCTGTGCCCCACTGTCTCTGTATGGCATGGCAAGCACCTATTTACCATGTATTTGTTCTTCTCATCTTCCTCTGAATTGTCTGCCTTCCCTCTGGAGCCCCATTCTCCTTAGCTTAGGATGGCATGGAAGCCTCAAATGCCTAACTGAGCATGACATGTGTTTGCAGGACTCCCATACCTCCAAAATTAAATTTGTTTTTCTCCTGTTAATCAGTCTTATGTTAATTAAATTATTAGACCAGTCAGGAAACCCTATAAGGGTAGAAGAAAAAATTTTCCTCCTCTACACTGAGTACCCTAATTAGAGGCCTGGGCAAGATGTTTCATTGTTGGAATTATAATATTTGAATAGTTTACAGTATCTTGATTTTCTGATTTCCTGGGGTATATTGAAATGGTTTGGTAATGAAAAATGTATGATTCTCCCCAGTGAAAAGTTAATTAACAATTACTTTTATTCTTTGATGAAGAGTTTCATAGCTAAATTAATACAAGGTGCTAGGTTTTTTTGTTTTTCTTTTTCTTAGCTGATTAAATAATGCTCAATTAGAATACCTTTGGTCTAATGTTGAAATAGACCATTTGGCAACCCAGGTACAAGCTATTTTAATCTCCTGTTGTGTATTGTTGTTCAATTTATGACTCCATAAATAAGTAAATGCAATTTGAATTATTATCATTAAGAGTCATTAAGAAGGAAACTGGCTTCAAATGATGTGGTTCAGTCATTTTTAAAAGAGATATATACTTTTTAACAGAAGAAAAGGAAGGATAAAATAATGAATGAATACAACTTCGCTTCTGAGTTTTTTGGTTTTTTTTGTATTCCTGAGTTAGGCTGGAGGCCAGAGTTTGTAACTGCTCATGTATATGCTTTCTAAAATTTGCTTAAGGAAATCTGGGTGGATTGGATTTTCCAAAAAGGCAATTAAAGGTTTGCAGTTGAAAAATTATCCTTCTTCATAAATATTGGTGAGTGTAATGGTTTTACTGGCATGGGGGAAATGCTGGACATTATATTGAGAGGTATAGCGCCAGGAAAAATTAAACTTGTGTTTTTCAGAGATACCAGGATTAGCTTGTTTTACCAATTTTTTACTAATTTGTTAAAGCAGCTATATTTGCAAAATATATATAGACCTTACATTTTAAGCTTAGAAACTTCCTTTGACATATATTCTAACAAGTCCAGTGGTCTTCTCCCTTTGCTATGAATTTGAATTTCATGAGAACCTTTAAATCCTGAAGATGTCTAGGTCCCATCTCTGAAGATTCTGATTTAATTGGATTGGGAGAAAAGCTGGTCATTGGGATGTTTTAAAGCTCCCCAGATGATTGTTATGTGCAGTAAAGGTTGCAAAACCAGTGAACTTATAAACGACATACTGTTTCCTATACAAGAGCTGGTAAATTGAAAGAGTGTGTGGACATAAGAATAAGCCAAAAAAACCATTGTTAATAAAGCAGACACCTACCTCATAAATCAGTTCAGTTCAGTCGCTCAGTCATGTCCAACTCTTTGTGACCCCATGAATTGCAGCACGCCAGGCCTCCCTGTCCATCACCAACTCCCAGAGTTTACCCAAACTCATGTCCATCAAGTCAGTGAGGCCATCCAGCCATCTCATCCTCTGTCGTCCCCTTCTCCTCCTGCCCCCAATCCTTCCCAGCATCAAGGTCTTTTCCAATGAGTCAACTCTTCGCATGAGGTGGCCAAAGTATTGGAGTTGCAGCTTCAAAGTTAGTCCTTCCAGTGAATACCCAGGACTGATCTCCTTTAGGATGGACTGATTGGATTGGTTGGATCACATTACTGAAAATGATTGAGCTTTGGTATACCAATTTTTGGTATACCAATTTTTGTTGTTATAAAACACCTAGAAGAATTATTATGTAGTAAAAGCAGCAAACCATATCAAACAAGTAGGAAAAGTCAATTGACAGATACATCATTTCTTTTTAGATATATAGAAAATGGAATATGTATCCGTCTGCTATCTGTCTATATATCAACTACAAATAAACAACTGGATACTGGTAGTTTTATTTTAATGGTATAAAAATGTTAACTTTCTTTTAACAGTTATTTTGATATTTTTCTATAGTAAATGTACATTGCTTCTATAATAAGAAAAAGTGTTATTTTCTAAAAGTTTCAAAAGTAGTCTACTTAGAAATTAATGAAATCACAAAGCCACACATTAAACTTCTGAGATAACAACAAAGCTGTAACCAAAAACATTCATAGCCTTAAATGCTTTCATATTTGCAATAAAAGAGAAAATAAGAGAATTAAATGTTGGACTTTATAAGAAATAAAAAAGCAGTAGAAAAATATCTTCAAACATATTTTATAGACAAATGCTTTCAAACATCCAACTCTGACTTATCATGTATTTGAAAAATTCCAAACCATGACAATGTAGCTTTAAAACTTCTATGTTCATATTCTAAAGCCCACATAGCTTTGATTATGAAATTTGAAAACAAAATAGCAGAAACGTTGAACACTATAGACCAATTTCATGAATACAAATATTAAAATCTTGTAAAATATAGCAAACTACACCAACAATAGGCTAAATTACCATATTTAAATTAGATTTATCTCAGGAAAACAGTTATGCTTAATATAAGAGACTCCATTTACACCCTTCATTGCACATCCTTCTATAAATTATGAGCAAATATTTATAAAATAAAGTCTGTTCCTGATATGAGGTAGAAAGAAACAAACAAAAAAAGAGATTTTAGCAATGTAAAAATAGATGACAGTTGATAAGCATGCAAACTGCTGTCTATCAAAATAACAGTAAATTCTATAATCACTGTTGAAATACTAAAAGTATCTCCATTAAAATCAGAAACACACCTAGAATGCCCATCAAATGCTCCTTTTTAATTCTCTACTGGATATTCTAGCCAATGAAATATGTTAAGTAAAAGAAATGAGAAGTTTAAGTATCAGAAAAGAAAATTAAATTATTCCTATTAGAACATATTATTATTGTCCACTTGGGCCTAAGTGAATCAGCAACACTCACATCCACTCAGTAGTATAACTGGTAAAGAAAAATAGGAATAATTATATATTAAGTGTATGCAAGCTTTCCTCCCTACTAGTAACTATTTAGACAACAAACACAATAGAAATCAAAGCTTTCATTCTGCACAGTAGAAGTTCAAAATATGAGATTATTATGTATTTATTGATATTTTGTGTGGCATTTGAAGATATGCAAACTTGAGTGCAAAAAATAGAATTTTTGAGTACATCAATAGATATGTCCAGTTTTTCTTAATGGAAGTTTAATATTTTGTACATATGATTTCTCCCCAAATTTACCTAAAATAGAAGTACACACACAAAATATAATAGCAACCCATGAAGAGGGGGCTGTGAGACCATTAGAGGTGACAAAAAATTACCCTTGGACTGCAAGGAGGTCAAACCAGTCAATCCTAAAAGAAATCAGTCCTGAATATTCATTGGAAGGGCAGATTCTGAAGCTGAAACTCCAATACTTTGGCCACCTTATGTGAAGAACTGACTCATTGGAAAAGACCCTGATGCTGGGAAAGATTGAAGGTGGGAAGATAAGGGGACAACAGAGGATGAAATGATTGAATGCCATCACCAATGTGAGGACATGAGTTTGAGTAAGCTCCGGGAGTTGGTGATGGACAGGGAAGCCTGGCATGCTGCAGTCCATGGGGTCACAAAGAGTCGGATGTGACTGAACAACTGAACTGAACTGAAAATTGCTCTAAACTTCATCTGACAGCAACATAGATGAGACGTAATTAGAAAATACTAAAGAAAAATGTCATGTGTCCATACGAAAATGTATAATAAATCTCCCACTAAAAGAATAGATAGATAAGTGAAAGGAAAATATTCTCAAGTATATATAATAAAAATAGCATTCAATTGTAGCTCAGCTGGTAAAGAATCCACCTGCAATGCAGGAGCCCCTGGTTCAACTCCTGGGTCAGGAAGATCCCCTGGAGAAGGGATAGACTACCCACTCTAGTATTCTTGGGCTTCCCTGGTGGCTCAGTTGGTAAGGAATCTGCCTGCAATGTGGGATACCAGGATTCAATCCTTGGGTTGGGAAGATCCCCTGGAGGAGGGCATGGTATTCTTTCTTGGAGAATCCCCATGGAAAGAAGAGCCTGGTGGGCTGCAGTCTATGGGGTCACAAAGAGTCAGACACAACTGAGCAACAAAGCACATCGATGGGTAAAGATGGATTAGGAGAGTAGTAGCTTTTGGTAATCAGTTGATAATCACCTAAAAATCAGAATCCTCATTCATGTAATGCACTAAAATTTAATTTGAGATAGATAAAATATTCAAATAAATTTGCTTAAGAAGCTCAAGGAACAGAAGATGACTAAGTAAATATTTGTACAATGAGGTGATGGAAAATAAAATACTTCTAGAGAAGTGACAACAAATTCAAAAATGTAAGTGGAAAGCACACATAGATATTTAAAAATCTTTGTACATTAAGAACAAACTGAAGTTGAATCTTACAAATCAATTATGAAAAAGAAATACAGTGCCTATTTTAAAAAAAAATACGGAAGGAAGAATTGATATACAATCCCAAGATGTGAAAAATGATCAGCTTTACTTAAAATTAAATAAGTGAAAATAAAAGTAACAGTTTTAACCTTTTTTTAAAAATAAGAACCTGAATTGGAATATTTCACAGAGCAGTTTTGTAGTATCCATCAGAATCATTAACAATGGGCATCCAGTTGACTGAACAACTGCATTTCTAAGGATTATCTAAACAAATATTTAAGTCTGTGTGCATATACTGAATCACACAAGTATTTGTTTATTATTTTTAAAATTAAACATGAAAGTAATACAGTACTCATCAGTAGAGAGCTTATAGGGCTTCCCAGGTGGTGCTAGTGGCCCGCCTGCCAATGCAGGAGACATAAGAGACCCAGGTTTGATCCCTGGCTCAGAAAGATCCCCTGGAGGAGGTCATGACAACCCACTCCTGTATTCTTGCCTGGAGAATCCCATGAACAGAGGAGACTAGTGGGCTACAGTCCATAGAGTCGCAAAGAGTTGGAAACAACTGAAGCAACTTAGCACACACACATTCAGGGGATTTATAAAATAATGATATATCTCTAAAGAATAGAAGTTTAAAGTTTTGGAAGTAATTGCATTGATATTAAAGGTATTCCAAGTACTTAAAAGCTTAGACTATAATACATAGTAAACATACATATAATGATACAGTATGATCTCATTTATATGTGAATATATGTCAAAATATAAATATTTATTATCTCTGAGAAGTGAACTTATACATAATATTGATTCTCTCATTTTTGCTTATCAGGATTTTCAAAAATGCATGCAATGAACATTAATATATGTGAAACTCAAAACTATTTTATTTGAATTATTATCTGTACTAAAGTAGTTTCTTTTCACAAAATCTTTTACTTAAACACTGTGTCCTTCTACCATTTGCAACTCCTCAGAGGTATATAATTGGAGTTGCTTTATTTTCCTAATTCTTACATTTTTCAAATCTCTAATAATGTATCCATATCTCTAATCTTTGATTTTCTCATTTTTCATTGTTTATAGTCTTTCTCTTGTGAAAAATGAGGAAAAATTAATTCATTTTTAGTATGTTCCACATGCTTCTTCTGTTGATTTATTTTTCATCTTAAATGTAATCCATATATCCTTATTTTTTTCTTCTGTAAGCTGTAAGTAATGTGTCTAAATTCCTGGAATGGCAAATGGAGATTTTAATGACCCTACATGTTTTTCCATTTCTGTTGGCTTTCTTCCCTCAAATTCTGTAAACTATACTTTTAATTGTATATTGAGTTGCATGTCTTCTTTGTTTTCTAACTATAATTAAGTCTCTAGTGTTTTGTCAAAAAGTCATTCTAAAAATTGAAAACATATAAACAGCAAGTACATTATTATGGCACAATAAATCTACTTTATTATAGAGTCAGCTGTGGTGTTGGGCTTACATTTGCTTTCCTACAGTTTCAATGACAGGTTACCTCTGCTGCTTTAAAGAGAATGTCCCTGTCTTCAAGTTCAAATGGATTTTCTTTTCTTTGAACCACTAATATCTCAAATTCAAATAGCAAGACAGAGGTTACTGAGTCTCCAGAGTCTATCTCCCAAATCTCCTTCTCCCTCCCTTTCCCTCCCTCTCTCTGTCACACACACACACACACACACACACGCACGCACACACACAGACACCCCTACCTCAGGAGGAAGAAGATGATCCTATTTAAGAGGCAGGAGGAGGGGAAACTTTTTGGGAACTCTCATACTTTAATAATATCTTATCATATTCCTTTTTTTGTTTTTAGTTTATTTGTTTTATTGGTTCCTCCCCTTACCCGCCACCCTCTGCCCTGGTGGGCTGCAGAGTAGGAAAGAAGAATGAGGGTCAAACACTTTTGTAAGAAGCTAGAGTTTAAGATAGAAGACATATTAAAATGACATTTTAAAAAGAGAGCTGTATAATATGGAATGTAAGGTATCAACTCTATAGAGCCTCAAAGTGAACTCCCAGCTATTACAACCAAATCCTCAGTAATCATCTACCTCAGTGTAAAATACTGACTCAGAGACATATGAAGTTAGTTAGCAGCCAGTTATTTTATGTGTATATAGGAGAAACCAATAATAGTTTGATTCCAATTAACAAAGGAAGACAGGATTTACATAGTAGAAAGAGGAGAGAAAAGAGAAGGAAAATTTAGGTATTTGAAAATGGTGTGGTTACTTTTCTTTCTTTCTTTTTTTTAGGCAAGGTGCTTTATAGCTGACAGCCAGCTAAGGGACCATAGTCAATGTTTACTAACCAGAGGTTATCAGGAGTCCATGTGTTGGCCACCCACAACCTTCCCCCCCACCCCACCCCCATGATCCCACAAACATGCACACAGTGCACAGAAACCTCACAGCTTTATTTAGCTTGCTCCAGCAAGTAAGAATTCACTACACCATGGGGGATTTTGATAAGAAAAATGAACATGGGAGTGGTTCTCACAGAATGTGGGTTGAGGGATTCCAAGGAGGGTTTTTGAAAGCAGAAGCAGTTCTCGATTGCATGTTGTCAAGAGATAGAGGCAATGCCATATTGAGTGTTTTAATTTTTCTTTGAGAGCTGGGGAAATTTAAGGAGGGGCTAGAATTGTCATTGGTATTGGAACTACAGTGAACCCTGTTAGGCAGGGGAGGGGCCAGACTGTTAAATTTTCCTGTTTGAAGAGTGTCTTGTGTCTATGTAGTTCAACCATGGTCAGAGTGGCCTCTCTGGACATTATTTATTTTTTAAGAGCATTGTTTATCCTCAGTTGGGAACATCATGACCTACTTGCCAGCAAGGCTGTTGTGTTTTTGTTTTTTGATTTTCTCAGACCTTCCTTTTGGCCAAAGGCAGACAAGTTCAGCCCAAAGAAAATTGACGTGTGAGGTCTAGATCCACACATGTTAGGACATTCTGCCCTTGAACAACCAGACTGATCATTAAGGGAATAATTTTGGTTGATTATGGATGCCCCAGAAGATCGTGAGTGTTTATTCAGTGTATTTGGGAGAGGCTGTTTCTGCTTTGTGTCTGCCAGTGTCCTTCCATAGACGTTATATTTTGCTATGCCCTTGCCCTCATCCAGTTTTTCAAAACAAAGATGGATGACAAGTCTTAGCTTCGGTTTCCTCAATATGCAGATCCCAAGGTGATAGCATGTGTACAGGTAGTTCACTGTGCAGTCATCCCTGTTAGTGGCTCAGCTTCCAGCAATTTTTGTCCCTATGAGTTTTCTGACTTATATGACAACCACGTTTGTGGGACTCAATCCCATAAACATGTCTCATATTGATTCACCACACAAACACACATACACACACACACACAACAACAACAACAACCCTTAGACTTGAATGATTTTACCTAGGTACCCTTCATTTCTTAGTCCTTCTATTAGTAATTTCAACATTTTAAGAATAAGTTTCAAACTTCATACCCTTTTGTTCTATTGCTATGTATATCAAACATGGATAAGCCTATGAGGAAATGAGGTGCTGTTCCTGATTCCTTTGCAGGATTCCTCTCCTGTGTCCCAAGATCTGAGAATGGGAGCTGAGCTGGAATTCTGCCTGTCTCTTTAGGGCTACAGAAGCTGAATAGCCTTTCTGATTTTGCTTAAAGACCCTCAGCAAGAGCATGTCTCTATAGATCAAAACCACTCTCAGCCTAGTAATGAGAATCATAGAGAAAGAGAGGAGAGACAAGCTTGGTTTTGCTCCTGTGTCATTGAGTTGGCTGCCTACCTTCTTGGGGAGCTTATCTGGACAATGAATTCTATTTTTAGCAATGTAACTCCAGCAAAACTCTGGACAGTAAAGCTTAAGCAGTCAGCAGATTAAGAAAGACGAAGGACAGCCAGAAGTGAAAAGGAACCCAAAGTGTAAATGATTGAAACTGGTAATGTACATCATGGCTGGACTAGTTTTTCCTTTGTTCAAAATTCTATTTGTGAGCAAATTTCTTCCACTTCATACTCTCTCCTTCTATAACCTTTCATTCAAAATGTTGATTTTCCCTTCTGTTGTAATTAACCATTCTGAGCTAGAAACACATATTCCTAAGTGAAATACCTTTGAAGAGTTGAGTTAAGCAGAGAGTGGGTTTATCTAATTTCTTGTTAATAGAATTGCCAAAGAAGAATTTCAAAGTCTGAAAAGCTGCCAATGAAATTTTATTTTTCCTGTTTGAAAACTAAACATTTTTAGCCAGATGAAGATTTACATCTTAGTAATTAGAGTGAAAAAAAGACAACATGGTACATGCATGTTGCCCCAAAATGACACTTGTATAAATGATTTAATAATCATAAAATGTCAGTGCAACTTTCTTTTCAAGTTAAAGGGAAGCTTTGGTTATATGACTCAAAAGTCTTGAGTCTTCAGAAAGTGAAACTGTTAGTTGCTCAGTCATGTTGGACCCTTTGCAACCCCATGGACTGTAACCTGCCCGACTCCTCTGTCGATGGGGAACCAAAATTATCCCAAAGAGAAAGAAATACAAGAAGACAATGTAGTCATCTGAAAAAAAGCGAAAATGAAACTCACTCACTCATGTCCGACTCTTTGCAATACATGGACTATACAGTCCATGGAATTCTCCAGGCAAGAATACTGGAGTGGGTAGCTATTCCCTTCACCAGATCTTCCAAATCCAGGGATTGAACCTGGGTCTCCTGCACTGCAGGCAGATTCTTTGCCATCTGAGCCACCAGATCATTTGATTACTAGCTAAATGACCTTGGTAAAGAATATGTGCCTCCATCTTCCATCAAATGAATCTATTTATAACAAAATTAGTGGAAAGTACAATAAGAATCAGGAAGAAGATAATAACAAAGAAGTTTTACCTGAGAAATGAATGTGAACAGGAATTTGGAGAAGTCTTTTATTTCCTCTGGATTTTTCTCTATCATGATTTCTATCTGGTCTTCCCTACTGCTCAAGGAACTATGTATCTAATCAGTGTAATTTTGTATCTGTGGAGCAAAAATACCACTTCTAAGGAGTTAGCAGTGAATAAGACTTGCTAAAACCTTTGAGTCTTTGAGAGATAAACCAGCAATTGGCTCCAAATTACATTGTATTTATAAATTTAAAATGGAATCTACATGTGGTCAACTGTTCCTATGGAATCCAATTTTATCCCTTAATATAAAGCTTTGTCCTTTCTTCCTCAGCTTCTCTCTGGACTTGTCATGCTGTTTTTATTATTTGTTATTTAATGTCATTCCAAGCTAAAAGCAATTTAAATGTTCAGTACATATTTTACTGTTCATCTCTGTATTGTCCAATGCCATTTTAAGTAGAAAACTAAGATTGTTTTTCTTGAATGCATGATCACTGAAGTTACACAACTCATATTTCATATCTCATTCATGCATATGTATTTTGTTCTTAGAAATTGTGGAAATGCTACACAAAACTAACTCAACTGTTTTTATTTTGCTTCTCCTTTGGCTCACTGATGAGTAAGGAAGGACAGAAAGGAAAGGAAGAGAAAAAGAAGGTTGGGTTGTCCTATCTTTCTCTTTCTTTTCATGTCCTCATTTTTAGTGAAGGTGGCTGGCTAATATAAAGCAAGAACACAACTAAGAAAGGATATAATAATTTATATAATTATTTATTTGTAATAAATATATATAATTTAAGGGTCATTATATTTCTTAAAAAAGCATTGCCTTTTTCTTTATTCAAATCCAGCTTTGTTTCACATCTGTCATTGACTGTCTACATCCCTGCTTATTATACTCTTGTACTAGCTTAGAGTCTCACCAAACTCTTACATATTGTGGTTCTATGCGGATTTTGTGCTCATGTTGTTTGGTCACTCAGTTGTGTTCAATATTTAGCGACCCATGGACTGTAGCCCACCAGGCTCCTCTGTCCATGGAATTTCCCAAATGAGAATACTGTAGTGGGTTGCCATTTCCTTCTCCAGGGGATCTTCCCAACTTAGGGATGAACCACTTTTCCTGCATTAGCAGGTGGATTCTTCACCACTGAGACACCTGGGGTATTACTAATATCAAACGTGAATGGAGCAGTAAGTGATGGTGAACTCATATATTGCATACCTCACCTCTCATGTTCATGCCCCATTGCCCCATATGACTTCACATATAAACACAAGTTCAAAGACAAAATTATTTAAAATTTCAAGATGGTAATGGCAGAGCACTGAATCAAGAGTGGGGCCCTTCTGAATCAGGGCCCTTTAGGACAGTACAGGTCATGTGCCCGTCAAGCCATAAAATGTTGAAGTCTCAGGATTTTATGTGAAATGTTGTGATCAGTGAAATGAGACAACTTTTTTCAGACCTTCTGAGAACTTTTGCTATGCCTATATCCTTCAGAAGATCCAAAAGTGATAGAAGATTTAGCCCTCACAGTCTTTAGTAGTGAAAAAATGGGCAGAACTTCTGGGAACAGCCTCAGATCTTTTTCTCTGCTGAATTTGTTGGCTTTCCAATAAGGACTCCAGGGATGAGCACAGACTGCTTCATACTAATCACATTTCCCCCAAATTTATAAGTGTATAAAGGCAGGTGTTAATGTAGCAATGGACAGTGAAAAATATGATGGCCTACTGGTTCAAGTTTGTGTACTTAGTAACAATAGACACTCTCCCCACCTCACCCCTGTCCCAACATATACACAGGCACACACATATTGAGCTACTTTGTTTAGGTGGCTCAACTGGAAGGTTATTTGGAGAGTATAGGATTTGAGCAAAGGGAGAGAAATAATAATAAAGCAATGGGGATTTGTCTAATACCAGTTATTTGTGATTATAAATATATATGGTCATTTTATATTGTGGAAAACATAAAATCACCTATAATCCAACTCGTGTTTATGCTGGGCACATGGCAGCATGCTCTTTAATAGCTATTTGCTTTTTGGGGAGTATTTTTTAAGTTGTCAATTTTGTCAGGTTACATCTGACAGAGGTTACAGAGGTTATATCTTCTCTTAATTGTGGTAGATTTCTTAACCAACCATTTCAAAAATTTTTCTCTAAATATCAAAAATTAAACATTTTAGGAAGTATATTTGATCTATGGAGTGCTCAGAAGCCTTATTCTACCTATGTAAGGATCTTCTAGTTTTACATTTAATGGACTGGATTGATGGATAAAGACGAAAAATCATGTTATGCCTACCCACTTTTGAAATAGCCAAATGTAGTTCAAAATTTAAAAAAACAGCCTTAATTATTTTTTTTAATTCTCAGGTAATTGACTAATTTTACAGTAACTGGGGTTGGTAGTAACTAAAACCTGTTACATTCCTAATGATGCTCAATGAGCCATGAGAAATGAATAGGTGGATACAGTCCAGTTGCTGGAAAATAGTTGTTTGTTACTGACTTGTCTGAGAGGAAGTGAACACTTTCATTTATCAGGGACAGAGTATAAAGTGTTCCTCACTGAAGCATTTCTAAAAGCTCTAAGCTCCTTTGAATACTGATAGGACTTTAAAATTAAAGGTAAAATATACACGTAATCTGAACTATCACAGGTTATTTTATTTTTATTCCTTTTGTAAGTATGATTTTCCCAAACCCCCAACCCAATAAAATTTATAACCCTTATTATATATGAAGTTATCAACAAGATAATATATTTTCCTTTTTTTAGGTGATTTTCTTTACTCTGATTTTCTCAGAATTCATATGGATTTAATAGGAGTAGGCCTTAAAGGAAGCCACAGAATCAGTAGTTCTCAAATGTGACTACCCATTGGAACTAGTATAATAATGATGCTTGGGTCCTGTCTCTAGAGAGTCTGACTTACTTAAGTAGCCTGTGGTCCCAATATCCACATTTTAAAAGCTCCCCATTTGATTTTAATATGCACCCAAGATTGAAAACTACAGTAAAATGAAGGGAATTCTGGAGTCACAGAAAAGCAATTCCATTATTTTCCCCAGAGTCTTTGAAGAATCATCATAACCCCAAACTAAGAATACCAATAGTCATACAGGTGATAGATAGAGATTTCCCACAGGATACCAATTTAATACTGCTTACTCAATGTTCAGTGTGGGCTTCCCTCATAGCTCAGTTGGTAAATCATTTGCCTGCAGTACAGGAGACCCAGGTTCAATTCCTGGATCAGGAAGATCCCTGGAGAAGTGTTAGGTAGTTAGAATAGGAAAAAGGAGTTGAAAAGGGTGGTGTCTAAAAGACAAAGAAGGGAAAAGCCTGAGAAAATAGAACAAAGGAAGGTCCAAGGACCAAAGTGAGGACCTCAGGTAAAACAAACAGCACTCCTGGCCAACCCAATTTACATAGGGCATGCACCAATAGATGTTAAGGGAGTGTGTAATTTCCTCGGTTCTGTCTCTTCGGAACACAAATTTGAAGTGACGGATGGACCAACGTTACAGCCCTGGGCTGGACCAGTATTACAACTCTTGGACGAGCCAGTGTTATGGCTCTGAGTTACAGCTCAGTTTTATTTGGAAAGTAAAGAAAAATACATCTTCAAGGCATGAGGGAATGCTGACCCAAAACACGTGAAGAGAAGAGAGTCCCCTGCCCAATTTTGGCTCCTCTTTTTATATGTTTTTTTCTCCTCCCCCTGGGCCTGCCCTATATAAATTTTGCTAGCCAGGAGTGCTGTTTGTTTTACCTGAGGTCTTCACTCCAGTCCTCGGACCTTCCTTTGTTCTATTTTCCTGGGCTTGTCCCTTCTTTGTCTCTTAGCCCCTGCCATTTTGGATTCCTTTTTCCTATTCTAACTATCTAATAGAAGTAAACGGCAACCCACTCCAGTATTCTTTCCTGGAGAATCCCATGGACAGAGGAGCCTAGCAGGCTCCAGATCACAGTCCACAGATCACAAGAGTCAGACACAACTTAGCAACTAAACCACCACCACCACTCAATGTTTACTTTTAACTGCCATAATAAAAGTGTTCAGATATGGTGTGTGTAGAGTATGTCTGTATAACAGTATTATGACTGATTTCCTTCATATATCCCTTCATTTGCTCAACTATGAATGTTTTTAAAGGGAGAATCATTTGGGGAGGGGGTAAGAGTCTTCTTTATCTCCGGATTTGTGCTAAGCCTTAGTTACCTTCCTCATCTTGGTGAGGGCCTTAGAACTCAAAGGTATTGTTATGTTATTTCCTTGAGAAGGAACCAGGATCCTGCTTCAATCTCTTTAATTTCTTGATTGATCCTCCTTTATCTCTGCTTCCTTCCATACCCTGATAAGCAGCTGTTTGAATCTGCCCTTTGGCACTCAGGGAAGATCAAGGAGGCTGAACAAAGGCTATTTCCTACAAAGGAGAAATGGGGACATTAAGGAGGATTTGTCCCTGGAAGGGTCCCGCAGTGTCCTGCTGGGTTTCATAGGCGCACATGTGTAGGGGAGGAAAAATATTCATCTTTTTACCCTCCTAGGTTTTTGGCTAAGACAAAAGAGACAGAACAACAGGAATAAAAGCCAGAAGGAATAACCTGGATAATAGATAACAAGGATATCTCTGGTATACATGGGAGAGACCCAGGAAAACATTGAGTAACTCTCTGAAGTGGTCCAACTCCCCACCTTAAATACCATCTTCACTCAAAGACAAAAGGGGTTGAGGAAGGGCAACCAGTTATCAGGAAAAGCACAGAGAACAAAGATAAGGCTGTTCTGCAGATTTAAGTCCCTGTCTTCTGCTTTGATAAGAGTATCTAGAGATTTAGTCATTCTTTTCCTGGTACAGAAAGGGAGACAGCCTTACAAGTGGAGATTTCTCTCATATATGTAAATGTCCCTTCCAAAAGGGTGACTCTTATCTTCTTTGTTTCTGAGAGTCTCCTATATCTGTAGCCTCTCAAAAATAATGAGCTGGAAGTAATCTTTATGTCAAAGGAGCATATTTTTGGGGTAGCATACTTTGCTCCCCTTCACATATATATGGAATAAATCTGAAAAACCAATAAAAACAAACAAGCATAAAATAAAAGTAGTTAACTCTGGACATGAGAAGAGTTTAACACAGGCAAGGGGTAGTGCAGGTGCACAGTTTTAGGTTCAGGTGTGAGTTATAGTTGATATTTCAGTTCTTGGGATGAATATGTGTTTATTATTATTATGCCTTATAATTTTGGATGAAAAATTAATCAGTTGATCTAAGAAAAAAAGTGAAAAATTTTTTTTGAGTCAAATCTGGGAAGAGCATCTCAGAAAGCACTGAGAACTGTCCACCTGCTAGAAGTCAAGGCATCATTATATAAGCTTTATGATACAGGGCTGTACATGACAGTTGTATATAATCCAAATCTAAACATCATCATGGTCAGTCATGTGATTCCTTCCAAGATCAAGAAGGAATGTTATCTTTTAAGGATTGTCTTGTTGATATTGAAAGAATGTGGGTCTTAATGGTTGAGCAGGTATTCCTGCCAATGGGGGAGGTTTGGTGGATGTATAATGCAAATACACAGTGCCCAGTGCAGGAAAAGAGGCAATTTTTTGTGTTTAATTTTTTCTTGTCTTGCTATAAAATATGAATTTTATTTCACATAGCTATACATTATCTCAATGTATATTTCATACATCAAATATATTACAGGAAGGAAGAGAATGAAAATTTGAAAAGCATAGAGACAAGCACAGGATCTGAGGCTTTCTTTGACATCTTCACTGTATCTTGAAACCCATTGTTTACTGCTTTGTTTCTAAAAGATGCATCTATTGAAATCATATTTATAATGTACTTGTAAATACTTCTCCTTTGTTTGGTTGAAATTATCAACCCAATGTGTTGATGTCCATTGATTCACTGTTATACTTTGTAATAACCTTAACTCTGTAAGCATCAGATCACACTTGTTAAGGGGAAGTCTGTTTCCTTATTTATCACAGGCTTTGTGTGTTTGTGCTCAGTCACGTCCGACTCTTTGCAACCCCAAGGACTGTGGCCTACCAGGCTCCTCTGCCCATGGGATTCTCCAGGCAAGAATACTAGAGTGGGTTGCCAGTTCCTCCTCCAGGGGATCTTCCGGACTCAGGGATCAAACCTACATCTCACATCTCCTGTTTTAACAGGCAGATTCTTTACCAACTGTGTCACCTGGGAATACCTTTAGAGAGCAATAAAATTGTTCACAACCTTCCACTGTAGTAGAAACCTCAGGAAGGAAGCTGAGTAACAGAGCAGTCAAGTAGGTTGAGCAAGACTACACTTCATGCTGCTGGGACAGAGCCCAGAATCCTGACTCACTACCCTGTGTTCTGGTGGTGTCTGCTCTGCAATTCTCCTCCGTAAATTGATGCATCTCAGTCTCCTTAGGACCAAGGGGGTATTTATCCTGTAATGGGTTTTCCGGCAGCATGTCTCATTTTTGAGGCTTCAGGCGTCAAGCTAACACTCTCATCACTCCCTCTCTGATGGTTCCCCATTCAATAGCAGTCATTTAATCTCAGGACACTTTTCCTCACAGTCAACAGTTTTCCTTTGTGTAATTAAGTCTCATTTTTTCTGGATAGATCCATTTGCGCCAGAGCTCTTTGCTGCCTTGAAGCTTGCACCATTCAGTTATTTTTAGTGTTATCTCTTTCCTTTCATTAGCACAGAGCTAAACTGCACATATTTTGTTCTTTCAGCTTTCCCCAGATTAAGATCTTTGAGCTCCTTAGTCATTCATTTGAGCTGTTGCATTGAATTTCCTCCAGTTCATTTAAATCCTTGAGTTCAGTTTATTATGCCCAGAATAAATGAAGCACCATGTCCTCACATCTCTTTACCAACCCCAACCAGTGGTAGGTGTAAGTCTTAGGTACCCCTGTGACTTGGCCTGTTTGCTCCCTTTAGTGGACAGACTCTGAGCCAAAATGTAAATTCAGTAAAGCTTTTCATAATGTTCCCAGTCTGTAGTTCTGGCTCCCTTGCCTCAGGGCAGTATCTCTTTTACAGCATTTAATTTTTCAGTGCCTTTATGTTTTCATTTGTTTTTTAAATATACATTTCTATCAGAATTGGAAAAGATCTATGGACAGTCTTTTCACTGTTGTTGTTAAAACACGTTTTCATTTTTCAGTATGTTATCTCTCATGAAATGGGAGGCATAGATATTGCCTCTCAAAGGGATTTTAGCTATCTAAGTTCGAATAAAGTGCATTTTCCATACCCTGGAGATGGTTATACAGTACTCAGGAGACTGCATCAGAAGGGATTATAGCTGTTCTTTATCCCTGGAATCAGCCTGATTCTCTAGATGGAAGAACAGAGGGTGTGAATCCTCCGCTCCAGCTGGTGGAGATCACTTTGCCGAGATTTGCATGTAAATTTTCATTCTCTCTGGAATCACTTATTTCTTTCAGCTTTTCCTGAAATTGGGAGTCAGAGACATCTTCTGACCAACAGACCCGATAGCCTAGAGTGTTCTTGGCCTTTTACTTCCATCATTCAAATTACACTGTAGTGCAGATCATTCCCCAGACCTCATTGCCTTTCTCTCCTAGGAATACCAATGTATATTTGAATTTCTTTCACAGTGTACCCACAACTCTTCTCTGTGTGCCCCATGAGATATATTCAAATATTGTCCCTAATATTTTACCTGTATTCCAAATGCCTGGGAGGCCTGATATAGACAGGGTTGCTCTTCTTCCTATTGCATTTTTAACCTCACAGACTGGAAGTATATTGATGAATTATATGTAAGGTTGGCACTGTCCCTAAAATGGAAATCAACTCACTCTATTAGAAAAGGTCAGGAAACTATACAGTGTGATGCACATCATCTCGACTTTTCTACCACATGCTTATTATTTATTGTACAAGTGTTCAAATATCCTAAACACATATGCTTTAGCAGAAGAACAGCATCGGTGTTAAATAAATTGCTGCGTAATAGGCATGAATTTTGTTTTTAACCGCAACTTGTCAAATCAAATTTCTTATTCCAGTAGAATGTCATTCAAACATTATATTGTAGCTGTATCAACAAGGAAAATTTTATCTATTAGGCAAGGTAGAAAATAGCCTTGATATAGTAAACTGTTGTTATGTCAATTTACATGCATGTACAGAAATGTGCTTATTATTTTTACATATATTAGCAGATAATTGGTCCTTAGCATAATTTGTGTGTGTGTAAAATACATGTCAGTAATAATTAAGATAAAACATACTGTATCAATCATGGCTTGCTAATTGAATCCAGCAATACAAATGAATGAAGAATATTTACAAATTGAAATATATTTAAGAGAATCAAGGGCTTCCCTGATAGCTCAATTGGTAAAGAATCAGCCTGCAATGCAGGAGACCCAGGTTCAATTCCTGGGTCAGAAAGATATGATGGAGAAGGACATTTATTTTTTTCTGAAAAACTGGACTGTCTAGAAACTCTAGGTGTTCACTTTAGCTTGGTAACATTTGACTGGTCCTTAATTGGGGCCTCCTCCTTTTAGAAGAGTGAACACAGTCTAATTTATCACAGCTACCATTGGATCCATTTCCCTTGCATACTTTATCTTCCTGAATATTATAGGTATTTAACTTTCAAACCTGAATATGAAATAAAGCTTTATGATGCAATATCAGTTGATAGAAATAAACTCAATATACCTATATAAACAAGAACAATTTCTCAATTGGCTAATTGTTCTGTGTTATAATCAGTTAGCCGGCATTTGGTTTGCACTTATGTACATTTTCTATACATTCATTATCATTTGGCAATATGACCCTTTGTACAATTAACTTTAAATCACTTTTTATGTTAGCATGTAAGTATGTGTATGCCTATTCGTACATACATACACACACATACTTACACACTTACACTTTTGTTCAATTCTCTCAATGACCTAAACAGTAAACCTGTGCATGCATGCTCTGTCTCTTCAGTTGTGTCCAACTCTTTGTGACTCCATGGACTGTAGTCCACCAGGCTCCTCTGTCCATAGGATTCTCCAGGCAAGAATACTGGAGTGGGTTGCCATGCACTTTTCCAGGGGACCTTTCTGACCCAGGGATCGGACCCATGTTGAACCCAATCGAACCCATGAATTGGCAGGCAGGTTCTTTACCACTAGTGCCACCTGGAAAGCCCAAACAGTAAAGGTGCTTTCAGTCTATTGATTTATACCTCAGCCTAAACTTGAGCAAAAGATTGGGCAGATCAGAATAGTATAGTTACTATATGTTGCTATAGTTACTATTATATTTTCAATAAATATGCATTATCTATATAACCTACATGTGATTAAGCATACATTACCTATACAATGCACTGTAATAAAACACAATTTACTAATCAAATATAAGCATTTTATATTTATATTAATTTACTAATCAAATATAAGCATTCCCTCCTTAGCAACCAGAGAACACACTTTCTCTGTTGGGCCACATGACTATAGGGGAAGAATTTTCCCTTCTATGTTCTTAGCTGAGACACCCTTGTAATAAAACTAGTTTAACAGGAGGGAGGAAAGTGGGTTTAATAACACGTGGAGGTGTGTGTGTGTGTCTTTAGTCTCTCAGTCATGTCCGACTTTTGAGACCACATGGACAGTATAGATGATCAGACTCCTCTGTCCATGGAATTTCCCAGGCAAGAATATTGGAGTGGTTAGACATTCCCTTCTCTAGGGCATCTTCCTGACTCAGGGATCAACCCAGGTCTCCTGCATTGCAGGTGGATTCCTTACCAACTGAACCACCAGGGAAGCTTAATAACATATATACTTCCTGTATATAGGGAGAAACCCAGGAAAATTTAAGAACTCCCTGAAATGGCCCAAGGTACCACCTTAAATACCTAAGTAAAGAGAAAAGATTTTATAGTCAGGGCATGAGGCAATGGAGAGCCAGTTATGGAAGGTTAAGAAAGACACAGTAAACAAGGGTATGGTTGTTATGTAGAATTAAGTCCTTGCCGTCACCATTACTAAGACTTTCTGGGGATTTGATCATCCCCCTCTTCTTGCAGATGTGTCTTATTTTAAAACTAACTTCTATTCAGTTTTCCAGGCCCTGTGTGTGGCTGTTGTTTCTTTAAAGTAACAAGTTCAAAATAATCCTGATGCCAAAGAGGCATATTTCAGGGTGACATTCTAAAGTCAGTCCCTTCAACTGGCTGCAGCAATTTTAGATTTTTCCTTTATTAAGATTCCATTTCAGATATTAGTAAAACTGACTAACAAGGCAAGGAATGCAGTTCCCTTCGAAACTCAGGTTTTCACAGTTCATTGAATATACTTATACTAATCATGTATTATTTGTGTAGGATTGAGTTACTTGTGTTTGCACTCATGCGTGCTAAGTTGCTTCAGTTGTGTCCAACTCTGTGTAGCCCACAAGACTCCTCTGTCCATGGGATTCTCCAGGCAAGAATAATGGAGTGGATTGTCTTGCCATTCTCCAAGGGATCTTCTTGACTCAGGGATTGAACCTACATCTCTTACATCTCCCGCATTGGCAGGCAGGTTCTTTTGTAGAGGACAGAAAAATGGAGAAAAAGATAAAGCCCTTCATGAGTTCACAATCTAGTACAGTATGTAGTAATTAGTATAATATAGCAGGTTTCTTATTCACTAGTAAAGATTTTTCTTAAATGGTATAGAAATACAAAAGGAGGTGAATGATTTTGTTTAAGGGAGATGGTATATTTGAAATGCATCTCAAAGAGTGTAAAGATTTGAAGGATGGAAAATTTGAGATTATGGAGGAGTAAGGGTTGCATTACAGGAGAGAGGACCAGTAATACAGAAGCTTAGAGGAATACTATTTTCTTGTGTCTTGGAAGAACAGTGAGTACTTTTATGTTTCTGTAATATTCTATGCCGAAAATGAGACTAGGAAAGCAGTCAGTGATGAGTTGGTGAAGACATTTACATCATCTTAAGCAGCTGGGAAATATTTTATACAGAATTTGGTTGTATAAAGTAATAAAAAGCTCCTCTTAATCCACATACTTAGTCTAAGTTCCTACTTCTCTACGTAGAGTAGTAGACATCATAATAATAGACTATCATGCATTTCTAGAAAACATGGTGATTTTCCAATTACTTTCAAGTATGTGATGGACCTTGATACCATCTGTAACCCCTTGAGTTGGTTGAATCTGGCACGATATTATCAGTTTGCGGTAGGAGAAACAGGAGAAGTCAGAGGAACAGTGAGAGAAAGCTGCTGGACTTGTGTTTTATCTGCTTTGTCACCCTCCATATTCTTCATCAAATCAAAGGATATTGAGCTGAAGGAGAGCTCAGTAGCACTCAGCTGCGCTACGCTGCACACCAGCTATACACACAGGCAATCAATAGCATTTGGACACAGATGATATCATTTGGTGGAGCTCTAATTGAATTTTTCCCCTCCTTAATATCATTACACCTACAGAACATCTCCAATTAAGTGTCCCCCCATCAGTCTCAAAATTAAATATCCCAAATAGAACTCATTATCTACTCCCACATAAACTGGCTTCTCATGACTGTTACCCCTTTCTATTATAGGCACCACTGATTAGAGGCTCCTAAATCTCAAATCCCTGGAGTGTTTCTTCTTTATTTTTTTCTCTTTTTTTCCTTCTTATTCTTTATTTTTTTGGTCCTTTTCCATCCCTAAATCCATTCAGTCACTGAACGTTCTTGACTATTCTCTGAAATCATTACTATGCATAACTTCCTTTACTTTATGGGTAAATGTTTTGGAATACATTTAAACAAGGAATTAGTGAACAAAAGAACACATGTACACCCATGGTGGATTCATCCCAATGTATGGAAAAACCAACACAATATTGAAAAGTAAAAAGTCTTTATTGAATTTGTTACAATAAAAAGAAAAAAAAACGAATGAATACAGAGATAAAAAAATGAATATTCACTGTTCTCATTCTCTTTATCTGTGGTCTAAAATGTAAAGTTTGTGATGTGTTAGACTATCTGAGTATAAACTGCTGCTCCCCACACCACATAAATTAATCCCGTGTTGGGGGCTTCTCCTTACAAGTGCATTCTTTCAGAGTCTCTTAAATTATATTAAAATGCTCTCATATTCAAAGCCACTCTGAATTGCTTTATTTTGAATAATACTCTATAGAAGACACATCACTGAATGTTTTAAATCCACAGGGTGAAATAGATTTAAAAAATGAAAACAAATATCAAATAAGTATGAAATTATTCCTAGCAATATGACTCCATCATTTTACTTGCTAGGTGGCATTTTTTTAAATTGAAGTATAGCTGGTTTGCAATGTTTTGTTAGTTTCTGGTGTACAGCCATATGACTCATATATATGTACAACTGTATATATGTGTAATGCATGTGTACGTGCTAAGTTGCTTAGTCATGTCCGACTCTTTGTGACCCCATGGACTACAGCCTGCCAGGCTCCTCTGTCCATGGGATTCTCCAGGCAAGAATACTGGAGTGGGCGGCCATGTCCTCCTTCAGGGAATATATGTGTATGTGTGTGTATTTCTATATATGTGTACACATACATACATGCATATACATATGTATATATATATTCTTTTTTAGATTATTTTCCTACATGTCATTTTGAATGAGAATTTTAAAGATCATGCACACAAATACACTGACATATTCCAAGGAGTACTATATACCTAAATATACACCTGAAAGACAAGTAGAGAGATAGGAAAAAGCACATTTCTTACCAGCAAGAATATGAATGTCATGTAAGATAACATTTTCATGGTGAATAATACAAATATTCAAGAAGTACTATAGATCTCAAACTGTATAGCTGTAAATGAAAATGATGTGTTCTGAAAAAAAATGAAAAAAAGAACCCTGCTTGATGACACATAAAAATGGTTCTTAGGATAAAGAAAACAATTACCTCAAAGCTGCCTGCAAAGAGACTGAATAAAACTGTTTAATGAAATATGAGTATGAAGGGAAAAAAAAACCAACAACATTTCTAATATTTTATCTAACATGTATCTTATTATTATATATACTTATTAAGGTTTAATTTCTTGTGTTATAAAAATTTATTTGGTTATTTCATCTATCTTTGTTGGCCTACAACCTTTCTAGAGGGATGAGGGACCTATTTTCTCTTTGGAAAATGCACATTACTTAGTGCAAAGTAAAAACTGAAATCAATTCTAGCAGGATGGTTCGGCAGCTTGGTTGAGGTTTCCGACAACAATAAGTAATGTCCTGACACCAGTTGAGTGCCCTACAATTCAACAGTTCTGACACTCTCTCCCCAGAGATAGGTGATTGCATTAGATCGCACAGGTTGAGGGCTCAGTCCCACAAATCTGCCTCCTTCTGCTCCCACTTCAAAAGCCAATCGTAAGTCCAGGTTGTTACCTGGATTTCTGACCAGTTCAGTTCACTTCAGTCATTCAGTCGTGTCCAACTCTTTGTGACCACATGAACTGCAGCACACCAGGCCTCCCTGTCCATAACCAACTCCTGAAGCTTACCCAAATTCATGTCTATTGAGTCAGTGATGCCATCTAACCATCTCATCCTCTGTTGTCACCTTCTCCTCCTGCCCTCAATCTTTCCCAGCATCAGGGTCTTTTCAAATGAGTCAGCTCTTCTCACCATGTGTCCAAAGTAGTGGAATTTCAGCTTCAATATCAGTCCTTCCAATGAACACCCAGGACTGATCTCCTTTAGGATGGACTGGTTGGATCTGCTTGCAATCCAAGGGACTTTCAAGAGTCTTCTCCAACACCACAGTTCAAAAGCATCAATTCTTTGGTGCTCAGCTTTCCTTATAGTCCATCTCTCACATCCATACATGATGACTGGAAAAACCATAGCCTTGACTAGATATACCTTTGTCAGCAAAGTAATGTCTCTGCTTTTCAATATGCTGTCCAGGCTGATCATAGCTTTTCTTCCAAGGAGTAAGCGTATTTTAATTTCATGGTTGCAATCACCATCTGCAGTGATTTTGGAGCCCCTCAAAATAAAGTCAGCTACTGTTTCCACTGTTTCCCCTTCTATTTCCCATGAAGTGATGGGACCGGATACCATGATCTTAGTTTTCTGAATTTTGAGCTTTAAGCCAACTTTTTCATTCCCCTCTTTCACTTTCATCAAGAGGCTCTTTAGTTCTTCTTCAGTTTCTGCCATAAGGGTGGTGTCATCTGAATATCTGAGATTACTGATATTTCTCCCGGCAATCTTGATTCCAGTTTGTGCTTCTTCCAGCCCAGCGTCTCTCATGATGTCCTCTGTATATAAGTTAAATAAGCAGGATGACAATATACAGCCTTGGTGTACTCAGTTTCCTATTTGGAACCAGTCTGTTGTTCCATGTCCAGTTCTAACTGTTGCTTCCTGACCTGCATACAGGTTTTTCAAGAGGCAGGTCAGGTAGTCTGGAACATCTCTTTCAGAATGTTCCACAGTTTATTATGATCCACACAGTCAAAATCTTTGGCATAGTCAATAAAGCAGAAATAGATGGGTTTTTTTTCTGGAATTCTCTTGCATTTTCAATGATCCAATGGATGTTGGCAATTTGATCTCTGGTTCCTCTACCTTTTCTAAAACCAGCTTGAACATCTGGAAGTTCATGGTTCATATATTGCTGAAGACTGCCTTGGAGAATTTTGAGCATTACTTTCCTAGCATGTGAGATGAGTGCAATTGTGCGGCAGTTTGAGCATTCTTTGGCATTGCCTTTCTTTGGGATTGAAATGAAAACTGACCTTTTCCAGTCCTGTGGCCACTACTGAGTTTTCCAAATTTGCTGACATACTGATTTCTGACCAACAGGCTATAAATAAGAGGTTTCAAGAAACCCTAATTTGGGTTCAATTAATTTGCTAGAGCAGCTTACAGGTCTCAAGGAAACATTTTGTTTACTAGATCACAGATCACAGGAAAATAACACCAGAATAGCCAGATGGTAGAGCTGAATAGGGTAAGGTATTTGGGAAGGGCCTGAAGTTTCCATACTCTCCAGCCATTCTGTTCTCCCCAAATCTCCATGTGTTCACCAACTGGAAGCACTTAGGATCCTGTCCTTTGGGTTTTTTATGGGCGGTTCACTACATAGATTTGATTAAATCATTGGGCAGTGGTAACAGAATTCAATGTCCCAGCTTTCTTTCTTTCCTGGAGGCCTTGTCAAGTGAAAGTCACCCAATCCTGTCCGACTCTTTGCGACCCCATGGACTATGCAGTCCATGGAATTCTCCAAGCCACAATACTGGAGTGGGTAGCCTTTTCCTTCTCCAGGGGATCTTTCCAACCCAGGGATGGAACCCATGTTTCCTGCATTGCAGGCAGATTGTTTACCAATTGAGCCACCAGGGAAGCCCAAGACAGCTGGAGTGAGTAGCCCATCCCTTCTCTAGTGGATTTCCCTGATGCAGGATCAAACTGGGGTCTTCTGTATTGCAGGCAATTTCTTTGCCAACTGAGCCAAAAGGGAAGTTCTGGAGGTCTTGAAACCCTTTAATCACAGGGTTGGTTCCCTTAGCAACCAGCCTCCATCCTTAGATGATCTAGGAGCTTTTCAAAGTCACTCCATTAACCTAACAAATACAGCTTTATTGCTCTCTTCATAAAGGTTCACATAGGAGCTCTGTGGCAGAAATGGAGATGGAGAACAAATATGTATGTCTTATAAATCACAGTATCATACATAAGATGGTTTTATATTTGGGCACTTCAGAACAGGGCAAGAGAACATGTGTCTCTGGGCTCTGCATCATGCTTCTAGGTTCTTTGGCTGGGTTACTCATTAAATTGCTAATAGATTAACAGAAGAAAGAAACAAATTTAGTTTCATATATATGGGTGAAAGCCCAAAAAGGTGAGGGTCCCAGACAATGAGGTAATTGAGGCTCAGATGCCATGCTGAGCTAAGGAGAATGGGGCAGGGATCTAGGACTTCAAGGGGATTGGAAGATAATTCACAGGAAGGTGGGACAAGCCAATGCTTGTAAAAAGTTTTTTCTGGTAACATCTCTCATCCTTGTGCAGGTCCCAAATCTAAGTTTGCTTTTTTTTTTTTAATAAGGCACCTCAAGGGTAAGTGAAAAGCTTTTCTTGAGTCTGTTCAGACTTGTTTGTCTTCAGCTCAAAATAATCCACATGCCAAAGTGACACATTCTGGGGTAGCCTGCCCTGAATCCCGTCACTGCCTTGACTATCAGATCAAGCTTCCTTATTAAGGACATGAAGGCTTCAGAAGAAAATAAGAGCAAAATTTTAGAAAGATTCATATAGAAGCTAAGGATTGAAAGGATTACTTGATTAAACCCTAAATCTGCTTCAGGGAATTTATAACCTAATTAGGACATCAACCTAAATATCTGAAATCTTAAAAAAAAGTGTATTCATTTGGCCAGAAGTTTTTTTCCTACTATTTGTTTCTTTATAGTAAGATAAAAGACTTGTCACCCTTTAGTAAATTAGTATTTCCTTCATAACTTTCTTCATATATGCAATAAAGATTATTGAGAACCTATTCTTTGCCAAGTGATGGAGATAAGTACTCTTTTTCAAAGAGGGTTAGTTTCAGAGTAGAACAGATTGATTTGGAAAGAAGGGATTTGAGAAAGGATAGATAAGATGCAGATTTTTCTCACAGAGGCATGCCTTACAAGTAGGAGGAACAGAGACCATGCAATTTACTGCTACATGGTATGGCATAAATAAGTCAGTAAATGCATTCAGTAGTAGTATTTCTTAAGCAATTATTATATGTCAGACACTAAGCCAAGACCTCTCCTAGAGATCTCCTATTTAAATCTTATAATAACCTATTGAATTTGGCATGATGATCACAGTCATTTTCAAAATAGGAAAACCATATTTTAAGAAACTCAGTCATGATCCAACAGCTCGGCAGCAATCAAATCACCCTAAGCTATCTAAAGACTGTTCTTTGTTTCCACTACACTGATCTTTCATAAAAATTAATATAGTCTCTAATATTCTTTTCCACCATTGTGGCTATTTCTTAAAGATTAAAATGGTTTGCAGTTTTGACTTCTATCTAGGCATGTAGTGATTAAAATAACTCACACAGTAATTTAATTAATTTTAGTTGCTATCATATACAATACTTTTATATATTATCCCATTCAGAAATGTTTAATTGCTCTTCTTAAAGCCTTTGTAGAAATGCCTACTCTATTTTTTCAAGTTACTCTGTCTTTCATTAGCTCCATTAGATTACTGACAGTTTCCTGTCATTCATTTACTGAATTCAAGATACAGTTCAGTTACTCAGGGAGTCCAAAAGTTAACAACTTCTCAAAGTGCATGAATCACTTCTACCCACTGGTGCACCCAAAGCATTCAGATTTTATTTGCTAAATCATGGGTTCTATCCATTAGAGTTCCTTCGAAAACACTATCAGAATGAAAAGACTCAAAACATCAGTCTTCCATAATACAACATTGTGCTTTTAAATTAAAATGTATTTCCAGCATAACATTAGTATTTGCTGATGTGGTTACCCCAATTCCAACAAGGCACATTCTTAGAACTAGATAGGCTATGCTTAACATGCCAAAAAGTAAGTTGCAAATTGAATCAATTAACGGATTTTCTTTTAAAAATGTATAATTTTTGAAAAGCCCATTTAGTCATTTGAAAAGATTAGGTCTATGGCATTGAAGATTGTTTTCCTAGAAGCTCTAAGTATGGCCATAACCATGAGTCTTGGAGCCACCTTCTACCCTTTCTCTAGCCCTCTGGATTACTCCATGTTTGTCTGTCTGAAACATTCAGGTTATGCTTAATATTTATTCCACCTTAATATTTCATTTTATAAACAGGTTTTGATCCTAAAAGTTTACACATACAACAATAATGGTCGTTCTTTTGGAATATGGCATTTCTAATGCTGACCTGCATCTTTCAGTACTTCAGTGTGTGTAGTAATAGATTTGAGCTCTTATTCATGTCCTAGCCAGTCTTAAGCTTCACACACACTTTCTGTTGCCAAAAATTTTATATCCATTCATCAAGGTTTGGAATGTCATTTGTGTCTGTGAAAAATAAATTTCTCATTGTTCCAGAGGAAGAAAATCAGTTTAAAAAAATGGTAAATCAATGTCCTCGCATAGGAATTATACCTGCCATGTTGGCTGTAGTTTGAAATAGGCTGTAATCCACTGAACTCACTCAGGTAGAACTAGTGTATCAACATTTTAATGTTCTAATTCTTAAATTTATAAAATTGAGACTCACTTTGCAAACACAGGTTTATGAGAAATCTTTGAATCTAGATGTCAGAGGGATTTATTGTTTCCCAATATCAATAGTCTTCTGTAAACAAAAGCAAGCAAGCAATTTTGTAAATCATTTCTGTATTTCTATTTTGACATTTCCTGTATCTTCTCATGTCTGCATACTCCATAGTTGATATTTACATTTGATTACTGAAGTACTTAGATGAATGTTTACATTTTGTAGTTTATATGTGTCCATAAACTTACAACTAATTTTTTGAAAGCTTCACTTTCTATAATTAACAGTGATAATGTATCTTTTTAATGTGTTTCTCCTTTGGGTATCTTTTCCCAGTTAAAATTTAATGTCTTTTATGAGACATAGCTTTATTTATTTTTAATTAAGCAAGCCCTACAAAATCCATGAAAAATTATTTTCAGAAAATATGAGAAATCCATGTGATCAAAAGCAACTACTTTTGTACATCACCACTATAGTGAAAGATTCGGGGTTTTTTTGATGATGTAATCATTATTAATAAACTCATCCATGAAGGACCAAAGGCAATTATTGTTAACATCAAGAGGAAAGCATAGAGTGTCGCTTTTACTTTATCCTAGCTTCATCCCCATAATGGGATTTGATCATTACATCTAATAGCTTAATCATTTAAAATAATTAGTAGTGTTAGTATTTTGTATTTGTGGAAAAGGTCTTATGTAGCCATCAAGGTAACATTCTGTTTTCAGTGGTAAAACCGGTTTTGAAAAATGTAGCGATTGATTTCTGGAAATGAGACATTGAAATCTATGCTTCCCGCAAGTGGAATTTCTGCCAAACATAGTGAAAAATGGGGAAAGTCTTATTTGTTTTATATGCAAATTATATAGTAGCAAACCTATTTTACTTTTGTAATTTAATTATGAGAAATTCTTTTTTGAATTGCTTCGTCAGTTGATAACATTATGGAGACTCAACAATACAGTTTAAGATTTTGATGCCAATACCACAGTTATTTTACTGACGGAGATAAATCTAGAGCAAGCTCTGAAATGCTTTCTTCCTCTGCTGACCTCCCTCAAGCTCAAGGATATGTCTATTTTCTCAAGACTCTTCTAAATAGATTTTTAAAAGCAAAGTTGTTATAAAATCCTTTGTATATCACCTGCAAATGTGAGAGATGAATTATTTTCTTGTTTGTTCATTTTTAAGAACACAATTGTTATTATTTTGAAAGCATACATTAAAGCAATTTTTGTCACTCAAAAAGGGCCAAAGGGAAATGAAATAGGAAAAACAAGTTAAAAAGCAATTCATAGGTAGGCTTTTGACCTTTATACCTCAGTATCCTTTTCAAGTTTTAACCCTTCTGGGGAGACTTTTAGGTCTCTTTACTCTCTCCCTCTGCTTTCATAAACCCCATGACCCATCTCCCAGACCCTTTCTGTCTGTCATCATGGAATAGCTTTTTCTTTTCCCCATTTGATTGTCCATATTTAGGCGATGTGGAAACTGTATTGTTTAACTGTATATCCCTCATGTTCTTTCTGTGTACCATACATAAAGTCTAGGATTTCCACAAATGTGTATATAAATTAAACATGAAATGAATAAACAATGAATGGAAAGGTGGATAGATGTATGGATGAACACATATAAAGATGGCTGGTTGCATGAATAACTTTATAGTCCTTTCCATGTAAGCTATGTTTTTTTCCAAGACAAAGTGATCTCTAAAGTGCCCTTAAAGTTCTAATTATATAATTAGTTGCACACAGTTAAAATTTCAAAATGATAAACAAAAAAGGATATATAGTTAAAATTGTTTCTCTATTCTGTCATATAGCCACTTAGTTATCATCATTTACTCTTATGGCAGAGAACTGGGATTGCTGGTTTCTTATGTATCCCTCCAGAGATACACTATACACATGCATGCCTACATGTATGCACACACACATAGGTATGAGAGGGCCTATTTACTTATGCCATCAACAACAGAGTATATTGTCAAACTTTTTGGTCTGTGCCTATATGATTGGTGAAAACATCATGACTTTAGTTGGAGTTAATCTAATAATGAGTGTGGCCATATATTCAGATGTTTAAGAGCCATTTTCTACTGCTTATTCTATGAATTCTTGTTCATTTCCTTTGCAAATTTTAGAATTCCTTCTAAAACTGTATCAGAGCCAGTTGATAGATGAGAGCTAGTCTCTTCATTTTTTATCAGAAGCAATATTATCCAGCCTACTCAAAGCTACTCATTCATTTGATTTGGCACAGTTGCTCATTGATTGCTTCAAAAGAAAAAATGACACTATCAAGGAGAACGGTTTCAACATTCTCAATCACATTAAAAAAATACCTTTTAGGCTATGAAGACAGATCTGAAAAGAGGTCCTAAAAACAGTCATAGAGGACTCTTTCCCACTTCAGCAACTTTTCACAGGCTGTTCCCTAGAAAAAGCTTTACTATTAATTTGCATGATGGGATATTTCTCATCCTTTAGATGTCAGTGTAATTGTACTTCCTCAAAGATAGCTTGCTTATTAAATCTAGACCAACCTCATCTGACTCTCTGTTGTAGGCATCCTGTATCTTAACATCTTGTTTTTTCTTTCTGTAACATTTATCACATTTTGTAGTTATGTTATTTTGTCATTTACTTGCTGTTCCCTAAAATAAGCTGGCGGTTCCATGAGAGCAGTCTCCATTTCTGTCTTGTTTACTGTTTTATCTCCACTGCCTGATACAAGATGTGGGATAAAATAAGCACTCTACAAATATTTGTTGAAAGAATAAGTGAATGGATACATTTAAGTTCTGCTTTGTTTGTCAAAAATCCAGTTGCTATTTTGGAACTAACCATCCAGATATATACTCTCAGTGTTCTGAGTTTAATTAAACTGAGTTTTTACTAATTGCAAGTAAATAGATAGAGAGGGAGACAGAGATGGAGAAACAGAGACACACACACTGAGAAGATGTGTATTCTTCAAGTTTATTATATTTACTCCTGTACTCATTCACTACTTATTACAAATGGATTTCATAAATAAACTCCAGGGTCAGACATGGTCATTGCTCTGACACAAACACAACCAGAGTACCGATATAATAACACAAACATAACCTGGTTCTGATATAATGGATGAATAAATGCAAAACTGTAATAAATTTACTAGCAGTGATTTTTAAACCTCATTTTTCTAGTAACCCTCAGAGAGGAAAAACTTTAAAAATGTACATAGCACTCTGTCTTTTAATAGAAATCCAATAGAATATGCATTTCAGTAGATCATATGTTGGGGAAGGCAGTGGCACCCCACTCCAGTACTCTTGCCTGGAAAATCCCATGGATGGAGGAGCCTGGTAGGCTGCAGTTCATGGGGTTGCTAAGAGTCAGACACAACTGACTGACTTCCCTTTCCTTTTTAAATTTCATGCATCAGAGAAGGAAATGGCAACCCACTCCAGTGTTTTTCCCTGGAGAATCCAAGGGACGGGGGAGCCTGGTGGGCTGCCGTCTATGGGGTCACACAGAGTTAGACACAACTGAAGCGACTTAGCAGCAACAGATCATATGTGCCAGGAACCACCTGAATGTATTGAGAATTGTGTGTGCATGCATGCTGAGTCACTTTGGTTGTGTCTGCCTCTTTGAGATCCTATGGACTGTACCCCACCAGGCTCCTCTGTCCATGGGATTCTGCAGGCAAGAATACTGGAGTGGGTTGCCATTTCCTTCTCCAGGGGATCTTCCTGACCCAGGGATCAAACCTGTATCTCTTGTGTTCGCAGGCAGGTTCTTTACCACTGAGCCACCTGGGAAGCCCCTCCTGACTATTACATGACAATAATCATCTTAAGAGGGCTTTTATCCACCTAGTGTTCTACTGGGGATAGAGGATGAAGTAAAATTAAGAAGTTAATTGTGATCTAGGAATGACTTCAAAAATATAAAGATTCAGCCTTTCTTTTTGTACATGCAGTGATGTAATCGTTTAACCATTAATCTCCAGTCCTGTTTGCAAGGACATTCCTTCTTGGAGGGGTTTAACTTACCTTTTGAACCATGAGTTGATGCTTTCTGTTTCAGCGTTTGGTTACTCCCCTAAAGCCCTCTGAAGGAAAGAAGAGTATATGGGGTGAGGTGTCTCCAAAGAAACTGAGTATTAAAGTCAGTGTAAAATGTAATTTGTAAGTGGTTATTAACTCATGAATAGTGTGACTACCTATATTTACCCATGGAGAAAATATAGAAATGTAGATGATTAGAATCCTGCGGATGCAGGAGGTGCAGGAGATGTGAATTCAATCCCTGTGTCAGGAAGATCCCCCTGGAGGAGGAAGTCACAATCCACTCCAGTATTCTTGCCTGGGAAATCCCATGGACAGAGGAACCTGGTGGGCTACAGTCCATGGGGTCGCAAAACGTCCAACATGACTGAGCAACAGAGCACAAACAGACAATTAGAATAGGAAACCTAGAAAGTAGGGATTGGAAAGTAGGTCATCCACAGAATAATCTGTACTTTCTCTTGCTTCATTTGTCATTTGGAGAATTTTTAAAATAAATAAAGCACAAAAATATTGGCATGTGAAATTTGGTACTATGAGCTGAAAGTTTAAAAATAAAAAGAAATGCAAAAGTTAAAAAGTTAAAGAAACTTTAATAAGGGTAGCTTTATGTTCTGACATTTGTGGAAGGCATGCAAGAAAAGGATCGATACTGAAAAACATCTATGTATTTTATGGTTGAATAGTAATAATAATAATAATAATAATTTAGTGAAAAAGAATATTATCTGAGGATGTCCCGAGCATAAAATTTTATTGTGGGACTCTGTCTCTGAACTATCTCTGGAAAAAAGCTATGGTTTTTCCAGTAGTTATGTATGGATTTGAGAGTTGGACTATAAAGAAAGCTGAGCACCAAAGAATTGATGCTTTTGAACTATGGTGTTGGAGGAGACTCTTGAGAGTCCCTTGGACTGTAAGGAGATCCAACCAGTCCATCCTAAAGGAGATCAGTCCTGGGTGTTCATTGGAAGGACTGATGCTGAAGCTGAAACTCCAATACTTTGGCCAGTTGATGCGAAGAACTGACTCCTTGTAAAAGACCCTGATGCTGGGAGAGATTGAGGGCAAGAGGAGAAGGGGATGACAGAGGATGAGATGGCTGGATGGCATCACTGACTTGATGGGCATGAGTTTGAGTAAGCTCTGGGAGTTGGTGATGGACAGGGAAGCCTGGCATACTAAAGTTCATGGGGTCGCAAAGACTTGGACATGACTGAGTGACTGAACTGATCTCTCTAGAATCTCCTTCCCGTTACTCTTACTGCTGCCTCATCTTCAATCATGATTATTTGCCATGTCTTCATAATTCTGTCTGGGTTCCTTGACTGTAGTCTTTATAAGCCAATCCTTCCACACACCACTCTCAGAGTGACTCAGATAATGTGACTTTCATGATCCTGAGTGTCCTTAAGTTTGAACTCCTTAGCCCAGTCTCCATAGTTCTCTATCTTTTATCATTTCCCTGTTTTTATATGCTCATTTCCTTCACTCCTCATCCATCCTACTTATACTCGAAGGCAGTCTCCTTAGACTTTGGGTGCTATTTCCCACTTTCTCAAGTTGAAGAGGTTCTTTGATCATCCTTTAGAACCTAGGCAAAAATCTGTTCTTTGGGGTGACGCTTTTCATTAATTCTCTGTGGTGGAATTAATCTCCCTTTCTGCTCTGATGCATCTGTAGCACTTTGTATTACCCTGTATTGCAGCAGCTGTTCTACTGAATAATACGCTCTTCTAAATGTTCTCCTCTATCCAGTAGTAATACCTGCAAAGTTCAACTTTGTATTAGTATATATCTCCTGTGTTAGAACTCTATTAAATTTCCATAAGTGATTTCAAATGAATTCCTGTGGTATATTATTTTGGTTTTAGTTGAATTTATTTTTTAGAGTCATTTTAGGTTCACAACAAAATGAGTGGATGGTAGAGATTTCCCATATACCCTCTGTCCTAATAACCTCCCTGATTATCAACATCACCCACCAAAGTGGCACATTTGTTACCATTCATGAACCTACACTGATGCATCATAATCACTGAGGGTCCATAGCTTACATTAGAGTTCACTCTTAACATCGGTGACACATCCTCAAGCGGTGAAGACAGTCTTTTCATTCTCTGTATGAATACATATTGAAATTGGGAAAGTATTTTGATGCACATGTAGATAAAATAGGCCTTGGATTTCAAGAATCAGTTTTTTTTGTTTGTTTTGTTTTAATTTTGGCTGTGTTGCAAGGCGTGTAGGATCTTAATTCCTCAATCAGGAATCGAACCCGTGTGTCTGGAATTGAAAGTGCAGTGTCTTAACCACTGGACTGCCAGGGAAGTCCAAGAGTCAGTTTTATCTTTAATGGACTTTTATATTCTCCCTGTAATAAAATTCTTTAATATGAAGTAATAGCAATTATACAGACCTTTACAATAGATAGTAAGGTCTGTGTGCATGTGTATATGTGCAACAGAGAAATCTACCAGTTATATGTTTTGCCTGCGAGCTAAGAAAACTAAATGAGCACCAATTCTCAATTAGATGTCAGCACAGTAGGTGGAACCTGCATTTTAATGACTCCTGATTGCCTAGAATTTGGATCTGGCTTGCATTCAGTGCTCCTAAAATCTGTAATCTCTGCCAGGGGTTGATGTCAAAGTGAATCTTCTTTGTTTCTACCACCAGTGGAATTTTCTATCATCCTCCTTTGGGATCTGGTGATCATATCTGTAGAGCAGCTTCACTTTCTAGAGTTATTCAGAAAGCTCTTACATGCTGCTGTTCTTCTCAGCAGGCAATTAACTGAAGTGACAAGATTCACTGGGAGTCTCCTATAGTGGACAATCTCAGAGTGGGATGCTTCTAGCTCCCAACAAAGTCAGAATGCCTTTCTGGAAATAAGAATTTCTGCAGCAAATCTATGAGTAAACCAGAAAACCCAACAGATAAGATCTGTATAACAAAGATCACCTGCCAAATTTTTATCTTACAAAGGGTGAACAGAGCCAGAAGATATAATTTACCTTATTCCCCCCCCCCCACCATAACTGACAGTAAAGAGTTAAAGAAAAATTGTAAAGAAAACAGTTTTGGAATTTACAGTTTCCTCCTGACTAGCCATTGAAAAACACAGCTTTAGGAAATGTTCTGATTTCATTCTCCTTGTTTGACAGTGTTTTGTGTTTGCACATTTGCATGTGATGTGTAGTAAGGGTGCTTTCGATGTATCTAAGATAGGTAGTAAACAGACAAACAAATGTGCTGTTAAAACCCCATCTTAATACTTGCTGAACTCTCTTTCTAGATGTTTCTGACAGAATAAATAAAGATCACACATACTAATGGACTTCGCTTGAAAAAGATACAATGTTTCACTTTTATTGGGGGGAGGGCACACTGTGGAGCATGCAGGATCTTAGTTCCCCCAGGGATGGAACTGGTGCCCTCTGCATTAGGAGCATGCAGTCTTAACTACTGAACCACAAAGGAAGTCCCCAGATACTTCACTTAAAAAAAAAACTTTTTAGCTACTTATATACTTAGCACATATCAATACTAATATCAGAACTTAGAACATTGTTATAAATTTAAATAAAGATTATAAAACAATAAAATGTATCATCTAGAGAGACAAAATATTGACTTCAGAATAATTTTTACTCATTTATGGCATCAGCTACTGTCAGAGAAGTAAACTTAATGGGATGCAATGAGATGCATGTTGGTTAAATTGGCTAGAATCTTGCTGGATTTATATATTCACTTTCTCCTGGACTTGGGTATCAAGTAGTAAATTATGAAATGGTGTATATTCTTACACAAAGATTATATGTACTTTTATCTATCATCCAATTTACAGTATCACACCTGACTCAATTTAGAGTAGATACTATTTCTAGTTACCTTTCCTCAAAGATTAAACATCTGCTCACATGCATTTCAGCATTTTAATTGTGTTAATAGGAATAATTCAAAAATATAATACAAAGCTCAGCAAATTCAATTTCAGGGAGAATGAGGACAGTAATTATTGACTCTCATTGATATTTTCCCATTGTAGAAAGAGTAGATTTTTTCATCTTTGTAACATTTCATTTCATATGGTGCTCTAGAAAAGACAAAATATATTTTTACCACTGTTCTAAAGATCAGAAGCAGAAAAATGCCTTTATTATTGTTAACATTACTAAGAAAACTGTTAATGTTGATATGGTGCTTTACAGATTACGACTTGTGTTCCTGTATTTTAATGAATTGGATTGTGATAGCTACCATCACCTCTTGAAATAAGACAACACAAAGAGAGTTGAAAAAAGTAGTACAAGTAGCACATGGAGTTTCAGAATTTATGGCACTTGAAGTATGTGACCTTAGATCATAGACTTAACACCCCTGAGTCACAACATTCTTATTCAAAAAATGCGAATGTTAATACCGACTTGATGCAGTGATTGATTGGAAGAGGGGAACTGTTTCTAAAGCCCTGGCACAGCTTGGTTCTCAATATCAATGATTCCATTGCCCTTTTTATGTAATAACCAAAGAAAAGGAACTGCAGTGATGGTATTAAGGAGAGAGGAGGTAGGTTAGCTTTCACTTAATGTTGATGAGCCCACACACCAAGCCACCCAAGCAAACGTACAATTTGTGAAAACAGAGAAACCCACATTCAAGGCAAGTGCTGTGTTTTCTCTCTCCCCTTCCTCTCCTAGCAAAATGGCCACCTCTGAAATGAAGCTTGGAATAGGATGATAGACAACTTGCCCCCCAAACAAAATGTAAGGATCCATCTAAAAACTCACAATTTAAGATTCATAACATTTCTTTCTTCCTTTTTTTTGTTTTGCACTTTTTTTTTAATTTTGTATTGCGTTATAGTCATTTAACAATGTTGTAATGGCTTTAGGTGAGTAGCAAAGGGACTCAGGCATATATACACATTTACCCATTCTCCCCAAACTTCCCTACCATCCAGGCTGCCACATAACATTGACAAGATTCCCTGTGCTATACAGTAGGTCCTTGTTTGTTATCCATTTTAAATGTAGCAGTGTGTACATGTCCATTCCAAACTCCTTAACTATCCCTTCCCCCTTGGCAACCATAAGTTCATTCTCTGTGAGTCTCTTTCTGTTTTTCAAGTTAAGTTTATTTGTATCACTTCTTTTTAGGTTCTACATATAAAGGATGTCATACAATAGATATTTCACCTTCTCTGATGACTTACTTCACTCAGGATAACACTCTCTAGGTCCATCTATGTTGTTGCAAATGACATTATTTCATTCTTTTTTAATGGCTGAGTAATATCCCATTGTATATATGTACCACATCTTTCTTATCAATTTTACATTGAAATTAATACAAATCACTTCATGATTAGCAAAATATCAACATTTTAACTAAATACAAGATCTGACCTTGCACTTTTATCACACATTGCACTTGCTTTACCCTAATTCCCACCTGTACATCATGGGAAGTGCTGGGTTAGATGAAACACAACCTGGAATCAAAATTGACAGGAGAAATATCAATAACCTCGGATATGCAGATGACACCACCCTTATGCCAGGAAGTGAAGAAGAACTAAAGAGCCTCTTGATTAAAGTGAAAGAGGAGAGTGAAAAAGATGGCTTAAAACTCAACATTCAGAAAACTAATATCATGACATCCGGTCCCATCACTTCATGGCAAATAGTTGGGGAAACAGTGGAAACAGTGACAGACTTTGTTTGCTTGGGCTCCAAAATCACTACAGATGGTGACTGCAGCCATGAAATTAAAAGACACTTGCTCATTGGAGGAAAAGCTATAACCAACCTTGACAGCATATTAAAAACCAGAGACATTTCTTTGCCGACAAAGGTCCATCTAGTCAAAGCTATGGTTTTTCCAGTAGTCATGTACAGATGTGAGAGTTGGACTATGAAGAAACCTGAGCACCCAAGAATTGATGCTTTTGAACTGTGGTGTTGGAGAATAATCTTGAGAGTCCCTTGGACTGCAAGGAGACCCAACCAGTCCATCCTAAAGGAGATCAGTCCTGAGTGTTCATTGGAAGGACTGATGTTGAAGCTGAAACTCCAATACTGTGGCCAGCTGATGCAAAGAACTGACTCATTTGAAAAGACCCTGATGCTTGGAAAGATTGAAGGCAAGAGGAGAAGGGGGTGACAGAGGATGAGATGGCTGGATGGAATCACCGACTCGATAGACATCGGTTTGAGTGATCTCCGGGAGTTGTTGATGGACAGGGAAGCCTGGGTACTGCAGTCCATAGGGTCGCAAAGAGTCAGACATGACTGAGGGACTGAACTGAGAATCTCCACCTGAGCTCTCAGCTCATGGACTAGAACATTGGCGATTACATCTACTTATGTACTCTTCCCTCATCCCATCATGGACATACCCTAAATCTAAATTCTCTTATTTTTCAAAATAACTTATCATATATATCTGCCTCAATTATATTTCTTTGAATTTTAGTGTAGCATTGAAAAGTGGACAATGTTCAGAACATACCCATCTTCTGAAGGGGTATCTCAGTCTGGCAACTATGGAAACTGCATCAAAGAGAGAAAAGAACATTGGTGGTTCCCCAACCCCAGCAGCCCACTTGATGCCTCAGCTTCCTGTCTGTCCTGTTCCCATACCATCCCCACACTGTGTATATATTATAGGATTTGTAGTTTCTCTTTTTTCTTTTTCTCCGTTTCCACTTTTCCCCTCTGTACATTCAAGATTATGAATGCTCCTTTATTATTAGGAAACAAAAAAAAAACAAAAACAAAAATGGCATCATGAATATGAATACCATTGTCAGATTAATTGGTTGAAATGGTTTGTTGTTGTTGTTTTGTACTACAACCTGGATTTGCATTCTGTTCATACAAATTATTGAATATCTGAACTTGGGCAAGTTGCTAATGTTCTCTGAGCCTCAGTTTTCTCATTCAAAAAATGGAAATAATACTACTTGTGTCTTAAGGCCATTTTGAATATATTTAATTTGGTGTTTGGCACATAACATGTTGTATTTGTTTTCATTTTTTGAATGTAATTAAAAGAATATTTGAGACTCTATTTCTTTCATGTAGCATCATATCCCTGAAATTCACTGTGATGGTTTTGTGTAGTGGTACTTCCCTTATTTTTCACTACAGTGTAAGTGATTTAATTACTCATTCTCCTGCCAGAGGGTTTTGGGGCTGCTTGAAGATTTGTTTTATTTTGCTATTTTGAAGAGTGTTGTCACGAACATTCTTGTACATATTTCTTGGTGCAGATACTCTGCAGTTTTTCATGCCACCAATGGATATCTTAAGATCTGACCATGCTTTGCAATGAAATCCAGAGTCTATACCCATCAAATCCAAAGCTGTTTCATGTTTAGCCAGAAGCCTCTCTTACTGATTGCCATGAGGGTCAAGTTTCTCAGCTGGTCCCTCCTGAATCCTTTTCTTTGAGTCCCTCCATGTTCTTGCTCCGAGAGTCTGGTCTGTGCTCAGTTGATTGCCTTCTTGTATCTAGAAATTGATTGCTTATTTCAAAGTCTTTATACTCTGAATCCTTGGGCTTCCCAGGAGGCACTAGTCGTAAAGAACTCACCTGCCAGTGCAGGAGATGTAGGAGATGTGGGTTCGGTCCCTGGGTCAGGAAGATCCCCTGGAGGTAGGCATGGCAACCCGCTCCAGTATTTCCGCCTAGAGAATCCCATGGACAGAAGAGTCTGGCAGGTTACAGTCCATGGGTTCGCAAAGAGTTGGGCATGACTGAAGTGACTTAGCACACATGCTACTCTGAATCCTTACGTATTCACCCAACATTGGCTGCATCTCTCTTTGTCTCTCTCTCAACTAGGGGTCCAGGATCTGTGGTCAATGAGGACAGGTAGTCATGTCCTCTCTTGTCTGTGTTAATTTTGACAATGAGACTTAATGTGGGTTTATACATCCTCTTGGGAAGAAAGAATCTCCTTTACTTGTAATTAGGCATAGTTGGTCTTTGTTTGGGTTTTTTAAAAGCCACGTCCAAGACAAGGACTAGAGAGCAAGCAGTTCATTTGGTAGCAGGTCACAGGGAACACATGTGGGAGAGCAGGGGAAAGCAAAGAAATGGGGGACAGATAATACCAAGTGAGTTATTGAGCTGGCTACTGCTGGGCCATACTCTGGCTCAATCTAGTGGAGACCTCTGCAAAGTGCACTTAGAGTTGCATGAGGCTGGGGGCTATGGCTATGGTTCCTGTGCCTCCTTAAGTGAGGACTGTCCAGGGACATCGTGTTTCCTCCTTGGTTGAGGCTGAGTGAGTTTCCATGACTTTGGAGAAAGTCTGGAGGCACACACATTGAGAGATGCCTGACCTGGTGAGCCTGTAGTGCCCCTGGGACTGTCCTTCAACAGTGGTGATCACAGGAGGCCTGCATTGTGTGTGTGGCATCTGCTCCATAGTTCAGACTGGATTTGCCTGTTATCTAGTGCCTGGATCTACTCTGACAGTACGTCCTGGAGAAAAGATCCAATGTAGCTCTGACCTGTTGCTGTTTAATTCTTCTCATCTAGGGTCATGTACCTTGTGGTTGTTCTCTTTTTATTTTTCAGGTATTCTTTTAGCATCTAAAAGCCTTATAGCCTGTTTTCCTTGCTATAAATGATGATTAAATCATGAAAGTTCATTTTAAATTCCTGGTTTGAGATTATTCATATAACAGGCTCTCAATAAATACTTCTTAAAGGAGTGATTTTGCCATGCCTTTCTGTGCTCTAGAGACAGATCTCAGCTGTAGTAAAGTCTTCAACAAGAAGACTGTTTCCTCAAAATTGCCAAGTGACTGACAATAATATACAAAGCTAGATGCTTCAAGGAAAATGTTACCAGGGGTCACATTTAAACTATGGTAACAATCATTTTTCATGATAAGCTACCTTCATCCCCCTCTCCACTGAAGCCTCTGGTCTCCTACGATTATTAAACTCCCATCTTTTCAGTGAAAAACACTACACACTGGGAGGGAAGGACTTCCAGAGGAAATAGCTACTTTGCTTTTAGCTGATCGTTGTTATATGAACTTGTCAGTCAAGCCACCATATTTTTGCCTTTCCAAATATTTTTTATTACATAAGGGAGAAGAGAATATTTACAATATGTATGGTCCAAATAATAAAAAATAATTTATCAGTTTAGATTGTCCTCAGTAATTTGAAGCCACCTATGTGCACCTCCATTTCATCACTTTGCCCACTGTCGCCAGAGATAATCACTCTCCTGAATTTTGCTTTGCTCTATCATCTTGCTACATGTGAATGTATTCCTAAGTAATTAATTGTTTTGTTCTGCATACCTTTAAATTTCATGTAATTGTAATCATATTGCATCTAGTCTTGTGTGACTGCTCTTTCTGATCAGCATTATGTTGCTGAGATTCATGCATGTCAGTGACTAGAGCTGTAGTTCATTCATTTCCAAATTGTCACATTAAACCACAGTTTATTTAGGCATTCTCCTGTGAATTGATATTTGGCTTGTTTCCAGTTTTTATCTCCCTTATCTCTGCCTCCTGTACACAGTGCTCCTTGTGTACGCAGCGGGTGGTATTGGTGGGTCGTAGGGTTCACGTATGTGCCCTCGGATGTACTCTGTACCTCCTTTGTTCTGCTGTATTGGCTTCCACTTGGATATGACACTTGCAGGCTCTGAGTGCCAGGCTTCCATGTCACCTCACGCCCTGCTTTGCTTGGTGGAATGATTGGAAAGTCGGAGGATCCCAGGGTGCTTCTCTTCTTTCCTCAGTGCCTCAAGCAGTGTCTTTGACTGTACCTGTTGATTCCTTCGGGTTCTAGCTCCTGCCACATAGGCCTACAGGGGCTCTGGCTTATACCAAATGAACTCGTGACCTTGTCAGGGAGGAAAAATAATTTTCTCTCTGCCTTTGTAGGTTCTTGGCTGAAACTCCCGCATAATAAAACACAGTGTAAAAGCAGAGAATTTTCCTTATTTTTCCTTCTAAGCTCTTTGGCTGGCTTAATAATTAAATTGACATAAAACAGATTAATAGGAGAAAAACAAATTTAATTATATGCACACAGGGCCTCATAAAAGTGTGATGCTCAAAGAAGTGACCAAAATAAGCAGCTTTTATATTTTTTACACAAAGAAAGAATTTTGTGAAGAATTAACAAGACAGAGGAGTTTGGGCTTGAGGTAGTAAATTAGTGAAGACGCAACAAGGTTTGTGTATGCAGTCTTCTCAGCCCTGAATTCTCTGTCTCTGGTGATAAGGAGGCTTTTCTTTCTCCTTGCACAGAGGGAACTCCTTTCACATGAAAGATTTATGTTCTGCTTTTGGGGTAAAAAGGAAGATCAGAGTATTGCTGGGGAGGAAGAAATTCTCCTCTACCCTTCTAGGTTCTTCCAGCTGGTCTAAGATTGAAATTGACATGAGACAGCTTAACAAGAGAAATCAAAATTTAATACCATGTATACATGAGAGAGACCCAGGGGAACTGAGTAACTCCCCTAAATGGCTGAAGCCCTCACTATTTTTAACTAAAGATATATTTGCTCCCCTACACTTGGCTACTATAATGGGTAGGAATTGTTTCTTACTCTGATTTTAATTTGCATTTTACTAGTTACAATAAGGTTGAACATGACTTACCTTCAATAAAATATAAAACATGACTTACCTGCAAGAAAATTCATTTTTAGACTTATCTTATTTTGAACTGTCCTTTGGTTTATTATAGTACAAAATATAACTCAGTTTTCCATTTTATTTATTCATTTAATGTAACCCATGTAAGTTAAGTTCTACTGTATACCAGTCATAGTTCAATGTGTAACTAAGAAGTTGGAATATATTTTAGAAATAAGATAACTGAGGAGCAAAGCCTTTGAAAATGGATTATGTCAGGATGCACTTTATCATGTCTACTCCTTCCCCACTTCTTTCATCATCATCTGTAAGATCAATTACTGTGAAGTCATTAAGAAATGTGGATTATTTATAAAATTGAGTGTCAAAATTCACTTTTTTGCAGGTATCATAGAGGACTTTCAATATCAGTATTTGATATCTCAAGATTGTTATTATCAAAGGTTCTAAGAAATTGTGGACTATAGACATTGCAGACAATTGTAGACTGTATCATGCCTTGAAAAGCATGATCTAAGATCAAAAATATAGTAAACTTTAAGAATGTAAAATAATTCCTAAAATACTTCAGCTTAAAATATTGAAGAGGTGAAGATGGCTTTTCTTTCACAATCAGTTACTGAAGTGTGCAGACAAGACTGATGATGATGAGTTCTGTATGGACGTGGTAGTGTTGATTGCTTGGGCTGCTGGTCACTGCTAATGCTGATAAGCCAGAGAACTTCAAGAACATAACTTTGTGAAGGGATAAAAGAGTTACTTAAGAGAGGCAACGTTATGTTTTATTTTGCTGGTCAATGTTCAGGTCCTAAAAAACTACTAAAGCAAAAATATATTTTCACCCTTTCTAAGAAAGCACATTCTAGGATTGTATATCCCCATGTACATGGTATCATTGTATCCACAGTCACATCTTCACATCATTATCCTAACCCTAAATTAGCAAGAACATATTATGTTAAATACATTGTAGTTAAGAAGTCAGGATGCTATCCTATACAAACATTTTCATTTAAACCTTTCATCTGGAAGATGAAATGTTGTGTCATTCAAAGGACTAACTCTCAGCTATATGAAAAGAAGCCATTTTTCCAGAGCGATGCTTACCCTGGTTTGGTTTAACGTGGGTTTCAACGTGATTTTTTTGTCTGTGTGTGTGTGTGTGTGTGTGTGTGTGTGTGTGTGTGTGTGTGTGT
>ML664631.1:0-79468 GCA_007570785.1 Antilocapra americana | reverse complement strand
TGTGTGTGTGTGTGTGTGTGTGTGTGTGTGTGTGTGTGTGTGTGTGTGCATATGTGCAATTCTATGATCTATTAAATTGTTGTATAATTTCACAAGATGACAGTGATTAGAACTTTCAGAAACAAATTATTTCTGTTTTTCTGATTAATATGTATGTGTTTCTGTCTCTGTGAAAAGAAGGATACCAAAATACAAGTTTTCTGCATTGCATTGGTACACAACTGAATGTTGTGAACCAACATTCCAAGTGAAAGAGAATTTGGGAGAAGGGTGTGATGGTACATAGTGAGAGAGGGAGGAACAAAAGATTTGCAGAGATGTTTTGCTTTGTTAGTTAAAAATAGTAAACGTCTACTGGACTATTTTAGATTATTCTCCAGTTCCCCACTTTTCTTTATTGTCCTGAAATGAATTATTTAATTTTTGAACTTCAAGTATTTGGTCAACCTTTACTAGTCATCGAATTTAATTTCTCATTGGATGTGTATAGTGCTTCTCTTGTTGTACTGTTGTTGTTGTTGAGTCGCTAAGTTGTGTCCCACTCTTTGCAACTTCATGAACTGCAGCACCCCAGGCTTCCTTGTCCTTCATTATCTCCCAGAGTTTGCTCATACTCATGTCCATTGAGTCAGTGATGCCATCCAACTATCTCATCTTCTGTCATCTCCTTCTCCTCTTGCCCTCAATCTTTCCCAGCATCAGAGTCTTTTCAAATGAGTCAGCTCTTCGCATCAGGTGGCCAAAGTATTGGAGCTTCAGTTTCAGCATCAGTCCTTCCAATGAATATTCAGGGTTGATTTCTTTAAGACTGACAGATTTGATCTCCTTGAAGTCCAAGAGTCTTATCCACTTCAAAAGCATTAATTCTTCAGCACTCAGCCTTCTTTATGACCCAGCTTTCACATCTATACATGACTACTAGAAAAACCATAGCTTTGACTATACAGACCTTTGTTGGCAAAGTGATGTCTCTGCTTTTTAATACACCAAGTTTGTGATAGCTCTTCTTCCAAGGACCAAGCTTCTTTTAATTTTGTGACTACAGTCACCATTCATAGTGACTTTGGACCTAAGAAAATAAAATCTGTCACTGTTTCCATCTTTTCCCCATTCACTTGCCATGAAGTGATGGCACCGGATGCCCTGAAATTAGTTTTTGAATGCTAAGTTGCATATATTTTGTGGTCACAGTGTTACAGAAACTAGATGAATTATGTATACTACAGGGCAACATATTAGAAGCTTGTATGAAAGATGAAGCTGATACATGATGGAAAATACCTGTTGTCCTACAAAAACTTGATTCCTTTCTGTTATGTGGTAGAATACTCTTTATTATCCCTATGGATAGGTTACCTGGATCAAGAGCTCATCTATTTAATGACCACATATTCATTTCATGGTTTCTCTCATTCATATTGAGTTCAGACTACATTTTCTTCCCTGGAACTTGACCAGAAGGTTGATCTTCAGTAGGGTTTCTCATAAGAAAATCTGACAGCAATAAACAGTTTTTAATGGTGGAAAAATCCTATGTATATATACTGATCTTATTTTTTTTGTTTATACTCAGAGTGTTTCTTTCTTGTGCTTATAGACAAGACTGCATAATCCTTTTTAGGAAGGGTCAAAACCCTATTTGGAATTAAAATAGAACAGTTGGATGGTATTAGGGTCACCTTAAATTAACTCAGCAGATTTCCAATCAAAGTAAGATTTCAGATGTAATTAACCCATTAACCTAATGAGATGCACAAATATCTGTCACCAGCAATTTCCTGAGCACTTCTTTTACTCATGTAGCAAATATCAGCGTGATACTTTTCGTAGTCAGTTCGCATACCATGCCAGTGCATCCTAAATTGCAGATGTGGTTTAACTAGCATAGATTCATACAATTGGCATGACACAGAATTTTTAAAATATCAGCCATCTCAGGAAGTTTACCCATGTGAATCTGGAAAATTCTTTGTGATGTTTGAGTTCTTACTCTCAGAGGTTCACGTCAAAGTATTTTTAGAAAGGGTCTGCAAGGCATCATTATTTTGTAATTATTATCTTATTGATTGACAGCAAATATGTTCAGTGAGAATATTGCCTCATTGAAGTGATCCTGGTTAGTGCCCGAGACAGACAGCTTAGATCTAGACTCTCATGAGGGAAAAGAAAGAACTTAAAGTAATTTTAAATTCACACATGTGAAGATACAAGCTCTCTTGTAAAATGCCAAAAGGTTGTTTTTGCTCTCAGACTTTTAACATTTCCATTGTATGTTCCAAACTTTTAAAAATGTGATTACTGACAGGTTAAAATGTTTTGTGCAAAATATACTTTTAAAAATCATCTCAGTGTTGTTTGCTAAGATTACAGATGTTTTATTTTTAAAAGGAGAAAGAAATTTGTTGATATTTCTCATGGGAAGGAAAGTCTGCAGCCATGCTCTGCTGTAGGAGATTAAAATGCAGGGAACTGTAATAGTGTTTAATGTTGATATTAATGTCATTAAATAAAGTAAAGGATGTAATATGTTATAACTTAATAGAAAGGTGTATTATTGTTTAAAGTCTACATTTTAAATGATTGGTATATTTACTCTTGCATAGGATCATGTGTGATTCATGTCTACAGGACTGCTTTTCTTTTCTCTTGAAAGTTAACAGTAAGCAGAGAGGATGTTGGGCCAAAATGAGGGATTTGAAGAGATGTATGATGTATAGATGTGTGTGTGCTTAGGCTCAGTGGTGTCTGACTGTTTGCGACCCCATGGACTGTAGCCCTCCACACTCCTCCATCCATGGGGATTCTCCAGACAGGAATACTGGAGTGGATTGCTATGACCTCCTCAAGGGGATCTTCCCAACCTAGGGATCGAACTGAGGTCTCCCACATGGCAGTAGGATTCTTTACTGTCTGAGCCACCAGGGAAGCCTGATGTATAAATAGGCAAGCTTAATTTCTCTAAGTAAGTATCTAAGTTTATGCATAACAGCATATACTACCAAGATGAGTGAATGAGGCATTTGTCAGTTCTTTAGCTTCAGCGCTGTTATGAAACCTAGGTTTATTTCTCTAAAGTTAATAAAAGATTCAAATTAAGCTACATAGTGTTGCAAGTTTCAGATCTCTGAGGGGTGTGCATTAGTAAGTATTCAAAAATATTTTTCATTTAAATTTTATGTTAATTTTTGCATAATTGAATTCTTCTTGAATGTTTGACAACTTTCTTTACTAGGCTAAACATTTCCTTAGTGATCATGTTAAACAGGTTCTTTATGTTTAGCTATCAGTGTCTAAATTGTCACCAATGTGTACAGTCCACATGTGTGTGTGTGTGTTTTCTAAAAAGCTTTACCAGAATGATAATTTTGAAGGAGGAAATGTATAGCACATTTTCTTTAATTCTCCCTCATTAATAATTGATTCATACAAACACCTGGATTTCTCATTTCCTCACAGAGCTGTATGTACATGAAGACTAGGTGCAATATTTAGTACAATCTGTACTAGGCAGTGGAGGGGAAGAGATTCTGAGAGTAGGAGAAAACCTGATTCTAAAAATTCTTGTTAGTCAAAATTTGACACAGAAGCAAAATGAAAAGTTTTCACAAAATCTAACAACAAATTTCATATGAAACCCTACATTGGCAAAGCCAATGATATATATATATATCTCACTACAATTTTTCAAATTAAAAATTTGAAACAAAGCATTTTGGGGGCATTTTGCAAATAAAAATTTACCCAAGATGTTTTACAACAGGAATAGAATATCACAGTGAGGAAATGATTCCAGTGATAGTAAGGTTAAGTGAAACTTTCAGTAGGAGGCCTGATAATAGTCAGTAGAGTCCTTGCTCGTAAATTTAAAGTAGAATGTTTTTATTCAGAAGTTCAGAGGACATCATAGTCAATCAAGAAATGCATGGAGTAAGTGATTTTTAAATGCTTCCATAAAATCATCATCTGGGCTTCATTTATATATATGTAAAATACCACCCTTCTATCCCACACAAAAAGTGCCATTCTGATAAAATTGTCCTGATCATAATGTTTATACAGAATCCATTTTACTTGGCAGATTGATTGCTCAAACCTACAAATTAGTATGGTCCCTCTCAACCTCTATGCTTCTCTATGCCACCACCCACTTCCCGGAGTAACAAAATAGCATCCCAACCAGTTTCCCTTAACCACTCTTGCCTCACTTCTGTCATCCTAATTGTAGAACTCAGAGCAACCTTTTAAAAAGGTCAATTAAATCATCTCACCTCTTCATTAAAACTCTTCTCATTCTACCAAGAGTAAATTGTGTATCTTTTACTTTGACCTATATAACTGAAACTTGCCACCCTCTCTAATTTCAACCCAGCTTTAGACAAGCTATGTCCTTCTTAGCTCTTGAATATAATAAATGCTTGATCCCCTTGGTGTCTACTTATGTTCATTCTCTGACTAGAATGCTCTTACCCCCCATTTCTTTCTGAACAATCAGACATTTATTCATCTACCCATCCATTTGCTCATTCATTTACTCAGCAATTCAGTGTTTCTCAACTGCGTGTACTTTTGCTCCCCCATGGGACATAGAGCAATGTCTGGCAACACTGATAGTTTTCACAACTGAAGAAGGGTCAGGGCTGCCAGCACTTAATGCATGGAGGTCAGGAATGCTGCTAAACAACACTACATGTAGGAGAGCCCAAAATAACAAAGAAATAGCTGGCTGAAAATGTCAGCAGTGCCAAGATTGAGAATCTCTGCAAATGATTCCACCCTATTTCTAAGGTGACAGGGATATGGTGGTAAACCAAATGAATATGGCTCAACTGTTCATAAGCTAATAAATTAGGGGGAAGACAGCAGATAAGCTGATTAACAAGCAAGTGAATATATACTTTTAAATCATTTTGAATGTTCTCAAAGAAAAGAACAGTAGGGAGTGACCAGTGAAATTTACTTTAGAGCAGATGTTATCCAAGAAAGTAGTGTTTACCCTAAGATCAGAAGCATGAGACTACCACAGCCACGGCTTATAATAAATACTTATTAAACATCAACAGTAAAATGTTGTATTTGTCTTACCATGTCTTTTCATTGTAACTGAGGATGCTTCAAATTATTTTTTTAGAACCTTTTCATCACAGATTCTTTGCCAAAGGGGACCTGTCTAGCATTTGTCTCTTGTGAACAATTAAATCCTCACAAAATCTCCAACTTTATGTGCTTCCTGCTCATTTCTATGAAATTATCTGAAAAAAGAAAAAAAAAAGTTTATCTGGGGTTCCTAATTTTGATGGAAAGCAAAATGTTGCTGTTATTTGTAATCAGTAACAAAATTTGTTATTCTTTAGCAAGATAACATAGGCTATTATAATAATTTTACATATTTGCCTAAAACTATTTCAGATCAGATTGTTTCTCTGTGGAAGTTCCCATGGTTCTAGCAAGGACTGATTTCAGAAATAAATAAGTACATTAAAAAACAAGAGATACATGACTTGATTTTAAATGTCCTGAAGAGTGGTATCACTTCCTTTCCTTTCTTTTTGAACAGTGTCACCAACAACATACAATGTGAAACCATTTGAATTATACATGTTTAAAAATTTTAAAAGGGACTATTTTTAATGTCATTGACTAGTTAACTGCTAAAATCTATCAGCTTGGTGTCTATAACCTTATCCTGTACTCTGCTCAAAACCTTCTGGAAATTTCCATTTGAATATTCCATAGGCCCCTGACCTCACTTGTCAAAAACTAAGCATGTCACCATCTCTATGGCACCTCTTCTTTGAATATTTCTCATAGTGAAGGGTATTTCTAAATGCTTAATGATGCCTTGAAGAGAGCAAGAGGTCTTGACAGTGTCCACTTCTTGACCCGAGTGTGTGTTGGTTAAATAGATGCATTAAGTCAGTGAATATTCATTCATCTGTGTGCACTTGTGACTGGCACAATTTTCTCTACATAAGTCTTATTTCAGTAAAAAGATTACATAGAAATTCTAAAAGCCAAGCTTCATCTTTCTCCCTAACTCATCTAGCACATCTAATGTGACAGTAAAATTTCCATAATGTCTGTTAGTTGTAGAGGGCTTGCTATGTTTTTGATATTGTGATCAACTGTTTGCCTTATCTGCCATTGAAGAATTTCTGTGATACAAGTATAATTATGATTGTTGACATGTACATGAGTGGCAGCAGAGATTCACAGAAGCTATATTATTTATCTAAGGTCACACAACAACAAAATAGCAGAAGTAGAATTTGACCCTCAACCAGTGTTTGCAATCACCATGGTATTTTACCTCTCCTGCATTCCATTTCCATAAAAGAGGAATATTGCTTTTCTTATCTGTCGATCCTACCTGTCATTAGTTAAGGTCTTTAGATTTTCATTCGTATATTATAGCAATGCTGTCTTAAGAAATCTTGTACACTTTAGTGTACTCCAAATTCAGTGTAAACTCTCCCAGAGTTAGGGGTTTTTTTCTGCAATGGATAACTCTATGTGTACTTTATTTAAAATCTGTCAGTGCAGTGATTTTGCAGCCTTGGTTATATATTAGAATCACAAGGCCCCACCCAAGATCAATTAAAACAGAATCTCTGAAGATGGGGATCTGGGACTGAGCGTTTTTCAAAAGCTCCTAGATCATGTGCAACTAGCCTTGAAAATGGTTGGTTTCTTTCCAGCTTTCATGCTAAAAATAATCTCTTCAGTGCACAAAAGGCCCTTCATAATCTGGCCCCTGCTTTCCTCTCTCTTGCTTCCTCTGCTCTACCTTCCTTCTTCTCCACCTTAATCCCCCACCCCCAGCAACATTTGTGGGTGCATGCTCAGTCGCTCAGTCCTATCTGGCTCTTTGTTACCCCATGGACTGTAGCCCACCAGGCTTCTCTGTTTATGGGATTCTCCAGGCAAGAATATTGGAGTGGGTTGCCAGTTCCTTCTCCAGGCGATCTTCCTGACCCAGTGATTGAACATGAGTTTCCTGCATCTCCTGCATTGTCAGGCGGATTCTTTACCTCTGAGCCACTTGGGAAGCCCCCAGCAATATACCCTTCATACTAATTATACAAAATCTGTTTTTTTCCCCAAGGATTATTTCTTTTTTATAGGCCGTGCCTTTGTACAGACCAGTCTTTCTCCCTGAATGTTCTTCTCTTGGTTCTCAATTTAATAGAACTCTTGCGCATCTTTCAAACAGTAGATCTGGCATCATCTTCTCTCAGGACTTTGCTCTAAGTTGTATTTGTTTAGCTGTTCAGCTATTCATTATTGCTTTATTTCTTATTGATGAGTCACTAGATGTACATATTAAAGAATCCATAAAGTAATATATATATATATATATATATATATATATATATATATACACACATAATTAAGCTTCACTGATACCTTAGTTCTCCAATTCAGTCTCCCAGAAGCAGTCACTGTTTCTAAATTTTAAATGTATCATTCCAAAAATATTCTCTGCTACATGTGTTAGTATATATGTGTGTATACACTTTTGTACACATGTGTACATTCTACTACTCCTTGCCTTTTTTACTTAACAGTATAGTTTACCATTACTTATCTCAACATATGGAACTTTGTCAGTCTAATATTTGCATAGCATTCTGTGATACAAGATATACAGTTATTTATTCAACTAAATGACAACTCACATCATTTAGGTTGTTTCCTGTATTTGGTACTACAAAGGGTACTTTAAAGAATTTTACAGTACAGAGAACTTGTATTGCTTTGTGTTAGTAACTCCCCTCTAAAAGTGGAAAAGCTATGTCAGAGACTATGTACATTTTAAAATTGGACAGGATGAGGTATGTTGTTCTCAGAACTATCCTGCCCCTTAATTTGTTTTAAGAACCCTATTTTGGGGCTTCCCAGGTGGCACTAGTGGTAAACAATCTGGCTGCCAAAGCAGGAGACGTAAGAGACACAGGTTTGATCCCTGGGTCAGGAAGATTCCCCTGGAGGAGGAAAATGTCAACCCATTCCAATATTCTTGTCTGAAAAATTCCATGGACAGAAGAGCCTAGTGGGCTATAATCCATGAGGTCACAAAGAGGCGAACACAACTGAGCACTGACACACACACATACCCCTTTATTCACATTGTTCTCTGTGCATAATACTAGCGTAGAATTATCATTTGAAACTAAATATATTTCATTCATTTATTCACTCATTTATCAGATCTCTTATCTACTTCAAAACTATTAAGAAATTTCTATGTGAAAATAAGTACTGTACCCTTGGCTCTAGAGATGGAGTTATTAAATAATATAAAGTGTTCCTAACACTCAAAGAACATATTATCTAGTGAGGGATGGACAAAATAAACAGAAAGTTGCAGTACTAGAGAAGGTGGTGGGCAAAAGGCATCTAATCCTATCAGGGAGTATTGAGATGATACCTATATGAAGTGTTTTCTAGGCTTGTGAGGTATTAGGCAAGACAATATGTTCTAGGAACACCTACAAAGCCCTCTGACAAGAAAGCACATTGTGTCATTTGAGAACTGAGAGTACTCAATATGGTCATAAAGTGGGTGGTTTAATGGAAATTTGGATGAAGAATGCTCATGTGGGAATAGAAAGATATGTAGGTCAGCAAGGTCTTCTAAGTTGTGTTAGGGTTGGAATGTTATAATGTGGGTCATTGTGTGTGCGGGGCCATTTTGTGGCTCTAATCAATGTGTCAGTGTGTACAGGACCAAAAAAACCCCATGTTTTACAAAATAATCCTATGATGGAGAGAATAGACAGGAGATAGGAAGCTTTTAATTCTTATTGGGAGGTTCTAGTAGGAGACACATGAAGACAAAAGGACACAACTATAAATAGAATTAGGAGGTGGGGGTCAGTAGAACCAGGTGAGTAATTCTAAATGCCTAGTGAAGAGGAAGAAAGAAATGAGATGAGGTCAGGTTTCCAGTTTGGGTAGCCTGATAGATGGTAGTAATTTACGTCTTCTTCCTCATTTATTTGTAAGTGCCCTGAGCAGAGCATTATTTTATTTTTGCTTCTTATCCTCAAGCATGTGCCTGGCACATAGGTTTAAAAAAAAAAGAATGAATGAATGAATAGCTGAAGCTATTTTGTAGAAGAGATGGACCACATTAGAAACGGCCCTTGTTTGTCTGTAATACCATCAATGAGTAATTGGTTAGCTAGGAGTAATTTTATGTTTTGCTTTTGAAGAATAATTTTATGCATTAATTTTTTCCTTAATTGCTATATATAACTTCTTTATGTAATGCCAACAGAAGCATACACACAAGTATCTATGTTCGTCTCTCATGTAATTGTTAGATAAAATTTCATCAGATAAATTTTGCTTTGGTCTAGATGTCACTATGAATGCTATTATTTTAAAAGGGTAATCTGCTCTCAATTACATTTTTTGCTTTTGCATATAACCCTTTTAATTGCTCCTAATAAATGGGATTTCTTTAGTTATCTTTTCTTGCCTTGTTGTTTATTTAGGATATTTCCATTATTTATTGAGACTATACAATCTTTAATTTAAAGTTGTTTTCTTACGTCAATCACAGTTTACTTTTTCTTTTCCCCTCCCTTTCTCCATTATATGCTGCTTCTTGGAATGTATCTCTTAGAATACAAAAATCATATTTTTCTTCCATTCCAGTGTTTTGCTCCCAAGAAAGAAAAGCTTTTATTTCCCTCTCTTGGGCATATTAAGGATGACTTATTATTTGGTCTATAAGGTCATTTGATGAGTTGCTTTGAGCTGCATGCTTTATAACAATTCAGACTAGTACTTTAGGATTCTCCAAGGACAGGGGTAGAGTAGTATTTCTGGCCGTTTATATAGAGAGAAATGTGTATTGCCCATTTCTGATTTTGAGAATACTTATGTTTGATTATCACTGCCTTGGACATTGTATGTGGTACATTCTTGCTGAGTTCAATTGAATTAGCACTCAATATATTAAAATTTGGTCTTTCTAAAAATCTCATGGTTATTTTTCCTTTAATGCACCTTACTTTCTGCCAGAACTATATAAACACTTTTGTAAAATTTCCATTTATCTCTATTCGAGCATAGCAAGATATGCAAATTTAGTGTAAGTTAGCAAAGAAAATATCAATATCTGTGTGTGTGTATAAAGCTTGATAAAGAGGAATTTATTATGGTTATATTTTTTAAAATTTGCTATTATATTTTTATAACTTATCTGATATATACTATTCTCTTGTAAAGTCTTACTTTATGTATTGTGATAAAAATTGTTACAAAGATTGTTCAAAATGAAGTAATATACATATTTATAAACAAAATGTTCATATAATTTAATACTGAAGAGCATACTTATCCTTTTTATGAGGACATAAGTTGAATAACTGCTTAGAATTTATTAGTGAAATATAAAGTAGATAAAAGTAGATGAAAGGATATTATAAACACCTTAAGCAATCATCATCCATGCCTGACCCCTTTCTTATATCCATGTTCAGGCCCTCTATACTGATTTCTAAGCTTATTTTTCTATATGATTGTGATTTTAGCATTTCCTCCAGTGTCATCAGTAGTGGTACCACTAGGAGTTAAATGTTTATGGAAAACATTTAAAATGGCACAAGGTATGTAAGGAACCAGCTTTTGAAATAGCTACTCATAATGCTGATATTTAACACAGGACTATGTGAAATATGGATTTTTGATGAATATTGTCTCAAGTTAGGCAATTTCTCATTAGATAGTTTCAAAAGTAAGGTTAAAGTTAGTATTTCAAAACAGTGGCTAAACTTGCAAATTGTAGTTAATAATGTCTTTTGAGACTTCTAAGCAGCCTGGCAGAGCTTGTAGTTCAAGAAGTGATACATTTGAAGATAATATTTTTTTTCAAAATTTAGTGCTGATCATTTAAAATTTTAAACATTTTTAAGGAAGACAAGTCACCTCTTCAAACTATACACTGGTTTGCATTAAAATTATTTCTCCTTTAACAAACAATTGTAGAAGTGAGAGAAATATCTCCTGATATTTGATAAAAATGTTTAATTCTATTTATTATATTTTTAGAATATGTATTTTTCTATGAGTTTAAAACAAAGTGTTAATGGTATTTAATTCCAACTTAATTATATTAAATTATATAGTAAAAATTATTTCATAAAAATTAAAAACTAGCTTAATTTTTTTCAAAATACATCATTACTTTACACTTTAGATTTTTTTTTTAAATAAAAAGCATATTTTCATCATTTGGTCTTATTGAAGAACAGTTACTGAGGACTTTACATTTTATATATCTGTATACAGTAAGCATGAGGCTTCCCAGGTGGCACTAGTGGTAAAAACCCTACCTGCCAGTGCAGAAGACATAAGAGATGTAAGTTCGATCCCTGGGTCAGGAAGATCCTCTGGAGGAGAGCATGGCAATCCACTCCAGTATTCTTGCCGGGAGAGTCCCATGGATAGAGGACCCTGGCGGGCTACAGTCCATGAAGTCACAAAGAGTCGGACACAACTGAAGCGACTTAGCATGCATACAATAAGCATTTTCGCATTGGGGACTTATTGGAAGAATTGATAGTAAATTAAAAATATTTTAAATTAAAATGTTATTTATAATTTAAACACCACCTGCCAATTTTAGTGAAATATCTCCATTTTAGGTTGCTTTTAATTTCTTCTTGTGAGACATTTTGCCCAGAAACGTGGGTTTAAATCAAAGGAACTATAAATATAAAGTTATTTTTTTTCATTCATAATATAGGTATATTCAAACTATTCCTTGTGTTCACTTTGCTTAAGAAACAAGATGTTACCAATGAAACCCTTTCCCAATACACTCCCATCTCCTGCTCCACATATTCATCCTGTGTTTAATGTTTCTGTTCTTGCCTATATAGTTTTGCAAGATGTCTACTATCTTCAATGAATATTTTTAGTTTATTATACATACACTTAATTAGATACTATAGAAGAACAGTCTATAAGTCATTATCTCAACTTAAAGAGTTTTGAGCAACTTGAGGGAGCATGACATTTATACATTAAAGGTTAAATAAGAAAACAAAGTTTGCATTTGTATCATGTTAAATCACATAAGTTTAAGATTGTAAGGGGCTCATAGAGATCATATATCCTATAGGTTTCCAATTTTTTTTCTTTAGCAATAAAATCCCTTTAAACAAAATCTACCTTAAAAAAGATCCAAAGATAAAACTGAAATTAGACCTGCTCAAATGAAACATGGGATGTCTGAGAATTAAATTTCAAATTCATTGATAAGTTAAAACTCTTGTTTTATTTGTGATGTAACTGAGTCACACAGAGTTTAACTGACTTGTTCAAGTTTACTCAGCTTGTTTATGCCAGAGCCAGTTTAAGAATCAAGAACATTCTGCTTTATAATTGAGTATTTATATAAAAATATCAAAACCTTTTATTTGATATTATACTGAGGAAACAAACAAAAAAAGAACCTAAAATAAAATAAAACAAATACAGTGCAGGGGTTATCACAAGTCCAAAACTAAAATGCATGCATGCACCTGAGAGGTAATGGAAATGAGTAAACCATGTGGATCAAAATGCATTTGGATAGTGTGTGAATTAGACAGAAATGCTGGCAAATGGAATGCCCATGGTTAGTCCAAAATGGGCTACTACTCTTCAATTCAGTCGTGACCATGGCTGAATTTAGAGCTTTTTTTGCCAGATATTCCATTTTTCAAGAGTCTGGATTTTTATGTGGTATCTTCTAGTGTAATAAATGATTGTATTTGCCTCATAAGATTTTGTTTTGTTTTTTCCATTTTGTCTATTGACAAATGAATCCCAAGCCCCTGGAACAGTGCCTAGCACATAGTAGGATATTACCACTTATTTGGTGGTTAATTTGAAAGAAATCCTCTCCATTTAAAAATTCTGTACAAAACCTACAAAATGTATTTTGGGATCTGAGAAAGCTCAGTGACTTTTATTATGTCATTTAAAAAATATTTATTTTTTTTATGATTTGGCTGTGGCAGATCTTAGTTGCAGCATATGGAATCTAGTTCCCTGACCAGGGATCAAACCTGGACCCCCTAAATTGAGAGAGAAGACTCTTAGCCACTGGACCACCTAGGAAGTCCCTCTTTTGTTTTTGATATTAGAGACATAGGAAGTGAGTTGCTCCTGGGCCACATGATACTCAGAGCCCCAGAACTTCCTCAAATAGGCCAGAAGTATGGTCTGACTTCTCAAACTCCAGTGCATTACCTTTCTTTATTCTTGTGGATGTCAGTAAAGGAACAGAGCATATCTCTGTAGCAAAGCAAACATCTTGTGAAAACAAGGTTCTTAACACAAATTAATTTTTTAAGTCCACATGGAAGCTTAAATTTAGAGCAAAGCATAAATACACAACAACTAATTGTCAAAGCAATTTCATTCCTGGCTTATGAAAAAGTCCCTTAAACGAAATGACAGCTCTACATGTGGGATTTGTGATTATATTTAACATGGATATGCTTTATTGTGTTACAGCTCCTTTACTTTGAGAGAAGAATACTGTGAGGGGCTCACTGCACTTTCATTTACTGCTTAAAGTGGAGAAAAATTCAGAGGAGAAGACTAACTAGAAAAAAATGCTTGCCTACCATTTCATGGAACTAAGCCTACTAACAAACATAGTCATGTTCTCCTTAATATTATGGACACATTTTATATTGATTGCAGAGAAGAAAGAAAAAATGAATTGTTTTGAACTTGAAAATAGGAAAAATGGAGACAAAACCCAGCTAAGCCTTTGGATATATCCACCTCTTTCACTTGAATTATACAACACCAGTTGGCAAGTGATTTAAAGTTGCTAGAGGATATTAACTGGTAGTTATTACTTGAAAGCTGATAAATCAGATAGAACATTAAAAGGATAATTGTGATATCCAAATATTAAAGATTCCCAAAATTAGAAACCTCCAACCTAAAATTGTGTATTCTTATGAAAGACTTGGTGATGTCATTGGCTTTCTCTTACCTAAGCTTCATTTTATCCGATAATAATGAAACTCACTGTTTTTCTCTTTAATTCTTGCTTCCTCTCACCTCCCATTATCTCCCCTGACTTTCTCCCTTCTCCTTCCTCTAGGATTTTTGTTTGATCCTCTATTTTATGCGTACTTCTGAGATATTTTTCTAAAAATAATAAAATTATAGTTACCACCAATACTCTTTACATCAATTTAAGAAATTTCCTCAAAAACTAGAGTTTAATCAAAGCCTTGTTATGAACTTCTAACAAGTGAACTGAAGCACAAGAGCTATTACTATTTAAGGGCATATTTAATATGCAAAATAAAAACACATAAAATGCCCAGTCGTTAGTGTAAAAGCAATTTGCTTTTGTAATCACTGTTATTTAAGTCCTTGAAGGCTCATTTTAAAGTATCATTGGAGAAAGTGAAAAACAGACTTCCTCAATGTAAAAGCCCTCAAAAGTAAAGCTATAAACATTTTATCCTGAATCTTTGCTGTTGTAGTTGCTTTCATGTTTAACTTTTCATCATACAGCAATTTCGGTTCTGTCCACAACAATGTTCTTGAATCTAACAAATATTTTCGCTTACAGCTGTTTAAAATCCACCTTCTGCTGATGCATTCAACATGGTTAAGACACTTAAATGCAGTGTAAACTAAGGGTTATCTCCCATTGGAAAATGGGAGATGTTCAGTTGCTCGAAACTTTAACTTGAATAACCTTGAAAAATAGCTCTCCATTTCACACCCTGTGTTTCATTAGTCTTGCAGTCAAGTGAATTATCTTAGTTACTGGAGTGTTATGTGATGTGACATCATTGTTCTCTTATCACTGCTTTAAAAATAGCTCTGTCCCTAAACCCCTTCAATAGGGTTTCTTTTAGGGACCTGATTTTTTCTAATCTATAGCTTAGCCCTCAAAGCAACGTGGCCTCTTGCTGTTTCCTTCTCATTATCCCTGCAGTTTCAATTATATATGTGACTCTTGGCTTTATTTTAAAACAGTTGTGCATTGCTGATGAGCCCTGAAGTCACCAGGGGTGGCTGGTGTCAATAGTGAGTGTATGTTGAGCTATTTTTATCCATAAAGCAGTTTACTTCCTGTATGATGAAAGGTGCTAACGTGAAACTTGTCTCCTATTATACCCTAGGGGTGTAATCAGGAGGAGTATGATCGCAGCATACCAATTAAATGGATTCGAGCAGGTTGCTCAGGGTTATATGAAGGAGTATGGTGTTCTCCACATATTTTTTGAACTCTTCAGAGGAAAGCATCAGGGCACAGCTCATCTAATTCTTTTGATAGCACAGCTGTGTACATAAACCCTGTATCATGGTTTCTTCTTGGAAGCTGTGCTGTTAGATTTAATTTTCTTATAAGTCATTACAGCCATTATCATTCTTTTCAACCTTGGCAAAAATAGTGTTACCAGTTCCCAGTAAACTGGATAATCCCTTCCTTTAGCCTATACTTTATCTTATGGATAATTTTAAGAATTATAAGAAGACAAGAGTAGCAGTATTGCTTATTTATACCATATATATATGCATACACCATATATATACATATACACACACACCATATATAGATATATATACACATCTCATATATATCTCATATATTCATGCTATATATATATATATATATATATATATATATATATATATCTGTCTATACATACATACACACACACACACACATATCCCAAGCCATCTCAGTACTCTAAGTAGTTCCATAGGAATCTTCCAGTTCTGCCTTTAAACATCCACTTGGAATATTCTTACTATGACCTAGAACCCCCATTGTTTATTTTATTGCCTTATACCCACCTGGATCCTGCCTGTTTGACTTTTGGGGACTATATCCCATTGGAGCGGAAACATCTGAATGACTGTTGCCCCAGAATGCTCTCAAACAACTATCTTTCACAAGTCTCGACTTGATCAACCATGAAGTTCCCAACTCTAGGCTGAGATTAGAACAGTAATCAACATTCTACTCATTTGTGATGGAAGGTGGGATTTTTTTTAGAACTCTGACTCTCCTTTTATAATCCTGGGTAATTCAGTTCTGATGAATTGAAACAGAACTGTAAGATATTTGCTCTGGTTCATATTTGTCATGCTATTATATAACAACAAATTGCATCACCATTTTCATGTCATTCATAAAACAAAATCTTACCATATAAAATAAATGTTGTAGTCATTTATTTATTGTTATGGACTAAATGTTGAAGTTCCAGCCCTCAATGCATTTGGAGATGGGATCTTTGAGAAGTTTAAGGGTGGGACCCTGGTCTTATGGGATCAGTGCTTTTATGAGAAGAGAAGTCAGAGATCTTGTTCTCTTCCTCTCTGTCATGTGCACACAGCAAGATGATAGCCCTCTATAAGCTGGGAAGAGAGCTCCAACCAGAAATCGATCATACCGGCACCCTGATCTCAGACTTCTACATTCCATAACTGAGAAAATCTCTATTGTTCAAGCCACCCAGTCCATGATATTTTGTTACGGCACCTTGAGATGACTAAGACATTTGTATTGTCCCTAGAGTTGATATTTGACTTTGTTAAAACTCACACAAACAAAACTATAATAAAAGCAGTGAGGCATGTAATCACAGTACCAAAAAAATAGATTATCTGGGTAGAGGTATTAGTCAGCTCTTAACACAAAACTGTTGTGTAAGAACTCTTCCCCCAAATTAGCAGCTTCCAACAAGCATTTACTCTCAGAATCAGCCAGGACTGGTGACCTAAGATGACCTAAAATGGGCTGGACTTGTGACTTGACCTAAGATGGTCTAGATTTGTGACTCTGTTTCAGGTTGCACATCTGTGGGCATAGCTTCAAGCCACAGGTTGAGTTTAGATTTGTTCAGTATGTCATATACTTAGACCCAAGCTGAAGTGGCACTGGCTACCCAATGCATTTTATTTCTCATGGGCATTACATTTCTAACTGGATTATAAAGTAGGAAGCCCAAATGTTAAGGCTCTGCTGCTGTCAAGTTTGTTAACATTCCTTTGACCAAAAGAGATTGTTTGTCCCATCATAGGCCAGATATATAATTTTATTATCTCAGAGTGACAAATGGGAGCAGTAAATCAAAATGCTACAGTGGAAAAGCAGGGTATTATTTATTAGCACAAAGAATTTAATTTTAATGCATATGCTGCTTTCTAGTGGATATGTAAAACTAAAACATGTTTCATTTCTCCAACTTAATCATGATAATGGCTGAAGAAAAAAAAATAGGATGTCCACAGCTCACTATTTGGCTTGATAACCCTGTTTGCCACAATAAGTTTAATTATCTCTAAAGACGTTTTAAGGCCCTCAATAATGATAAGCAATGACTGAGGAGGAAGATGATCCCTATCATGATCAAAAGTGTGCTTACCATATAAGATAATTTTTATGTATCCACAGACATAAGACACGGGGCATATGTTCACAGCCACAGACATTGGGCATAGATGACATTATTCTCCTAATTCTGTAGAGAATGAAACTGGGAACAAGAACTAATGGTAACAATCATATCCGAGAGGACACAGCTCAGAACTGTGGTGTAATGTGGATCTAAATATAGTCTTTTTATGTTACATGGAACAGAGACAAAGTCAACCTGTTTAAAGGATGCATAGGGATAGAAGGAAGGTCAGGAAACTGTCTCAGCAGCTGAATAATCAAACATCAAGGAGACTGCAATGTCACTTCAGAGGAATGCAATCAGAGTCTGATTTCATGAATAATTAGTCCCTTGAAGTAGACACAGTGCACCTTAGTCTACCATTTTAGGTACTGCTGCACCATTCTTCTTTTTAAAATTTATTTATTTTTAATGGTTTTCTAAAATTAATTTTATAGAAATACAATTGCTTTACAATAGCTTCTGCTGTGCAGCAGAAATGAATCAGTTGTATCTATACATATATCCCCTCTTTTTTGAATTCCCTTCCCATTTAGGTCACCTTAGAACACTGAGTAAAGTTATCTGTGCTATACAGTATGTTCTCGTTAGTTATTAATATCTATTTTATGCTATCTATTTTGTAATAGTGTATATATGTAAATCCCGATCTCCCCATTCATTCCTACCCCCACCCCGCTTTGGCATCCATATGTTTGTTCTCTGCATCTGTATCTGTGTTTCTGCTTTACCAGTAAGTTCATCTGTACCATTTTCCTAGATTCTACATAGAAATGATATTATCTGATATTTGTTTTTCTCTTTATGACTTACTTCACTCTGTATGACCATCTCTATGTCCATCCATGTCTCTGTAAATGATCCAATTTCTTTCCTTTTTATGGCTGAGTAATATTCCATTGTATATATATACCATATCTTCTTTATCCATTCCTCTATGGATAGACATTTAGATTTCTTCCATGTCCTGGCTATTGTAAATAGTGCTGCAATGACCATTGGAATGCATGTATGTTTTTGAATTATGGCTTTCTCCATGTATACACCCAGGAGTGGGATTGCTGGGTCATAAGGTTGTTCTCTCTGTAGTTTTTTGAAGAACCTCAGTACTGTTCTCTTTAGTGACTATACCAGTTTACATTTCCATCAACAGTGTAGGAGGGTTCCCTCTTGCACCATTCTTAAGAATTAGCTACTTTCAGTCTCTGGTTCTACAGTTACCCCTACTCCCTAGGGACAGGTGATTTTCACTCTAATATAAACTTCCGAAGAGAAAGTGTTCCCTAAAGGCAGCCATTCACCATCATATATGGCAGAATTAAGTTCCTAAGTCTTTCCATGCCTTTAAGATGGTTTTTAGGTTTTGATGTGCATGCTCAAACACTCTTTGTGTACAGGGCAATGGGATGTACTAATGATCTACGTGGAATCTGGAAGCAACACCAATAAACACAGAGTGTAGAAGAGTGTGTTCCCCAATTATGTTTTGTATTATGTTACCAAAGGAAGGGGGCATAGAAACTGGATTTCTAAACATAGAACATGTTCACAGCAAGCAATGATCTAATCTAGTCCTTTTCAACCTTGATCGCAGTTAGCATCACCTGCTGGAGTTTGGAAACACCTTGTTCTAGCTGTATTTGGCTCCTGTTGGTATGCTTTTTTAAAAGCTCCCCAAGTCATGTTGATGTGCAGTACTGTTGCCAGTACTCCAGGGAAGTGTTTGCATGACATAAGAGTTTGGTGAGCTCTAGAGGTTGATGGAAATCTAGAAACTGTATCAGAGCATGAAGTGTTGAGTAGTAGCCATAGAGCAGGTCAGGTACAAGCTGTGGGTGAAATTTACATCTGTGTGTTCTGTGAGTGCCTAACTCCAGAAGCTCTCTGCTGTGCAGGAAATTGCCTGAAGACTCATGCTTCATGTTTTCCAAGTTGTAAACTAGCACATTTAATACCTGATGAATCCAGGCTCTGTGGCTTGCATTTCTGTGTCACGTGGCTCTGTTGACCATGAGCATATGCAGGCAGTATCCCTCAAAGTAGGATCCAGTTCAAGGGATGGAAAGATTTCAGGTCTGAGGAGAGGAAATCCAGCTACTAGTCTGGGGAAGAGAGACTTGAGGAACCCCAAATCAAACTATGTTGGCAGCTACAGTAGCTTTATGCTGGCCAGCTCTGAATTGTTAGTGTTTTCTATTATCTATAGATCTTCATTAATGGTAAAATGCTGATGGTTACATCACATAGTGATTTAGAGATTGGAAGCTCTCTTCACATGCAGTTTATCTTAACGGCCTGGTGAGACCACTAGGTTTAGTTCCGATTTACTGAGAAGAGACCAGAGATGCAGGAAGATTGTGAAAGTCGTGAATGTAAGTGCTAGAGTCAGAAGAAGCCCGTTTGTTTCATTCCTGCTCTAGGTCAGTTTCTCAGATTATCTTACCAGCCTTACTCTTTGCCCTATAATTCCCTTATAATTCTCTTTACTAGTAAAGAGAACAAAAAATTAGAAGGACAAGGAAATTGTTACATCTGGATCACTTTTAAAATTTCCTTTAAATCTTGCTGTTAACAGAAGATGTAGATTTATTTTTTAATATAAATAATTTTTAAAGTTTAGTTTAATTTTCTTTATTTATTTGGCTGTGCTTGGTCTTAGTTGTGGTGCACAGGGGCTTCTTTTGTCGTGGTGTATGGGCTTTACTTGTAGAGCGCCGGCTATACAGTACATGCGCGCTGGCTCAAGTAATTGATGCTCCTGGGCTTTAGCATGGGCAGGCTCAGCAGCTGCAGCTCCCTGGCTCCAGAGCTCAGGCTCAGATCTTGTGCACATGGGCTTAGTTGTTCTGTGGCTTGTGGAATCTTCCTGGACAAGGGATCAAACCCATGTCCTCTTATTGGAAGGCAGACTCTTAACCACTGGACTACCAGGGAAGTTCCCAGAAGATGTAGGTTTAAATCTTCATGATTTTAATATTTTCACTCTAGCTTAATTTGTATAATCCATTTATCTCTCTTTTCTAATTTCTTTCCATCATTTTTGCCTGATATATATTTGAGGTGTTTGATGGGAAGAAAGTCTCTGGTTTTCATTATTTATGTGCTAGACATGCATACTAGTGTGTAAGCAGCAGGAATGAATGTTCATCTTAAAACTCAGATGTGGAGGAAATGTAAGTCTGCTTTCTTGCTCTGTTTTGGAACTGTACTCCAGCACTGACTGATAGAAATGGAAGGAGCGCTAGATGTGTAATTTCAAATTTTCCAGTAGTTACTTTTAAAATAAATAAAAAGATAAAAACTAAACTGATAATTAACTCATCTAATGTATCTAAGTGTTTCCCTGGTTGCTCAGACAGTAAAGAATCTACCTGCAATGCAGGAGACCTGGATTTGATCTCTGGATTAGGAAGATCTCCAAGAGAAGGGAAAGGTAACCCCATCCAGTATTCTAACCTGGGAAATCCCATGGACAGTGGAGCCTGGTGGGCTACAGTCCATGGGGTCGCAAAGAGTTGGACATTAATATAATTAAACTGTTATTATTTCTGTGCAATGAATATAAAAATACTAGTGAGACATTTTACACCCTTAATAAGAATATACAGTCTTAAAATTTTGGTGGGATTTTGATACTCATGGCATATCTGAAATCAGATGCCCATCTTTCATGGGTTAAAGTGAAGTGCTATCCTGTGAAATGAATGATGTTATGTTTAATGGGAAAATAATTGACACTGCTTCAGTTTTAAAGTAAAATAAAAATAAAGCAAAATTAAGCAGAATTAAAATTTCACTTCCTCAGTCACACTAGCCACATCTCAAATGATCACTTACCAGTCAATAGCTATAGCTGGCTATGGCAGTAGACAATACAGGTCCAGGTTATTAAAAACATCCTCTGTCTATTTGGATTTCCCAAAGCATTTGAGACTTTGGCCTTCTTACTATTAAAGCCAAAGAAATATGTTGGCTTTTTTTTTCCTCCAGCAATTGCCTTTGAAAAGTGTTTCTCCTGGAGTTGGGTTGAAAATATCTAGAAAATTCCTCCAAGACACAGTCTTTCACATATGCCTTGGGAGCCACATTCAGAACTGCTTGCATACGTGCCTGCTTCAGTCATGTCTTACTCATTGCAATCCTATGGACTATAACCGACCAGACTCCTCCTGTCCATGGGATTCTTCAGGCAAGAATACTGGAGTGGGTTGCCATTTCCTCCTTCAGGGGATCGTCCCGACCCAGGAATTGAACCCAGGTCTCCTGCATTGCAGGTAGATTCTTTACCACTAGCACCACCTGGAAGCCCTTCAGAACAGCTTAGTTTTCTGCTTTTCCCATGTAACAGGTTCTCCTACCTTCATATCTGTACCTGCTGCCAGTTGACTGGCCCTTCCTGCTCTGGAAAAATTTGGTCCTATTATGTATGTGTGTATGTATATATTGGATTGGCAAATGAATTTGTTTGGGTTTTACCATAAGATGTTACAGAAAAACCTGAAATAACTTTTTTGGCTGACCCAATATGTATGTACTCACTTATATTTACATAAATCTTAAATATTTATTTTGTTATAATTTTAAGATGATAATTGACTATATAAAGCAAAATTAACAATGTTGATATGTTTATAGCACATCTAGAAAAGTTTCTTTTTCTTTTAGGAACTCCAAGTCCAAGGTTAAGTTAGTCTCCAAAATCTTACAAGGAGTTCACTGTTTTCTTCTCCTCTGTCAGAATCTATGAAACTCCCCAGGACATTTAAGCTCACTGTAGGATTTTTCAACAGTCTCATCCCAGTGGACCATTATTTCAGAACGTCACTGTGACTTCTGCGTGTCCCCTTCATGTCTCCTTGCTGTTTCTTTTTCAGAGTCACAGACCTTTGTCTCAACATCAGTTCAGTACATCAATTGGTTCTAATTCTTGTATGTGCTTTGTTACTGGTTTGCGTTGTGGTTCAGATGCTTGTATGAGTCCTAGAAATCTCCAGATAAGCCCCTACATGCAGTGGCAGTGAATCTCAGTAACTGCATTTTTTTTATATCTGAACTTACTTTATGTACTAAATCTCTTTTCTGTCAGATTTAACACATTAAATCAGCCAGTTAAGGACCAACATGCTCCACTTTGCTCTGGGGTTTCATCTAAAGTTTTTGGAGGGGGACTGATAAAGTGTCGAGATTTGTAAGTATATGTGGGTTACCTGATCCCCACGCACGTTGGTCCCATAGGGAACTTGTTGTTTGTTGCCAAGCTGTACAATTTTTTGTATCTTTGTACAGACAAAAATACGTGGCTGCTCAAAAACCCATTGAGCACAGTGTTCTCTGGAGACATCTGGCAAATTATTCTACTGCACCCTCTGTCCTGCTGAAGGTCATAAGTGCTAGGTGGCCTTCTCATGCCCATCTACTCAAGTACATATCACATACTTCAATCCTAGGCTTGGAATAATTTTGGAGCCCTATCACATTCCTGGTGGGCTGCACTAGAGAGTAAGACCCAGTTACTTCTGCACTTGGATTTCCCTAAATATATCTGGTGGGTTGGCAGTGGTAAGGGGGAGGGTGGTGCTTATGTTTCTTCCACTATTTCTTTCAGGAACATACTCTTGTCTAACATTCTTGCTTCTTTCACCTTACCTCCTCCATCCAGTCCAGAAAAATGTTATCTAGACTCAGAGATGCATAAAGCAGTTAAATGTGTAAGCTCAGTGAGAAGGTGGGAAAGAAGGCTAATAACCATATGTGAAAAATAACATTCTAGGGAAAAATGGCCTAGATGCTTTACTTTATTCTACAAATATATTTTCAATGCCTGGACTTAGATTTTGAAAAATCAAAAATCATGATGTTGACTGTTTCTGTAAAGTTATAAGCATGAGATACCCCCCTTTTTGTCTCTTTAAGAGAAATGGGACAGAGTTTCTGTGTAATAAAAAATATTTTAGGGAACAATTTTGGCTAGCATCTCAAAATATTGTCCCACAATGCAGAAATTAAGAGTTGACTTATTTTCAGGAGCCCAAGGGATCCATCTGAAAATACTTCATGTTCAGAATGAAATTGAAATGCTGGTTGGTTAATGTCTAGGCTAACTATATTGTCACTCTCTCTTCTGTTAAGAAAAATGTTCTGTTTTGCATTTGGTATTCATTGGAAAAGGAGATGAAGCATCAAGGCTGGGGGGAGACAAGCGGGAGCAATTGAGAGAGAAAATTTTGGTGTTTCCTTAAAAACGATGATTTTCACACATACAAAAATTTCTCCCAAGTACTTGGAAGGTTAAAATTATTTTACTTCATTTAGCATTTATATTTCCACAATTAGCCAAATAGAAACAAACAGAAAAGATTCTGGGGTAACATGAACAAGGTTAATTTTTTTTATTGTTTTTGCCATACAATGTCATGATATCACCATGGGTTTACATATGCTCCCCCTCCAGAACCCCCCTCCCTCCTCCCTCCCCCCCGGGAAATCTCGCTGCACCAGTCCCGAGCATCAATCCTGGGCTGGCGATTGATTAGACACATGACAATTAACATGCTTCAATGCCCTTCTCCCATATCATCCCACCCTTTCCCTCATCCACAGAGTCCACAAGTCTATTCTATACATCTGCGTTCCTTTTGCTGTCTCGTATGTTGGGTTCTCGTTACTGTCTTTCTAAATTCCATATATATGTGTTAATATACTGTATTGTTGTTTTTGCTTCTGGCTTACTTCACTCTGGATAATGGGCTCCAGTTTCGTCCATCTGAGTAGAATTGCTTCAAATGAATTTTTTTAATGCTGAGTAATATTCCATTGTGTATATGTACCACAGCTTTCTTATCCATTCGTCAGTTGATGGGCATCTAGGTTGCTTCCATGTCTTGGCTATTGTAAACAATGCAGCAATGAACATTGGGGTGCACGTGGCTCTTTCAATTCTGGTTTCCTCGGTGTATATGCCCAGCAGTGGGATTGCTGGGTCATATGGCAGGACTATTTGCAGCTTTTTAAGGAACCTCCACACTGTTTTCCATAGTGGCTGTACTAGTTTGTAGACAATATTTGAATAGTAATGTGTAGAATGTGTTTTTCCCTAATCTTAGTAATAACTGGGAGAACACAGGTGCTAGATTAAGCAACAAATCAAATTAAAATACTTTCGATATTCCACAGAGGTATTCAAAGTAAACAGAAAATACATAAGACTTCTCATTCTATTTTCCTTGGGTTATTGTCCAGCATTGAAATTTTCCACCAAGAGTGTGACAGTGAGTGAGGTTTTTAATGTAAAATTTTAAAAGATTCTTGGAGCTTGGTCTAAGCCGCTCAGGTTCAGGTTCTCGGGTACTCGACAAGGGCACAGACTCATTTGGGCATGAGTTTTGTGCCCTTCCCAGGTCTGAGCAGCTCAGGCAACCAGGTGCTTGGGGAGCACACTGTCCCAGGGGGGACGTGTTTCTTACTCACCTCCCTGGTCCCAGCCGCTCAGTTTTCCAGGTGTGCCTCGAGAGCACCATCTCAGGTGTGCTGTGTGTCTCCCCTGAGGAGCTGATCTCAGGCTGCAACCCTCCTGGCAGATGTCAACTGTTCAGGATCCCAGAAAGTATGGTACTGGCACAAAGACAGAAATATAGATCAATGGAACAAGATAGAAAGTCCATGCACCTATGGACACCTTATCTTTGACAAAGGAGGCAAGAATATGCAATGGAGAAAAGACAATCTCTTTAACAAGTGGTGCTGGGAAAACTGGACAGCCACTTGTAAAAGAAGGAAATTAGAACACTTTCTAACACCATACACAAAGATAAACTCAAAATGGATTAAAGATCTAAACATAAGACCAGAAACTATAAAACTCCTAGAGGAAAACACAGGCAAAACACTCTCTGACATAAATCACAGCAGGATCCTCTATGACCCACCTCCAAGAGTAACAGAAATAAAAGCAATAATAAACAAATGGGACCTAGTTAAGCTTAAAAGCTTTTGCACAGTGAAGGAAACTATAAGCAAGGTGAAAAGACAACCTTCAGAATGGGAGAAAATAGTATCAAATAAAGCAACTGACATATAATTGATCTCAAAAATATACAACAGCTCATGCAGTTCAATACCAGAAAAATAAATGACCCAATCAGAAAATGGACCAGAGAACTAAACAGGTATTTCTCCTAAGAAGACATACACATCACTAACAAACACATGAAAAGATGCTTAACATCACTCATTACCAGAGAAATGCAAATCAGACGATGGTCAGAATGGCTGTTATCAGAAAGTCTATAAACAATAAATAAATGCTGGAGAGGATGTGGAGAAAAGGGAACCCTCTTACACTATTGGTAGGAATACAACTAGTACAGCCACTATGAAGAACAGTATGGAGATTCCTTGAAAAGATGGTAACAGAACTGCCATATGACCCAGCAATCCCACTGCTGGGCATACACACCGAGGAAACCAGAATTGAAAGAGACATGTGTACCCCAGTGTTCATTGCAGCACTGTTTACAATAGCCAGGCCATGGAAGCAACCTGGATGTCCATCAGCAGATGAATGGATAAGAAAGCTGTGGTACATACACACAATGGAATATTACTCAGCTATTAGAAAGAATGCATTTGAATCAGTTCAATGAGGTGGATGAAACTGGAGCCTATTATACAGAGTGAAGTAAGCCAGAAAGAAAAACACCAATACAGTATACTAATGCATATATATGGAATTTAGAAAGATGGTAATGATGCCCCTATATGTGAAACAGCAAAAGAGACATAGATGTAAAGAGCAGACTTTTGGACTCTGTGGGAGAAGGTGAGGGTGGGATGGTTTAAGAGAATAGCATTGAAACATTTGTATTACCACCAGCCCAAGTTTGATGCATGAAACAGGTCACTCAAAGCCAATGTACTGGGACAACCCTGAGGAATGGGATGGGGAGGGTGTTAGGAGGGGCGTTCAGGATGGGGGAGACATATATAACCATGGCTGATTCATGTGAATGTATGGCAAAAACCACTACAGTAATGTCAAGTAATTAGCCTCCAATTAAAATAAGTTCTTTAAAAAAAGATTCTTGGAAAGTTATTTGTAGCTATATAGCTTGCTGACTTTTCAGGCTGTTTATTAATATTTTGGTCTAGGTAAGTTATCAAAAGAGATGAATATAAGCATACGCATGCAATGCCAACATATCTGTGTTTCTAGAAAGAGGTGTTGTCCTTTATTTTGTTATTTTGAGTTTTTCGTCTAAATATAGGCACTTAGCTAAGGTTTTAGGTCCTTGTAAGGTGCCACAAAACAGTAATTTTGTAATTACATTAAACACTATGATACTTAAGATATTTTAAATACACTAGTAAGCACCTGCATGCTGCAATTGATTTAATATTATTGATTTTTAAATTAGATATAAAATTTGCATTTGGTGATAATTTGAGGAATGGACTCCTACATTTGTAGCTAAAAGGGTTATATGGGGATGAATAAAGCAGTTAAATGTGTGGGTTCAATGAGAAGATGGAAAAAAAGGCTAATAACCATATGTGAAAAATAACAGTCTGTGACACTGATCACTTTCTTCAGTGTCCAATCATGTTTACATGAATTTGGGGGAAAATCTAAAAGTTCAGTACTTGAAATTTTTGAAGTGGTATATATTTCTCATTGTAAAGTAAAAGTGTAAGTCACTCAGTCATGTCCAACTCTTTGGGACCCCATGGACTGTATAGTCCATGGAATTCTCTAGGCTGGAATACTGGAGTGGGTAGCCGTTCCCTTCTCCAGGGGATCTCCCCAACCCAGGGATGGAACCCAGGTCTCCCGCATTGCAGGCAGATTCTAACCAGCTGATCCACAAGGGAAACCCAAGAATATTGGAGTGCGTAGCCTACCCCTTATCCATTGGATCTTCTCAACCCAGGAATTGAACTGGGGTCTGCTGCATTGCAGGAGGATTCTTTACCAACTGAGGTATCAGGGAAGCCCTTCTCATCTTAAACGTGAAGTGATTCATTTCTCCACCAATGTTTTGATTTCTTACCTGTCCAACTGTTTTCAGCTGGTTATTTCTCAACACCCATTGGATGAGAAAGTGTATCCTACATATAAAAATGTGTAGGAGTAGGGCAATTATTATTTAACCAGAACTTAAATGAATGCAGGGAAAGGCAATAAACAACTGGGATTCTTATACTTTATATTGTATAGGTTTTTTGGTAGTTGTGTGGTTTATATTTGATCAACTTTTAAGAAATAAAAGACTTTTTCTAAATCAAAATTGTTCTGCAGGAAGTACAAGAATATGCTTGCATGCATGCTAAATTACTTCTATCGTATCCCCCTCTTTGCAACCCCATGAACTGTAGCCCGCCAGGCTCCTCTGTCCATGGGATTTTCCAGGCAAGAACACTGGAGTGGGTTGCCATGCTCTCCTTCAGGGGGATCTTCCCAACCCAGCCAGGGATCAAACCTGTATCTTATGTCTCCTGCATTGGCAGGTGAGGTTTTTACCACTAGCACCACCTCACCCATTCATATTCTTACTTCCCAAGGAAAGCTGTCATTGCTATTTTGAAATATTTAATCAGTTATGTTTCTATCTGAACTTAGGTTTTTCTCTATTTTCATATTTGTTTATTTAACTGGATAACGATATATTTGTAACTTCTTATCCATTTTATTTACTGTTATGCATGTACTTTAATGTTATTATAGACTCATTCTAAATGGTTACATAATATCCCATTATATAGATGTGCAGTGGTTTCCAAAAAATTCCACTAAGGTTAGACATTTAGATTATTTTTATGTCTTTACCATCTTAAATAACTCAACTGACCATTTTTTTCTTTCTTTTGGAGAGCTTCCAGTTCTTGATATTATTAGATCAAAGGAATTAACTTTTTAAAAGGCTCTTCATATGTATCATGTACATACTTAGCAAATATGTTTTACACTTTGCATGTGTGCGTGCTCAGTTGCTTCAGTCGTTTTCAACTCTTTGTGACCATATGGACTGTAGCCTGCCAGGCTCCTCTGTCCATGGAATTCTCTATGCAAGAATACTGGAGTGTGTTGCCATGCCCTCCTCCAGGGGATCTTCCCAACCAAGGACTGAACCCACCTCTCCTGTATCTCCTGCATTGGCAGGCAGATTCTTTACTGCTGAGCCACCAGGGAAGCCCAAATTTACATGTTCCCCCAACGTAAGTTGGCACATAAAATGTAGTGTGCATAAATACCTCTGTCTTATATACTACATTCAGTTCAGTTCAGTTCAGTCACTCAGTTATGTCCAATGCTTTGCAACCCCAGGAACCACAGCACGCCAGGCCTCCCTGTCTATCACCAACTCACAGAGTCCACCCAAACCCATATCCATTGAGTCAGTGATGCCATCCAACCATCTCATCCTCTGTTGTCCCCTTCTCCTCCTGACCTCAATCTTTTCCAGTATCAGGGTCTTTTCTAATGAGTCAGCTCTTTGCATCAGGTGGCCAAAGTATTGGAGTTTCAGCTTCACCATCAGTCCTACCAATGAACACCCAGGACTGATCTCCTTTAGGATGGACTGGTTGGATCTCCTTGCAATCCAACGGACTCTCAAGAGTCTTCTCCAACACCACGGTTCAAAAGCATCAATTCTTCAGTGCTCAGCTTTATTTATAGTCCAACTATTACATCCATACATGACCACTGGAAAAACCATAGCTTTGACTAGATGGACCTTTGTTGGCAAAGTAATGTCTCTGCTTTTCAATATGCTGTCTATGTTGGTCATAACTGTCCTTCCAAGGAGTAAGCATATTTTAATTTCATGGCTGCAATCACCATCTGTAGTGATTTTGGAGCCCACAAAAATAAAGTCAGCCACTGTTTGCCATGAAATGATGGGACCACATGCCATGATCTTAGTTTTCTGAATGTGGAGCTTTAAGCTAAGTTTTCACTCTCCTCTTTCACTATCATCAAGAGGCTCTTTATTTCTCCTTCACTTTCTGCCATGAGGGTGGTGTCATCTGCATATCTGAGGTTATTGATGTTACTCCTGGCAATCTTGATTCCAGCTTATGCTTCCACCAGCCCAGAGTTTCTCATGATGTACTTTGCATATAAGTTAAATAAGAAGGGTGACAATATACAGCCTTGACGTACTCCTTTTCTTATTTGGAACCAGTCTGTTGTTCCATGTCCAGTTCTAACTGTTGCTTCCTGACATGCATACAGGTTTCTCAAGAGGCAAGTCAGGTGGCCTGGTATGCCCATCTCTTTCAGAATGTTCCACAGTTTATTGTGATCCACACAAAGGCTTTGGCATATTCAGTATAGCAGAAGTCGACGTTTTTCTTGAAGTCTTTTGCTTTTTCAGTGATTCAGCGGATGTTCGCAATTTGATCTCTGGTTCCTCTGCCTTTTCTAAAACCAGCTCGAGCATCTAGAAGTTCACGGTTCACGTATTGCTGAAGCCTGGCTTGGAGAATTTTCAGCATTACTTTCCTAGCGTGTGAGATGAGTGCAGTTTTTCAGTAGCTTGAACATTCTTTGGCATTGCCTTTTTTTGGGATCAGAATGAAAACTGACCTTTTCCCATCCTATGGCCACTGCTGAGTTTTCCAAAGTTGCTGATATATTGAGTGCAGCACTTTCACAGCATCATCTTTCAGGATTTGAAGTAGCTCAACTGGAATTACATCATCTCTACTAGCTTTGTTCTTAGTGATGCTTCCTACTGCCCACTTGACTTCACATTCCAGAATGTCTGGCTCTAGATGAGTGATCACACCATCATGATTATCTGGGTTGTGAAGATCTTTTTTGTACAGTTCTTCCATGTATTTAGACATAGTAGAATTTGAAGATTATAACAATCTTATCATGTTTTAAAATAATGCTGACATCATGAGCTAATATATATAATGATAAGACAATGTTTATATATATATGTAAAAAATCTCATGCTGCGATCTGATCCCTGGGTCAGGAAGATGCCCTGGAGAAGGGAATGGCAACCCACTCCAGTATTCTTGCCTGGATAATCCCATAGACAGAGGAGCTTGGCAGGCTACAGTCCATGGGGTCTCGTAGAGTTGGGCATGACTGACTATCACTTTCACTTTCTTATATTTGCCTGCATCTTATATTCTTATATTTCTTAGTTGCAGCATGCAGAATTTTTGATCTTTCCTTGAGGCATGTAGAATCTTTTTGTTGCCACATGAAGACTTTTAGTTTTTTTATGTTGGATCTTTTTCCCTAACCAGGGATCAAACCTGGGCCCCTTGCACTGGGAGTAGGGTCTTAATCACTGAACTACCAGGGAAATCCCAGACAATGTTTTAACATTCCAGGAAATCTCCTGTTTTGTTTAAATTCATAGTTTATGTGTGCTGCATATATATATATAATATGTATTTTATATACACATAAAGAATGAAATATTTATCAATAATATAGCTATCTAATTATAGACATACATTCTTTTGTATGTTTTTCTATGTTAATTTTTTACATTAATTTTCCACTGAATTACATTCAAATAGATTGCAAACTAAGACACATACAATAAGAATTTGAGTTTTATTGCAAATAATATATTCTTGGAGTCTAGATTCTGAGAGAGAAAGGGAGGTTATATACTACCTGGAATGAAATTTGTTTTCCTCCAGGGAAACAATAATGGATACTGCATAGATATTTAAAATTTCCTAAAACATATTAGAAAAAATTTTTCTAAACCTTCAATTTTTATTTAAATATTTTTTGTAATGCATCAGAAAGGCAAGACTATGTTTTTGTTTTACATGTCCTCAATAGAGGAACCTCGGCACTTTTCCATTTCTTTTGATTCCTTTCATTTAACCAAATTTTTAAGTTTTTAATGAATACTTTTATCATTCATATACATTTTAAAAAGCAGTCTAATTGTTTTATCTCAATTTTGTTTGCATGAGTTTTGGTAATAACAGGATTAGTGATACCAGTAATTTATCTACTGAATCATATCAGAAAGCAATTTGTATATATTCTTTACATGCAATTGTGGAGTTTAATTTTTATGAAAATAATAATCATTGACTGTTGGTTTTTCTAGTTTCTCCTGAAAGCCTGAGGCTTTGTAGTCATCAGTAGTGCAGTTCCAAGATACAAAGTCATAAAGTTACCTTCCATCCTCTTTAGTAGTCTGAATATTTTGCATCCAGCCATGGGAAGCAGCCTGAAACCTCTAATCGAAATCAAAGGTTACACCACGGGGGTGCAATATCTCTAATTTGTCTTGGAATGATGCAATAGCTTCCCTTGACTGCTGTGATTAAATTCATTCTAGTTTGTTCAGTTAATGAGAATAGCACATCTTAACTCATAGAAGATATTCCTTTATTATGGCCTCATGACTCCGAGCAGATTAGCATCATTATCAACAAATAATATTTAGTAAATGAATGCATAGGCCTATGCCTATGAATACATAGGCACTGGGCTAGGATCCCTACAAATCAAGTCACAAGAGCGTACTCCTTAACCTTCAGCTTAGGACTTTCCAAAACACAAGGGTTGCTTAAGCATGTGTATAGATACAATTAAATATGTACTACACAACTAAAGGACAGCCTGAGATTTAAGGGCAAGGAATAATTTGTCCTTGCCAGTCAGTTGGAGATAAAGTTAATCAACATCCTGAAAAGATGCAAAGCTGATAGTGATAGATACATTATCCCTGTTTGGTGAGTTTAATGATCATTTTCACACTTTCCTGCACTTGCATTTTTGAGGTGGTGAGTCACTTAAAATAATGAGGTTTTATTGCAAGTTTAAATCCAGTGTATTCCATAGTGGTAGACTGAGAAGAAAAAGTATATAAAATATGGGTTTCAAGGTATTTTGGGTGGAGTTTGCAGCTGTTAGAGTGGAATGTAGCCTAGGAGATCTTTGATCAAGCTCTGGTACCCCATACTGTTTGTTGTTTTAGTCGCTCATTCATGCCTGACTCTGTTGCAACCCCATGGACTATAGCCCACCAGGCTCTTCTTTCAATGGGATTTCCCAGGCAAAAATAATGGAGTAGGTTGCCATTCTCTTCTCCAGGGGATTGTGGGATCATTCTGACCCAAGGATTCAGCCCACGTCTCCTGCACTGCAGGCAGGTTCTTCATCATCAAGCCACCTGGGAAACCAGGTTCATATTCTGGCAACATTGTCTGTCAGTTTTAGGACTTTGAACAAATTACTGAAATATTCCTTTGGATCTTTTCTCTTTAAAATGAATTCTGACAAGTATCATTGTCTTCATGAATTTTGTTTGGTGAATATTAGACAGGATAATGTAAAGATTTCCAGCATATAGGAAGAACTCAATAGAGGTAGCTGCTGATGTAGCTTTAATTATTCAATTTATTTATTATTAGTTATTAAATTGATTAATGGATTATATATATTTTCCTGCCACTCAATTGTCTCTTGACATCTCCCTCCTGTCTTCTCTCTACCTCTTTGGAAATGATCAGATTTAAAATGTCTAGAATAGCCATTGGGTCTGCTGCATTCCCTGGATGGTGGATCTTCAAAGGTTGAAGCCAAATCTGGCTTCTATAACCAAAGGCTGAATTAAATCTTGGAAACAGTATTGGGTAAAGTAGAAAGAATAGCTTTATTGCTTTGCCAGGCAATGGGGGGCCACAGTGGGCTCCTGCTCTCAAAAACTGTGTGTCCAGACCTAGAAAGGGTAATGAGTTTTGTCGTAGTCCTTCAAAGAGGGCATGATAAGTTCATGCATTCTTCTGATTGGTTGATTGTGAGATGTGTGGGAGTCTGCATCATCAATCTTCTGGTGTCAAAGGGTCTGGGGTCTAGGTCTGGGGATCTTTGTGCTTGTGGGCAGCATACTGTCAACTTCTCCCACCTGGTAGAGCTTTTAGTATCTGCTTAACAGCTCAAAAGATACTGTTCTGTGTATCCCTTGAGGGGGAACCTGGACCCTGCCCCAAAGGCTACACTATTATTTCTTAACTGTTCTTCCACTGTCTCCACATCCCCTCCCTCCCCTAATTAGCATCTGTTTGAACTTGCTCCCTGGAATACAGGAAGGTCCTGGAGGCTGAAGGAAGCCTATTTCCTGTAACCATGAAGCAGGGTGACGGGGGGTGGCTGTCATAGAAAGGCTACTGTGTCTGGGAGCCCCACAGGGTTCTGCTCCTTATTAGGTTGAGCCACTAAAGAAAGTCTCTTTAACTAAGTCACTCCTCTGTGTGCCCCTGATTTGTCCTGAATCAAGAATCAATCCTGAATGTTCACTGTAAGGACTGATGCTGAAGCTGAAACTCCAATACTTTGGCCACCTGATGTGAAGAACTGACTCCTTTGAAAAGACCCTGATGCTGGGAAAGACCGAGGATAGGAGGAGAAGGGGATGACAGAGGATGAGATGGTTGGATAGCATCACCGACTCAATGGACGTGAGTTTGAGTAAGCTCCAGGAGTTGGTGATGGACAGGGAAGCCTGGCGTGCTGCAGTCCATGGGATTGCAGAGTCAGACATGACTGAGCGACTGAACTGAACTGAACTGAAGAATCTCATACCTTGTACTAGGCCTATCTCTCTTTCCATGCATGCATCACCAAGAATATAATGCTGTCTTTCCTTCCTAACTGCCAAGTTTCTCCTGTAAGAATTGATATAGTCAAGGTACAGAAGAAAAAGGGATGGTCAGGACCCAGAGGATAGAAGTGCTGATTGGGGAAGTCTCCAAGAGAAGGAAGAAATCTGGGCAGGTGAGTACTTGCTGAAGCAGAAACTCAGGAGGCTAAGTACAGCCTCTAGCAAGTAAGGAAACACAAAATCATGGATGGAATAAGGATCAAACTAGTCATAGTACTCTATGCCAGGGTTTCCAGTAGCAGGTAATAATGGGCATTGAATTCAGGGTTTTATTCTAGACTTTGAAAGCCACTTATGAGGCAACAAAGGACTGTAGAACAGATGCAGTGACTACAATTAAAGTATCAAGCTGAATTTCATTCATCCTTTCAGTTATTCAGAAACCCCTTCTCATATTTACCAAAATTTGAGAAACAGAGACCTGATTGAAATAAAAGGTGTTTATTCTGGGTTTAGTAAGACTGTAACCTAGGATACATAGATTCAGGAAGCACTTGAATTGTGTTCCCCTGGCCTACAAAATGGAGGAGGCTTTTAAAAGCAAAAATCTCAAGGTTACAGTTAGTTACAGGAGTTGTTTATCAAGGATTATAATTGGAGCTGGCAAGAAGTGAGGGTGCTTGTTAAGTAACAACTGGTTGGAGCTTGAAATGGTTGCATAGTTACAAGAAGAGACCTTGAGACCACAAGGTTGCAGCTGGTAGGTGTGGTTTTGAATATGGCCAGCAATGTCCTTCTGTCTGATATAGTTCAAGGAAAGTTCAAGTTCTCAGTGGTGCAGAGATGTGTCTGACACTAGATCCTCCACGCCCACCCAATTTCATTTCTGTATGCCTGAACTGTGATCACTCCATTTAATTTCAATGTGCCATCAGTCACCTCCACAAAGGTGGCCAGGCGCTGAAGAACCACAGAATACTGGCATTAAAGCAGTGCAGCATCTCTGCCTTCTTGATGAAATTTAATTCTAAAGACGTTTGTCAAGGTTCTCAGTCTCAAAAGTGGGAAAACCAAGAGTGAAGCTGGATCACAAAGACGAAAGCAAGAGTCTAGTTTAATAGGCTGCTGAACCAATAGCGATCTTGGCTTTGACCTTAACTTATAAGTGTAAAGGAGTAGAGAATTTTAAATTCCTTCTGTCTAGGGTCAAGGTTGTTCTTGGAGTAGGGGTAGGTAGCATGTGGAGGTAGCATGTTTTAATAACTTTGTATATAATGGTCAAGGAAGAACAAAGGCAAGAGATATGGCTGAATGACAGCCAAAAAGCTATATACTTACTTTTATTCCCTTCTTTATTAGATATGTAGAATCTCTCTCAAGTCTCACTATACAACATCTACAGAAAAATTAAATTAGAAATACTGTGAAAAGGGATAACTTTTTAAGAGGATCAATTGAAGATACAATGGAGGCCATTTTCTAACAACAAATTTAATTTGTGAAAATCTGGTAGCAAATTAACTGTAGAGTGGTGATTTTTAAAAGGAAATTTCCATAGTTAAACTAAAAATTATTGAAACGATGTCAGTTAATATCTGGCATTATGCTTTAGAAATGCACAAGAAAGCAGTAATTACCAGTTTTCAAATAAGAAGTGATAGTAATAGAAAATTCAGATTTTACTGTATTGTAAATTTAATAAATAAGCTATAAAATTGCCATTCACTGACTAAAATTGATTTTCGGAGTCAAATTTCAAGCATGGCATATATAATGCAGTAACAACTTTCTAAACAAAATTATCCTCTTGGATTTGCCCAGATCCCTTCAGTTTTTCGATTTGTATTACTGAGAGAGTGTGGATAGGTTCTCATTGCAGGAAACTCAGTTAATTTATGTGCTAACTTTAAGATTCCATCATCCTGTCTAGTCTTTACCATAAGTATGTTTATTAAAAGTATTACAATGGGATAAGTTTAATTTTAACACATAATACAGAAAACCCTGTAAGTAAACAAAACACTTCGGAGGTTTCATAGAAGCAGGAAGCTTTGCATGTTAAGGATGCTGCATACACTTGCTTATTGTTCTTTGAATTTAGCTCAGTGATTCCTAAACTTTAGTGTGTAAGAGCTGGCTGTACAGGATTTAAAATTTAACCATGTATATAATATGGATGGTATAGGGATTTTCCAGGCTCATTTTTATTGTATTTTTATTTTTACTATTCATGCTGACTCTGAAAAATAGCTATAAAACTAAGATTCCTCAACCTGTCTATGGTTGAGATAGCAATGTTTGTTTGATTCTAATACAACCTAATCTTATCTACAGAGGTATATATTACTAATAACAGCATCAGAATCATTAATGTATTTATATTCTGAAAGTAGTAGAAAATGATATTGAAAGGTAATATAAATTTAGATGGCATTTGAAGGGATATGATAAACCCTTCTTACTTAGTGCTCAACCAAGCACAACCTGTGTTCTGCTTCTATTGTGATGGTCACAAGTTTGGGTTTGGGATAGTGTGTCATTCAGGGTCCAATTAACAGACAGAAACCACTCCAGCTATTTTCACAGAGGAGAATTGAATATAAAGAATCATAATTTAAGTATTAGAAAACTGAAAGAGTAAGAAGAGAATAAAGATGGCAACTACAAAAGTAACTATCACTCCTGACAACGAGAAAACAAAAAGAAAGGTTCAGAATGATTAAAACTTAGAAGCTTGGAGGACCTGGACTTTACTGAGCTGGAACTTAGACCTCCAGGGAGGGGCTACTGATTACCTGGTGCTGGTATCTCTGAGATAGCAGAAGGGGTCTTAGTGGGACCAAGTCCCAGACCTATGCCAGCCAGTCTGTGCTGGTATTTCTTTGGCAGGGGTGCAATGAAGCTGATTATTTAAGTGTTGGGGGGGGGGAACAAGCTGGAGTAAACAGCTGTTACTAAAAACGCGTGCTACTGTAGGTATGAAAAAGCAAGTCCGGGCACTGCTAATAGGAACAGTAAGTCCCCAGGAGGCAGATAAGGGTGAGGAAGTCCTTTCCCAGTCTTCCAGTCCTACCATCTCCCTATAGAGTTCCCTGCTGCCAGGTCCTAATGAGGAGTCAGCCAGCACAATGGAAAATGTCACTTGAGTGGTGAGCCTCGTATCACAAAGCAGACTACAAAAAGGTTAGTGAAGGCGAACATGAGATAACAAAAATCACTTGTCACAGATCGAGTATTTCCATTAAATTTGGAAAAGAAAATAATTAAGACATTAATAAATTATTAAATAATTAATAGTAGGGAAAGTATTTTCATGAAATTTTAAGGATTAAAAATGACTGAACCCAAAGTTTAAGATAAGGCAATATGTAAACATCTCCTATTTACATTAAAGCATGATTTTCTTTGTAACTCCTTCATGTTTGCAATATTACTTTACTAATCTCTGGAGAAAGTACCTTTAAAAGATGTGAATTTTAACCTAATAAGTCATAATCTTTGCCTACTATGACTATTTGAACATTGTAGAACTGAAACTATAAAATATTTGACATTTTTAACTGAAAGTGCTAAACGTGTCTTCTCTAGTGGTGATAAATGATAATTATTTTCAAAAAAAGCAATTATATAAATATTGAATATCAAATTCTTTTAAAGATAGTATTATCTTAATATTAAGTATATAACATTTCTAAATTAATTCAGAAATAGTAGATGTGTTCTCTCTACAAAAAAAAATCAAAAACAAAAACTCAGTTCAGAATGCTATAACTATTTGACATGTTAACTTCAGAATATTCTAGAGCCAAGGTAAAGCCAGTGAGCTGAAATTTCTTTTGCTTCAATTGTATTATTTAGAACTAGCTTCAAAGAAGTGTTTTAGTAAATGCTCAGGGTGTCTAATTGGCTCTTTTAGCTCATATAGTTCAAAGAAGTAGACTGACATTGGCATCTACCATTCCTAGCTGTACTTATTCTAATGTATTTTGCCAATTCCCTTCATGATTTCAGCTTTATACCAATTTGTATTCATAAGTAATTCACTCTAAGATCTTTAGCTTTTTTTAAAAAAAACATAATTATTTAGAACCATCAGATTTCAGAGGTGAAAGGAATATGTCTTTTTAAGTCAACCAAATTTGACTGGAATTCTACCATGTACCTAGCATTCTTGAATTTGAAGGAGATTACATTTGAATGGGAAAAATAGATATGTATAAAATAATTATAAGACTATGTAATATATACTATCACAGGGGTTGGTACAATGTGCTATGGAGACAGAAAGATTAAAAGACCACCTTTGCTTGGCTGGGGATGAGCTAGAGTTGGAATTTAAATTGCCTTTGCCTTGAAAATAAAAGGATTTTTCATGCCAACATGGGTATGCAGAGCATTAAAGTCCAGGTCTCTCCAACCATTTGTCAGACACCTGCTCTGTGCAGACAGTCTGTTAGATGCTGAAAATACTCTACTGAAAAGAATATGTTTTTTGCCCTGTTGGAGCTTTCAGCCTGCTGGCTGATAAGGAAAATGTTGGGTAGTATGAAGTCAGGAGCCAGTGTTGTCAGGAACCAGTGAGTAGGATGGTAGTCTAGATTTAAGGGATTTGGCAAGCAATTGAAGAGGAAGCAGAAAAGATAGACTGGGAATAGAATGTCAATGGACAATATGCAGCTCAGTTGAGATGATATGTTTTTTAAAAAAATAGAATCATATTTTCAAGTTTCTTTTCTATGTCTTGGGAAGATAATGTAGTGGCAGTATGTGGAATAAACTGTGGATTGGAGAATACAGGTGGGGAGGGAACCTAGAGTGATAGTATCTGGTAATAAGAGAGAAGAGAAATTCCTAAACAGTATCCCTCGACTGTTGGGATACATTCAAGAGCATCTTGACATCCTTTCTGTCTTTCTGTAGATGTAGAAATGAAACCCTCTATGAGTTAAATCATTAAATGACATGCCCATTTGATAGAGTAAATGAAAGTAGGAGCTAAAGGTCTTGATTTCTAGTGAAACATTTTTTTTTGGTACCATACCTCCTGTCTAGCTAGTTGAACTGGAAAAGATCATTTATATCAGAATCAACCTACCAAAAAATAAAGCAAAAGTGAAAGCATTGCACTTCATCAAATCATAATTTTCTGTCAAATATCAATGACATCATTATATAGCAAATTAAAATATGTTGTTCTTGTTCAGTCACTAAGTCATGTCTGACTTTTTGCAACCCCATGGACTATAGCACACCAGACTCCCCTGTCCTCTACTATCTCCCAGAGTTTACCCAAATTCATGTTCATTGAGTTGGTGATGCTACCTAACCATCTTATCCTCTGCTGGCCCCATCTCTTTCTGCCCTCAATCTTTCCCAGCATCAGGGTCTTTTCCAATGAGTTTGCTCTTTGCATCAGATGGCCACAAAATTGGAGCTTCAGCTTCAGCATCAATCCTTCCAATGAATATTCAGGTTTGATTTCCTTTAGGATTAACTGGTTTGATCTCCTTACAGTCTAAGGGACTCTCAAGAGTATTCTCCAACATAACGATTCAAAAATATGAATTCTTCAGCACTCAGCCTTCTTAATGGTCCAACTCTCATTGGACCTTTTACCATATGGACCTTTGTCGGGAAAGTGATGTCTCTGCTTTTTAATACACTGTCTAGGGTTGCCATAGCTTTCCTTGTTAGAGGTTCTTTAACTGGTATTTAGTCAGTATTTGTTGAATGAATCCCTATCAGTTGTTACTAGCTTGTATCACAAAGGAAATTATTAATGGTGACTATTATACAGAAATCTCAAATGAGAAACAAAGAAGGAGATAATAATTTGGAGGGGAGGAAGCAGAGTTTGGGGAGCTCAGAGTTAAACTAGTGAATTACAAATACAAGCTTGTGATGAAGGTCATGTGCCCATGTGTGAATGGCCACCCTTTTTCCTGCAGTGTTCTTTCTTTATTACCATAGTTTCCCCAGGCCCATGATGAGGTTGCCACAGTCACTGGCATTAAAGTATATTATTTCTACCTGAATGTCCCTTTGCTCTTAAGATTTTCACCACAGGAAAGGTAGCAGGCTTTCAGTTATCGCTCTGGTTGCAAGAGGTATAGGGAGAATAGCTGTGAGAGATGTAGGCATTAAGAGATTTGATATAGATGGATAACATAACATAAGGAATAGATTTAAGAGCTTATATAAAATACAGATATTGTAGAGATGCTCTGCCTCTGTCCTACCACTTTTCCTTTTCTATTAGAGGTCAAAATTAACTTTTGATATTAAATTATTTAAAAATCAATAAAATTATATAATTGAATCAAACCACTGGTATAATAACTCACAACTTAATAGAGATTTCCTGAAGTAGTGAATAGAGTTACTCATGTTTGTTTTGTGATCCAGCTCCAGGAAAGCCATAATATGCTGTAATACTATTTTAGAATTTTATTATCCGACTGGATTATCATATTAATAGAAAATCTCCATAGAGCTACAGTTGTGCACCCTAACATTTTGTTGAAGTTAAAGATTCACTTAATTCTTTAACCATAACATTATTAAATATATAATGCAAGGAATCTAATGATTCTATTATTAAATGATTGATTTCTCAATCATTTTTGTATAATAGTACTAAATCTACTATTAAGTTCACCATGTAACTGAATTGAACCCAAGATACTTTAATTATGTCACACTCATTAAGTATCTTATTTAAATTATGGGCAGGTGATGATTTTTTTTAACATATTTCACCAATCATATAAAATAAATTCTATGCATATTATATGGGAAAATGTCATCTTGGGAGTTCTTAGTCCTCTAATCAGATATTCTTTCTATATCATCATAAATGAAAGTAAGGCCAGAGAAGGAAGTAGATGAGTTGAAAAGGATTAGCCAGAAAGTTTGTGTTTTTTGTAAGATGTTGTGGAAAAAAGCCCAAATGAACTTTTTGGCCAACCCAGTAACTTCAAATCATAGATAAGAGGTAAAACATTATTGCTTACTTACTGGTTCATAAAGGTGGTTGAGAGGTGGGCAATACATTTGGAAATATGTGTAGGCATATTTTGAGGGGGGTTGTTACAATGATTGGTTGTGAGGAATTCCTATGTGTGTCTTGTAGGGGAAATGAGGTATGTTACATAACTCATGTATGTATGCAAATACATAGCTCATGCATATATTAATATCCTACCATGTAAAGTACAAGCCTGCACAAGAATATTCCATTCAGAATGTGAATAGTAACCCATGGAGAAATGCTGAGCCCACTTAGGGAAGAAACAGAAGCAATATGATTTAGAATTCTTTGTCCCCAGTAGATACTCTTCTTCACTTTCCTCAGGTAATACACAGAAGGTATTAACCAAGACAAAGAATAGTAAATGACCATGGGGAGTTGAAGTCAGTGAGGAGGCTAGAAGGAAATCATAGTACATGTGGGAGCAAAACATTGGGAAGTGGATGACAGGCTCCTTCCAGGAACGGACTGTTTGTAAGTGTGAGAGCGGAATGGGGAATCTGGTTGCCTTGGTAGCTTCCCATCCTCACTCTTTGGTGTATTCTACTGCATCATCTAGTACTTTCAAATAGAAATCTGATTCCCTTACTACTATACTTGGGAGTTATAATGCCTGTTTCAGGTTGGGTTTTCCCTGAAGCTCATCTGGAGATGAGAATTTATGTGCAAGTGATTTATTAAGGACACGTTTAAAAGGATGACAAATAAGTGTGCAAAGAAGTCAGGAATGGGGAAGAAGTCATGCAAGGGGCCAATTGCAGGCCAAGTCCCAGCCTCAGGCTGATCCTACAGGAATACTCTGGATCTAAATCATCCTTCAGAGTTTGTTCCAACTTGAAGCAGAGGAGCTGGGCTTTCGTATTCCTCTACCATTCAGTCATTGGCTTAAGGCTACCCTGAGGTGACATAACCACCAGGGTACTGCCAGTTCTCTGGTCTTTTGGGCAAAACAGCTTTAAAAGCCTGAAGAGCAGGTGCAGACTTTGGAAAAGCAAAGCCCGCAAGAGCCAGGGGATGGGCACACAGAGATGTTAATGGAATCCTAGTGGATGTAGCTTGAGCACCCACAGTTTTTATTTTTTTTATTTTTTGTTATAACCTTCCACCTGTTAACTTTCACAAAATTGCATTGACCCAAACAGAGCCAAGGCCATTATCTAAATAATTAATTTTAAAATATCTGCTTTTATATTACAGCTACAGTTAAAAGAGAAAATAAATCCTAATGTAAATGGAAGAGATTCAGAATTACAATGCTATTAAAGATGGTATTTTTTCAAAATAGTTTTCCAAAAGGGATATTTCATCACATGTGCTGATGAGTTTTAAATGGTAAACACAGGGCTGTCAGGGAAGGGCTCTTTAAAATTTGAGTTCCTCTCAGTCAGACATATTAATCCATTTGAATTTCCCAAACCAGGTATGTCGGAAGTGTAGTTAAGTTGAGTGTAGTTTTAATGATATTTCTCTGCTTGCATCTGGCTTCAAGAATTTCCTAATTCTGATTTTGCAGCAAAACAATTGCTAGCAGGGAAAAGGAGGCTGTGATCACCAAATATTGCCACTGTCTACTGGCATCCCCTAGTATTTCTCTTAGTTGAAGCTTTGTGGCATTTGTGTGTATCTTAATTATTGGATTTTAATTGGCAATGCTATTGATTGTAAATCATTTTGTCGAAAACTACCTTTTATCTTAAAGTTTAAATGTACCTAGAGGCTACTCAGAAATGCCTGTGTTCAATGAAAACATTAAAGTAATAGTGTAAATACATGAAATGTGTCCCATTTGATACAAATTAGTTTCCCTCATGGTGCAACTCAGTCAAAGAATAAATGTAGCTGAAAATTGACAAACTGTTTATCAGCTTCAAATCCAACGAATGTATATTGAGCTTTCACTAAGTGCCATATATAGTGGCAGCTGTAGTAGAGGATAAAAAAATAAAATAAAAGCCAATTTCTGCCAGTTATGAGTTCATTATATAGTGGCCAGACACATACACATTAGTCATTTAATGATCATTTCTAAAGCAAAGGCTCAAGAAAATGACTGAGGGAAAGCAAGAGCAATATTTTTTCTGGAGTTGGTGGTGAAGGGAGGGTAAGGCAAGTGGGTGACAAAAAGTAATTAATTGAAACAGAGCCTTGGCAAAAAGAGGTTGGGGGAGAAGAAGGATGAAAGATCGAGCACAAAAATGGAATCTGCAGGGTAAAAAAGAGTATGAACTAGTAGGCAGCTGTGGTTGGAGTAGTTACAAGGGGGATATGGAATATGACTCTGGTAGTACTGTATAGACTGAATTGGGTACTAATCAAGGTTTGAGAATTATAGGTGGGAAGACCATGTTAGAGTTTATAATTTTTAACCTTTTGAAACTAGAGTCAGTAAGGTTTAGGATTGTGCAGTTCAAGGATGTGAGAGAATGAGTCAAAAATAAAACATTTTTGTGACTGAAAAGTATAGAGGATGATGGTGTCATTAGATAAGATTGGAAATATGGATGAGGAGCAGCCCTATGAAGGAGAGGTGACAAACTGTATGTATATATACTATATATACTAGATTTGATATGTTGCTGGGATATCCAAAAACAGATTTCCAACAATCTCCTCAAAGACAAGTCTAAATCTGAGGATGGAGATCAATGTGTGAATTTGACAGATGTGGCATTGAGTGGGAACACAGGCAAGGTGCCAAAATGAAAGCTAATGAATTTGGAATCATCCGTATGGAGTTTAAGCCCTTTGACCGATGACATGGCAAAGTCATATGGCACAGAGTTAAAAGAAAAAGGAATCCTATACCAAATCTTCAGGAGAGTTTATCTTTAAATTAAGGGCAGATAAAGAGAAGTCCACAAAGGAGTATTCAGGAAAGGACCAGAAAATTATAAAGAGTATGTGGTCCCCACAATGGCAGAAGGATCATGGTTTTTCAAGAAGCTGGTGACTCCACTAACCAAAGGAAGTGATTAACAAAAATTAAGGATTGAGAAAAGATCATTGGTTTTCTGACTGTGTTCAGTAATTTTAAAGAAATTTCAGTGGCGTGATAAATCATGTGTGTGCTGTGTGCTTAGCTGCTCAGTCATGTCTGACTCCTTGTGACCCCATGGACTGTAGGTTCCTTGGTTCATGGGACTTCACCAGGCAAGAATACTGGAGTGGATTGCCATGCCCTCCTTCATGGGACCTTCCCAACCCAGGGATCAAATCCTGGTCTCCCTCACTGCAGGCAGATTCTTTACCATCTGAGCCACCAGGGAACCTATGCATTCATCCATTCATTTACCGAGTTCACTCATTCTTTAGTATTGACACCTAGACCTGAAACTGAATTAAAATGAGATTAAAAGTAGATAAACTGGCTGAGATAACCAAAAACTTCTCTCCCATAATAAGAAGAGAAGAGAGCCAGGGAACCTGCCATGCAAGTAGAGTTTCTCATAAGGAGGTTGAAAGCATCCTGAGATTTCAGTAGTATAGGCTGGAGGAAAGGGAGGAAAAGTGAACTGGGCAGGATGGGGTCTGGGGAAATTCAGGCATGGCTAAGTGGAGGTTGGGTCTTCCCTTGTAGCTCAGTTAGTAAAAAATCTGCCTGTAATGCAGGAGACCTGGGTTTGATCCCTGGGTTGGGACTATCCCTGGAGAAGGAAATGGCAACCCACTCCCGTATCCTTGCCTGGAAAATCTCATGGACTGAGGAGCCTGGGGGGCTGCAGTCTGTGGACTGCATGCAGTCTGAGTCGGGCACGACTGAGCTACTAACACTTACTTACCTAAGAGGAGGTTGAGTACTGGGAGACAGGGTAATCCAATAAGCCAAATATAGGAAACAGTTAGTTGGGGAACTAGGAGAAGAATCTATGGAAAAGAGGCAAAAAGCAGGATCTCCATCAGGAGGATTCAGGACAATGTCTTTATTCCAAAGGAATCTTAGAATACTTTTCTGATTTTCCATTGTCTGTAATAAAATACTTCAAATTTAATGGCTTAAAATAACAATTATTTTGTCTCAAGATTTTGTGGATTAGAAATTTGGCAGAGTTTAGCCCATTGATTCGTCTACTGTATGTGGTGTCGCTTGGCATCAGTTGTTTGTGTTCAGCTAGTAAATGACTGGTCTGCAGGGTCCAAGACAGTTTCACTCACACATATGTTTAGTGCCTTTGTGAGGACTGAAAGCTGAGTTCAGTAGGGACTGTCAACCAGAGTACTAACACGTGGCTTTTCCAACATGCTGGTTTCCGAGTTGTCACTCTGTACAGGGCAGCTTAGGCCACTCAGAGAGAGTATTCCAAGAAATCCATAAAGAAGCTAAATGACACTGTTAATGACGTAAACTTGGAAGACCTATAACATCACATTGTTTACATTCTACTAGTCAGGCCAGCTGCTAAGACCATTCAAGTTTCAAGGGGAGGAAAGTTAAATGCTACCTCCTGATGAAATAAGTGTCACAGAATTTTGTGGCCATTGCTAATCTATCAAGCTACTGTGAATAATTTCCTCCTCCTCTTAGAGCCCCTCCGTATTAAGAAACCAGAATCTTTCAGGAGGAGAAAGTATAAGTGACTCTAGCTGTGAAAAGCAGAAGGAGGAAGGACCTGACACAAATAAGCCTGGAGAGATGAAAGAGCTGCAGTTTGGGGAAGGAAAGAGATACAGCTTGACAAGATACAATTGATGGTAGAGAGTTCAAGGCTCATGCTGACCTTGATTCATTCCTCTATTTTCTTACTCCAATCTTTGTATCAAAAGAAAACTTCTGAAAATAACATACTTGGGGTATCTTAGGTTAGCTCCCTGTAAAAATAAGAGTTCTGCCCTGAGCAATAGGTGGAGGTTGATTTAAGAAAAAAGAAAAATGAAGAGCCTATCTGCTCTTTTTTGAAACAGGATCTGAAGATACTTTGGGTTTTTTTTTGAATTATTACTATTTTTTATTTTTCATTTTAATTGGAGGCTAATTATTTTACAGTATTGTGGTGGTTTTGCCATACATTCACATGAATCAGCCATGGATGCACATGTGTTCCCCATCCTGACCCTGCCTCCCACCTCCCTCCTCATCCCATCCCTCAGGGTCATCCCAGTACATCAGCCCAGAGCACCCTGCCTCATACATCAAATCTTGACTGGCGATCTGTTTCACATATGTTAATATACATGTTTCAATGCTACTCTCTCAAATCATCCCACCCTCGCCTTCTCCCACAGAGTCCAAAAGTCTGTTATTTACATCTGTGTCTCTTTTGCTGTCTTGCATATAGGGTCATCATTACTATCTCTCTAAATTCCATATATATGCATTAATATTCTGTATTGGTGTTTTTCGTTCTGACTTTATTCTGTATAATAGGCTCCAATTCCATCCACCTCATTAGAACTGATTCAAATGCATTCTTTTTAATAGCTGAGTAATATTCCTTTGTGTATATGTACCACAGCTTTCTTATCCATTCATCTGCTGATGGACATCTAGGTTGCTTCCATGTCCTGGCTATTGTAAACAGTGCTGCGGTGACATCGGGGAACACATGTCTCTTTCAATTCTGGTTTCCTCAATATGTATGCCCAGCAGTGGAATTGCTGGGTCATATGGCAGTTCTGTTTCCAGTTTTTTAAAAAATCTCCACACTGTTCTCCATAGTGGCTGTATTAGTTTGCATTCCCACCAATAGTGTAAAAGGGTTCCTTTTTCTCCACACCCTCTCCAGCATTTATTGCTTGTAGACTTTTTGATAGCAGACATTCTGACTGGGGTGAGATGATATCTCATTGTGGTTTTGATTTGCATTTCTCTGATAATGAGTAATGTTGAGCATCTTTTCATGTGTTAGCCATTTGTATGTCTTCTTTGGAGAAATGTCTGTTTAGTTCTTTGACCCATTTTTTGATTGGGTCGCTTATTTTTCTGGAATTGAGCTGTAGGAGCTGCTTGTATATTTTTGAGATGAATTCTTTGTCAGTTGCTTCATTTGCCATCATTTTCTCCCATTCTGAAGGTTGTCTTTTCACCTTGCTTATAGTTTCCTTTATTGTGCAAAAGATTTTAATTTTAATTATGTCCCATTTGTTTATTTTTGCTTTTATTTCCATTACTCTGGGAGGTGGGTCATAGAGGATCCTGCTGTGATTTATGCCAGAGAGTGTTTTGCCTATGTTTTCCTCTAGGAGTTTTATAGTTTCTGGTCTTACGTTTAGATCTTTAATCCATTTTGAGTTTATTTTTGTGTGTGGTGTTAGAAAGTGTTCTAGTTTCATTCTTTTACAAGTGGTTGACCAGTTTATCCAGCACCACTTGTTAAAGAGATTGTTTTTTCTCCATTGTATATTTTTGCCTCCTTTGTCAAAGATAAGGTGTCCATAGGTGCATGGATTTATCTCTGAACTTTTTATTTTGTTCCATTGATCTATATTTCTGTCTTTGTGCAAGTACCTTACTGTCTTGAGGACTGTTGCTATGTAGTATAGCCTAAGGTCAGGCAGATTGATTCCTCCTGTTCCTTTCTTCTTTCTCAAGATTGTTTTGGCTATTTGAGGTTTTTTGTATTTCCATACAAATTGTTAAATTATTTGTTCTAATTCTCTGAAAAATACCATTGATAGCTTTACAGACAACCAAAAACTCAGACAATTCAGCACCACGAAACCAGCTCTCCAACAAATGCTAAAGTGTCTTCTCTAGACAGGAAACACAAATAAGGTTTATAAACTCAAACCCAAAACAACAAAGTAAATGACAACAGTATCATTCTTATCAATAATTACCTTATGTGAAAATGGGTTAAATGCCCCAACCAAAAGGCAAAGACTGGCTGAATAGGTACAAAAACAAAACCCCTATATATGTTGTCTATAAGAGACCCACCTCAAACCTAGGGACACATACAGACTGAAAGTGAAGGGCCAGAAAAAGATATTTTATGCAGATGGAGACCAAAAGAAAGCAGGAGTAGCAATGCTCATATCAGATAAAATAGACTTTGAAATAAAGGCTGTGAAAAGAGAAAAGAAAAACACTACATAATGATCAAAGGATCAATCCAAGAAGAAGACATAACAATTATATGTGCACTCAACATAGGAGCACCACAATATGTAAGCCAAATGCTAACAAATGAGAGATGAAATTAACAGTAACACAATGATAGTGGGAGACTTTCATACCCCACTCACACCTATGGATAGATCAGCTAAACAGAAAATTAACAAGGAAACACAAACTTTAAATGATACAGTAGACCAGTTAGACCTAATTGATATCTATAGGACATTTCACCCCATAACAATGAATTTCACCTTTTTCTCAAGTGCACATGGAGCCTTCTCCAGGATAGATCACATCCTGGGCCATAAATCTAGCCTTGGTAAATTCAAAAAGATTGAAGTCATCTCAAGCATCTTTTCTGATCACAATGAGGTAATATTAGATGTCAACTACAAGAAAAAAAAACTATTAAAAATACAAACATATGGAGGCTAAACAACACACTTCTGAATAACCAACAAATCACAGAAGAAATCAACATATTCATAGAAACGAATGAAAATGAAAACACAACAACCCAAAACCTATGGGATTCAGTAAAAACATTGCTAAGGGGAAGGTTCATAGCAATACAAGCCTACCTCAAGAAACAGGAGAGAAATCAAATAACCAAACTCTCCACCTAAAGCAGTAAGAAAAGGAAGAAATGAAGCACCCCAGGGTTAGTAGAAGGAAATAAGTCACAAAAATTAGCACAGAAATAGATGCAAAAGAAACAAAAGAGACCTTAGCAAAAATCAACAAAGCTAAAATCTGGTTCTTCAAGAGGACAAATAAAGTAGAAGTACCATTGGCCAGATTAATCAAGAAACATAGGGAGAAGAATCAAATCAACAAAATTAGAAATGAAAATGGAGAAATCACTACAGACAACACAGAAATAAGAGACTACTATCAGCAACTATATGCCAATAAATTGGACAACTTGGAAGAAATGGACAAATTCTTAGAAAAGTACAACTTTCCAAAACTGAAACAGGAAGAAATAGAAAATCTTAACAGACCCATCACAAACATGGAAATGGAAACTGTAATCAGAAATCTTCCAATAAACAAAAACCTAGGACCAGATGGCTTCACAGCTGAATTCTACCAAAAATTTAGAGAAGAGCTAACATCTATTCTACTTAAACTCTTCCAGAAAATTGCAGAGGAAGGTAAACTTCCAAACTCATTTTATGAGGCCACCATTACCCTAATGCCAAAACCAAACAAAGATGCCACAGAAAAAGAAAACTACAGGCCAATATCACTGATGAACATAGATGCAAAAATCCTTAACAAAATTCTGGCAAACAGAATCCAACAACATATTAAAAAGATCATACATCATGACCAAGTGGGCTTTATCCCAGGGATACAAGGATTCTTCAATATTTGCAAATCAATCAATGTGATACACCACATCAACAAATTGAAAGATAAAATCCATATGATTATCTCAATAGATGCAGAGAAAGCCTTTGACAAAATTCAACATCCATTTATGATAAAAACTCTCCAGAAAGCAGGAATAGAGGGAACTTACCTCAACATAATAAAAGCCATATATGAAAAACCCACAGCAAACATTATCCTCAATAGTGAAAAATTGAAAGCATTTCCTTTAAAGTCAGGAACAAGACAAGGGTACCCACTCTCATCACTACTATTCAACACAGTTTTGGGAGTTTTGGCCACAGCAATCAGAGCAGAAAATTAAATAAAAGGAATCCAGATTGGAAAAGAAATAAAACTCTCACTGTTTGCAGATGACACGATCCTCTACATAGAAAATCCTAAAGACTCCACCAGAAAATTTCTAGAGCTAATTAATGAATAGAGTAAAGTTGCGGGATATAAAATTAACACACAGAAATCCCTTGCATTCCTATACACTAACAATGAGAAAACAGAAAGAGAAAAAATTAAGGAAATAATTCCATTCACCATTGCACCAAAAAGAATAAAATACTTACGAAAAAATCTACCTAAAGAAACAAAAGATCTATATATAGAAAACTATAAAACACTAATAAAGGAAATTAAAAATGGCATAAATAAGTGGAGAAATATACCATGTTCTTGGATCGGAAGAATCAATATAGTGAAAATGAATATACTACCCAAAGCAATCTATAGATTCAGTGAAGATACTTTGTGTTAAGATTTCTTTGTTATTAATTTGAAAATTGACTCGGAAAGCTGTTATAAGAGGAGGATAGACTAATGCCTTGCAACTCCAATTGTGGTCTGCAGTTCAGCAGTATCAGCCATACCTGAAATGCTGTAAAAAATGCCAAATATCAGATCCCACTCTAGAGCTAGACTGTAGCAGATTGTACATTTTAATAACATGCTTAGATGTTTCCTATGCAAACTAATGTTGAGAAAGGAACTCAGTTCTAAGGGATATTTGATCATTCAAGTAACCACAATGGTCTCAGGCTATGTTCCTATGGATTTACTTGCCTTATAGAACTTCATATATTTTTGTCTTTATTATAAAAGCTTCTATAGATAATATCATCCATTGTATTAATTGAATCTGTTTTGGTGATGCCTCAGTGATACATGTATGTCACAGGAAAGGCCAGTAAAAACTTTTGATAATGTGTCTTACTACTAGTAATTATGCTTTCTAACAATAATAATTCCCAAGTCATGTTGAAAATATTAATCTCTGTGATGTTAATAGATACTACATAGAAAAGGATTTTATAGTCAAATCTTTTTGGAAATGATAATCATTGTTTGGCTTTACTAACTAAAATTCTTTACACTAGGGTTTCTCAAAGGAAGCCTAGAGTTTTCAGCACAACTTACTCTGTTCTGGCTGCTATAAGGGAATACTATGTGCACTTAGCACTCTTTATAAAGTATCAGTAAAAGAAGACTAGAATAAAATTAATTTTTTAGCTTATTAAAGTTCTTCTTGTACTTTCAAATTTAGATTATGATACCTGGTATGTATATACATAGAATTTTTAGAGGAATCACTTTTAAGGCTTTGAGTAATACTTGTTCTCAACTTACAAACTAGTTATACTACTTTAAGCATTTCATATGGCATCTATAAATTCAATAAACGGCTCTTTCGATTGTAGAGAATGTATTCCAGTTGTTTGACAGAACTTCTCAAGCACTGTTAAGAAGCTGAAAAAACTACGTGTAACAGAGTTATCGTATAAAACCCATATTAGCATCCTTAGTAAAAAAAAAAAAAAACTATTAGTTCTCCATCAGTGAAAAACTGGAAAATTCACAATAAGGAGAATCTGAGGTGATTTCTAAATCCTTATTGTGTCTTGGATCCCTTAAGCAATGTGATGAATCCTGTGGACCCCTTCTTAGAATACTCTTTAAAAATATATAATAAAAAGTACATAAAATTACAAAGAAAACCAATTGTATTGAAATACAATTATCAAAATATTAACTAAATTTGTGGCACATTAATAGAATTCTTTTTTTAACGTGTTAATTAACAAGATATAGTAAATTGTTTAATAGCTATTGTCATTTCAAATAGTGATGAATGTTAAGTCAGATATGGAAATATGTGCAACACCTGTGATCATCATGTGATCTAAATCTCTGATTATTTTTTGTGTGACACAATCTCAAGTGCTGCTAATAATGTTTATTTGCATAAAATCATAAGGAACAAAAGTGATGGATTCATGTTACATATTGCAGAAAATAAAGATGTAATTTTTTACCTATCTAAGTGCAGGGACCTCATAAAATCATGAACCTCCTTTTCTTGAACCTGTGGAGCTCAGACTGAGAATCTCCTGGCCTTTATTTCTTTCATTTCACAGCAGGTGTGTAACTGATTATGATTCCATTTCTACTTCTGCTTTTGGGAAGCCCAAGGATAAGTGTTGGCTAATTTGTAGTAGCTATTCTTAGCTTGTACAGTTTTATTATATTTTCATCTTTTCCTCCTAGCCTGCTTTAGACTCTAGGCACAGAATAGGAGGATGTGAGTGTTGAGAATGTCCTTAGAAAATAACCAGTTTAACCACATCACTTTAATAGAAAGAATGAGTGCTCAGACAGGCACCTGGATGTATTCAAGGTTACACGATCAGTGAAAGAGCTGATCCTAAAACAGAGTTTTTCAGAATGTAATCCATGTTACACTTGCATCAGAATCACTTTGCAACCTGTATTCTTTAACTGGCTCATCCATGTGATTCTGATATATACTAAATTCTGAGACACAGAGGCCTGAGTAAAGATTTTCTGAGTTTGGAAGTTGATTCTTTGCTACTAAAGCATACTGTCTGCTAGGTATAAATGAGGAGGAAGGAAGATGAGTCAAAATCACACAAAGACTGGTAGCCAGTCATATCAAGAGCTCACAGAGGGATCCGTTTTTAAGGGAAGGAGAGGTACTCATTCCTGTGCAATTTAAGGAAGCAGAAAGAAGTACATAATGGAATGGCATGTGTCCTGAGGACTCAGAGGACAGGGTTATAGGAGCACATCAGCAGTGACACAGGACTTGAATAGGAAACTAAAAGAATGGAAGACTGGATGAAACGAAGACTAATAATTGACAAGGCAAGTATGATGTACACTTGCAGGAGGGCAAGAGATGGGGCTGATGATGAGGTCATAACTACCACTAAGGCAAGCTAAGCTAAAAAAGAGTGGGTCCCATTATCTCTCTTGCCCCCCTTCATCTCTTCTCACAACAATCAGAGAGAGAATGTCAATTAGATCTTATGTCTCCTGTAACCATCAAAGCCTTTCCATTGCCTTTATTTATTTTTAAAATTGAAGTATAGTGGATATACAGTAATATATAAGTTATGGGTGTACAATATAGTGATTTGCAGTTTTTCAAGGTGATACTTCATTTATAGTTACTATGAAATATTAGCTATATTCCCTGTGTGGTACAGTATATCCTTACAGCTTATTTTATACATAGTAGTTAGTACCTCTTAATCCTCTTCCCTTTCCCCTTCTCTTTTTCCACTGATAACCAGTAGTTTGCTCTCTATCTGTGAATCTGTTTTATTTTTATTCTATTCACCAGTTTGTTGCATTTTTTAGATTCCACCTATAAGAGATATCCCTTGTATTTAGAATAATATCCGTATCACAGTTGACCCCTTCTCTCTCTTTGGCTACTGACTTCATTTAGCAGCACTCTCTCTGTTTCCCTTTGTGCATATTATTCCCCTATCTTTTATTCTCTTTCCACCTCCCTTCTTTAAGATTCTGGCCCTATCTCATTTTTTAGATCTTACCTTGAATGTCACCCTCTCAGAAAGAACTTTTTATCTGTGTAGCTTGTTCCTGTAATTCTCTTTCTCTTTGTCTTGGCATTTGAAGGCTTTTAATCTGTAATCTTACATTTGCTTACTTACTTGTGTACTGTGTTTTATTCCTCTCCCTGGGGAGGCAATAAACTCCAGAAATGTAGAAACTAAATCACTGTTCACCAAAACCGCATGTGATATCATACTGTAGATGCTTAATAAATATTTTTTTGAATTTGAAAATGAGAACAGAAGGTTCAAGAATAGTAGACTCTGATTAGAGGGAGTAATTCCCTGTTTGTGATCCATGAGGTAGAATAATTCAAGGTGGATGAGGGCGGAGACCTGGGGCTTCCCTGGTAGCTCAGACAGTAAAGAATCTGCCCGCAATGCGGGAGACCAGGGTTCAATCCCTGGGTCAGAAAGATCCTCTGGAGAAGTGAATGGCTACCCACTCCAGTATTCTTGCCTGGAGAATCCCATGGATGGAGGAGTCTGGCGGGCTACAGTCCAAGGGGTCACAAAAGAGTCAGACATGACAGAGCTCCTAACATTTTGGAACTTTGGAGGAGGCATGAATTGGCCACATGCATGGAGACAAAATGAGGATCAAAGCAGTGGAACTTAACAGGCCAAAAAGCTATGAAGTAAAGGCATTAAATATTATTTTAAAAGCTATGAAGTAAAGACAATAAATATTATTACGGTCAACAGCATGGTAGTCATGATAGCATATCAACCTCTAAGTTTAAAGGGGCTTATGTCACATCCAGTTATCAGGGGTCATAAGTCCATACTCATCCTTACTTGGATTCTTCTACTGATACAATTAGTTCATGCTGTCTGTTCTTGCCTGTTGTTGGCCTCTATGCCCACATCATCACCAGAGATGACTGAAGTCCTGTCAAACCCTCAGCTATTGTGTCCTTTTCTTTGTTCCTTTCATGTCAATTTAGAGATGCCTCAAGTGTCTCAGGGCATCCTTTCAGTCTTACCTGCTTTGACACCTAACTCATCTGTTGCAGTTGCCTTTTCTACTGCACTGGTGCTATTGATGGGGGCAGTGGTGGGTGTGGAAGGACGACTCCCCAATCTCCCAGTGTATATGCTAACAAGACAGGCACAGGTCTTCTCAGATCTGGGATTCTCCCCAACATATCTATGTTTCTGGGGCTTGATCTCGGAGCGAAAATGGCATTATTGACCACAATAAAGACTATCTGTCTTATTCAACATAATTCATTTCAATCCTATTATTTTATCAGCTATTAAACTGTCTCCTTTGGGATGAGGCAGACTTGCTTCTATATAGTTTTCCCAACTCTTTTATTTATAGGATAGATAGTAGGTCACTGTACTCAACATACTGAGGATTTTGCAGTGCACAGCTCTGATCTTTGCCATAGATTTCAGATGTTATATGGAAACATAATATTTAAGACTTGGTGTCTTTTTTTTTTGCATCTTCGTGGTAACAATTATAGCTGACAAAGTACACATATATAGATTCCAAGAGGTGGGTGAAAGCACCAGCTAATATGCCAAACTATTAATCTGCCATATGATCTTAAATATGAGATATCTCTTAGTTTCTCCAGGATGCTATAAAAAATGCTAGAGATCAGGTAACTTATACATAACACAATTTTTTTCCTCATCATTCTGGAGACTTCTGGAAGTCCAAGATCAGGGTGCCAACATTATTGGATTCTGGTGCAGGTCTTCTTGTTCCATCCCTAACTGGTGGAAGGGGCTAGAGAGCTCTGTGGGGCCTCCTTCATAAGGGCACTAATCTCATTTATGAGGGCTCCAGCCTCATGACTTAAGGACATCCCAAAGGCTCTTCCTCTTCTACCATCACACTGAGCATTAATATTACATCTAAATATGAATTTGGATGACACACAAAATTTAAATCATTGCAAGGGGGGAAAGCAGGCAAGACTTTAACCTGTTATGATAGCAGGTAAATGAAACTGAAGGTTAAATTCTAAGATAAGCTTGCAGTGGGGTAAGTGAGGCTGAGGGCATAAAGGCAACTGTTCAAAATCCTTTAAGGTTTCAGAAGACACTGAGGAAAGAGTTAGAAGCTGAGGGTGAGAGGAAAAAATTGACCAACATAGAAAAAAATAAATGTTTGGGGAAAAGTATTGAAAAAAAAAAGCAGATTGAAGGAGGGTGGTTCTATTCAGAGCTGGAATTGAAGCTTACAGCAGGGAACCAAGGAAAAGACATTTTGAAAAATATGATTGGATAGTATGAAGAATCTTTAACACATTGACCAGGCAAGCAAATAAACAAACAAAAAACAATGTGGCCGGATATCATTTATTGATCAGATTCTGGTTACAGTTGGAAATTTTGTTCAGTGTGATTCTGGATGCTGTTATGAGTTTCATCCCAGGGGTATGTGTTAGCTGTTGACAGCTTTGCCATTTATTAGTACCATTAGGTTTTGTAAAAGGGTGGGTATTATTTTTCTGCATCATTTTGTTTTGTTTCTCATTTTGGCTAATATTGACATGTGTTGTCTATTGTGTATCAGTTAAACAAGGGTCTATCCTGAAAACCTTAGAATTGTTATTATTCTTCTTCAGTTGGTGATAGATCATGCATAAAAACACAAGAAGATTATAGCAGTTTGCCATGGCTATTCTTCCTATATTAAGCCCAGTTGGTTTTTAAAGACTAATTTGTGGTCAAATTGATTTTAGTCACTAAAGATTACATTTAAGGAAGAGAAAGTTCATTTTAATGATCATGTATATTTTTAACTACCTCTAAGGAGCTGTTAAGATGAGCTTATTTGAAAGATGTTGATAGTAATTGAAGTATTATGAAAAATAATGCCTGTTTCATGAGACAAAACAGATAATATTTAGTATTCTGTATTATTTTTCCACATATCCTTTAATGAATCAACTCCTATTGATCTATCTCCTCATGGATTGCCCATACAATTATATTAGAGATAAAATAAGAAATGGGCAGCATTATCAAAGGATGATGAACATAAATATCAAAGACTAAGCTTTTGGTACATTAGCATCTAAATCCTTCTCAAAACAATCATGCCATGCTCAGTATATTCCATAAAATGAAGAAGTAAGGATAATTCCCATTGCTACATGATGATAAATACCTAAGAGGGTTAACTATCATTTGCAAATTCCCAAATTAGCTAGATTTGAAGAGTTGTCTTTTCATCTTAGACAGAGGCACATTTTAGCTTCTGGTCCTGATACTGATAATACAGTATAAGATAAACATGATTATGAGTCTTTAATGGTGCCATGGTTGCGAGGATGCCAATAAAAGAATTTATTTTTAATATAGATTAAAATACATATACATGTAGGCTTCACCATGATGCCTTCTTTTCTTCCAAAAGAATTTTTTATAAATTTTTGTTTAGTTATACATGGAAACATTTATCATAGGAGGGTCAATAAAAGCAACAAATGAAAAACAAGAAAGTGGGGTGAATAGGTACGAAACTAAACCTTCATCAGTTCAGTTCAGTTGCTCAGGTGTGTCAGACTCTTTGTGACACCAGGCTTCCCTGTCCATCACCAACTCCTGGAGCTTGCTAAAACTAATGTCCATTGAGTAGTTGATGCCATCCAACCATCTCATCCTCTGTTGTAACCTTCTCTTCCTGCCTTCAATCTTTCCCAGAATCAGGGTCTTTTCTAATGAGTCAGTTCTTCACATCAGGTGGCCACAGTATTGGAGCTTCAGCTTCAGCATCAGTCCTTCCAATGAATATTCAGGACTGATTTCCTAAGGATTGAAATCCTTTAGGATTTGCTTTAGGATCTCCTTGTAGTCCAAGGGACTCTCAAGAGTCTTCTCCAACACCACAGTTCAAAAGTATCAATTTTTCGGTGTTCAGCTTTCTTTATAGTCCAACTCTCACATCCATACATGACTACTGGAAAAACCATCATAGCTTTCATAGTTAGAGGAAATAGATTTTAATCTGAGTTTAAACACCTTGGTGAATCTTCTTAAGACTGCTGAAACTTAAAATATCCTCATGTCTAAAAAGGTAGAAGCAAAACCTTTCTCACTAATTCCTTCTAATATCAATCAGAATAAGTTTTACACTGTTCATAAAATTCTTAAAACATCTTGGTTTAATTAATAAACACTAAAAAATGGCACTTTGGTTGGTAAAGGAAGAGAACAGGGAATGAAAGAGGAAGATGAAGAAGCAGAAGACAAAGAAGAAGGGCAAAACTAGAAATATAAGATAATTCAAATTTGAAAAAAGTAGTTATATATGAATAGAAAAACATGCAAAATATATCAACATGTTGACACTAATTTTGTGATGAGATTATGCCTTTTATTTCTTTTTAATATTGTTATTTGTATCCTTTTTTTCATAAAGTACATTCATTTGTTTTAAAAGAAGAACTCATTTTAAAAACCTAACAATTAAAATTATTTTTTCTACTTTAAATTTAAAGTTTATATTTAAACCTCCATTTCAAATCTTGCAGTCCAAGATCAGTAACAGATTGCTAATGCATTCCCAGTAGTATTTAAATTTTAGAAACTAAGAAAGGTCATTCAACCAGGTGAGTCAACACCTACCTTTTAAAAAATTGATACGTATTTGATATTTTTTATGTAAAAATCAATTAATATATTTTTAAGCTAAGATTTTTTTTCCTTTTTGCTCAGTAATGTTTTTGGACAGTTGCTGTGTTCATAAAATAAAACATTTTGAAAAGCAGTATTTTATAATTAGCAAATGTCTGGTACTGATAAAAATTAATTAATAAATTAGGCACCTTTTACAGTCAAGTCATGCAGTAGTAGAAAAGTCCTCGTAAAATTTCAATTTAAAGAGCTATTAAAGTATTTTTCTATTTTTGAAACCAACAGTTGCCTATTAAGATTTTCCATTAATTTACAAGACAATTTAAAATTTTTCTCATAAGCTTTGGGAGGAAAAAGTGTCAAACCTAACTATTCCCTTTAGCTGTTATTCAGCTTAATTTATTTAAAGATGCATTATTCTTGGAACACTAAGCAAAGGTGACAGTTTAATTCAGAGAAAATTGTTTTAGATTCACTATTTTTATTTTGAAAACATCTGAATGAAAAACCACTACAAATTAGAACTTACAATGAAGAAAATAAGATAAACAGAAATTTTTATCTAAAGTGACAACAGAGTAAAAAAACTAGAAAATAAAAGAATGAAAAAGTGTTCCTTTCCTTTTTTTAACTTCTCATCAGATTCAAGTGGACTTCAAAGTAGCATGTTGAGCAAGAAATAGAATCTCTTCCTTTTTTTATTTTAGAGCTTATAATGAATCCAGAATTTAAGAAAAAACACATTTTATTAAAGGTAGCATTAAATATCTTTTAAGATTTACCCATTTTTTAAATTGCTCCATGAAGCTGAGAAATTCTTTTTAAATAGGGCTTTGCTGAACTTTTTTTTGCAAGATAAAATAGAAGGAGCTCTATAGAGCATATTGATTGTGCTCTTTTTCAGATAATTCATTAAATCAAATCTCCAGATAGTGATTTTTTGCCCATTTTCAACTTCACCAGTGAAATGTTTTCTAGCTTTGAGTTCTTTTGCACAAAAATTCCAAAGGCTTTTTTATTTTTATTTATTTTAAATTTTCTTTACTTTATTATGTTAGTTTTGCCATACATTGACATGAATCTGCCGTGGGTATACATATGTTCCCCTTCCATAACCCCCCTCCCTCCTCCCTCCCGATTCCCTCTCTCTGGGTCATCCCGGCCAAAGGCTCTTTTAAATTTTTCATAAATAATTTAGCAATCTTTATAATACAGTTTAATTATTTATATTTATTCCTCTTGTGTAGAAACATTCATGTATGAACGTTTCAGTTCAGTTCAGTGTCTAAGTCATGTCCCACTATTTGGGATCCCATGGACTGCAGCACGCAAGGCCTCCCTGCCCGTCGCCAAATTGCGGAGCTTACTCAAACTCATGTCCATTGACTCAGTGATGCCATCCAGCCATCTCATACTCTGTCGCCCCCTTCTCATCCTGCCTTCAATCCTTCCCAGCATCAGGGTCTTTTCCAATGAGTCAGTTATTCACATCAGGTGGGCAAAGTATTGGAGTTTCAGCTTCAACATCAGTCCTTCCAATGAATATTCAGGACTGATTTCCTTTAGGATGGACTGGTTGGATCTGCATGCAGTCCAAGGGACTTTCAAGAGTCTTCTCCAACACCACAGTTCAAAAGCATCAATTCTTTGGTGCTCAGCTTTCCTTATAGTCCAACTCTCACATCCATACATGACTCCTAGAAAAACCATAGCTTTGACTAAGATGGACCTCTGTTGGCAAAATAATGTCTCTACTTTTTAATATGCTATCTAGGTTGTTCATAACTTTTCTTCCAGGGAGCAAGTGTCTTTTAATTTCATGGCTGCAATCACCATCTGCAGTGATTTTGGAGCAGAAGAAAATAAAGTCTGTCACTGTTTCCCCATCTATTTGCAATGAAGTGATGGGACCACATGCCATGAACTTAGGTTTCTGAATGTTGAGATTTAACACAACTTTTTCAACTCTCCTTTTTCACTTTCATCAAGAGGCTCTTTAGTTCTTCACTTTCTGCCATAAAGATGGTGTCATCTGCATATTTGAGATTATTGATATTTCTCCTCACAATCTTGATTCCAGCTTGTGCTTCTTCCTTCCCAGTGTTTCTCATGATGTACTCTGCATAAAAGTTAAATAAGCAGGGTGACGGTATACAGCCTTGACGTACTCCTTTCCCTATTTGGAACCAGTCTGTTGTTCCATGTCCAGTTCTTACTGCTGCTTCCTGACCTGCATACAGATTTCTCAAGAGGCAGGTCAGACGGTCTAGTATTCTCATCTCTTTAAGCATTTTCCAGAGTTTACTGTAGTCCACACAATCAAAGGCTTTGGCATAGTCAATAAAGCAGAAGTAGACATTTTTCTAGAACTCTCTTGCTTTTTTGATGATCCAGCAGTTGTTGGCAATTTGATCTCTGCCTTTTCTAAAACCAGCTTGAACATCTGGAAGTTCATGGTTCACGTTCTGTTGAAACCTGTCTTGGAGAATTTTGAGCATTACTTTACTAGCATGTGAGATTAGTGCAATTGTGCAGAGGTTTGAGCTTTCTTTGGCATTGAGTTTCTTTGGGATTGGAATGAAAACTGACCTTTTCCAGTCCTGTGGCCACTCCTGAGTTTTCCAAATTTGCTCACATATTGAGTGTAACACTTTCACAGCATCATCTTTTAGGATCTGAAATAGCTCAACTGAAGTTCCAACACCTCCACTGGCTTTGTTTTTAGTGATGCTTCCTAAGATTGATTTGACTTCACATTCCAGAATGTCTGGCTCTAGGTGAGTGATCACACCGTAGTATTATCTGGGTCATGAAGACCTTTTTTGTATAGATCTTCTGTATATTTTTTCCACCTCTTCTTAATATCTTCTGCTTCTGTTAGGTCCATACCATTTTTGTCATTTATTGTGCCCGTATTTGCATGAAATGTTCCCTTGGTATCTCTAATTTTCTTGAAGAGATCTCTAGAGTTTCTCATTCTATTGTTTTCCTCTATTTCTTTGCATTGATCTCTGAGGAAGGCTTTCTTATCTCTCCTTCCTATTCTTTGGAACTCTGCATTCAAATTGGTTTATCTTTCCTTTTCTCCTTTGCCTTTCACTTGTCTTCCATTTATAGCTATTTGTAAGGCCTCCTCTGACAACCACTTTGCTTTTTTGCATTACTTTTCCATGGGAATCATCTTAATCCCTGTCTCCTGTACAATTTCATGAAACTTCGTCCATAGTTCTTCAGGCACTCTGTCTGTCAGGTCTAATCCCTTGAGTCTATCTGTCACTCCCACTGTATAAATCGTAAGGGATTTGATTTAGGTCACACATGAATGGTCTAGTGGTTTTCCCTGCATTTTTCAATTTAAGTCTGAATTTGGTAATAAAGAGTTCATGATCTGAGCCAGAGTCAGCTCCCAGTCTTGTTTTTGTTGACTGTATTAGCTTCTCCATCTTTGGCTGCAAAGAATATAATCAATCTGATTTCGGTATTGACCATCTGATGATGTCCATGTATAGCTTCTTCTCTTGTGTTGTTGGAAGAGAGTGTTTGCTATGACCAGTGCATTATCTTGGAAAAACTCTATTAGCCTTTGCCCTGCTTCATTCTGTACTCCTAGGCCAAATTTGCCTGTTATTCCAGGTATTTCTTGACTCCCTACTGTTGCATTCCAGTTCCCTATAATGAAAAGAACAGCTTTTGGGGGTGTAAGTTCTAGAAGGTCTTGTAGGTCTATATAGAAGCATTCAACTTCAGCTTCTTCACCACTGCAGCATTGCTAGTCGGGGCATAGACTTGGATTACTGTGATACTGAATGGTTTGCCTTGGAAGTGAACAGTGATCATTCTGTCATTTTTGAGATTGCATCCAAGTATTGCATTTTGGACTCTTTTGTCGACTATAATGGCTACTCCATTTCTTCTATGGAATTCTTGCCAACAGTAGTAGTTATAATGGTCATCTGAGTTAAATTCGCTCATTCCAGTCCATTTTAATTCACTGATTCCTAAAATGTTGATATTCACTCGTGCCATCTCCTGTTTGATCACTTTCAATTTGCCTTGATCCATGGACTTAATATTCCTGGTTCCTGTGCAATATTGCTGTTTACAGCATCAGACTTCACTTCCATCAGCAGTCACACCCACAACTGGTGTTGTTTTTGCTTTGGCTCTATCTCTTCATTCTTTCTGGAGTTATTTCTTCACTGATCTCTAGTAGCATATTGGGCACCTACCAACCTGGGGTGTTCATCTTTCAGTGGCCTATCTTTTTGCCTTGTAATACTGTTCATGAGGTTCTCAAGGCATGAATACTGAAGTGGTTTTTCATTCCCTTCTTCAGTGGACCACATTTTGTCAGAATTCTCCACCATGACCCGTCTGTCTTGGGTGGCCATATAAGTCATGGCTCATAGTTTCATTGAGTTAGACAAGGCTGTAGTCCATGTGATCTGATTGGTTAGTTTCCTGTGATTGTGGTTTTCAGTCTCTCTGCCCGCTGATGGAGAAAGGTAACAGGCTTAATGGAAGCTTCCTGATAGGAAAGACTGACTGAGAGGGAAATTGGGTCTTGTTCTGATGGGAAGGGTCATGTTCAGTAAATCTCTAACCCAATTTTCTGTTGATGGGTGGGGCTGTGTTCCCTCCTTTTTATTTACCTGGGTGGAGGTAATGAAGATAATGGCGATCTCCTTCAAAAGGTCCCATGCATGCACTGCTACACTCAGTGCCCCCAGCCCTGCAACAGGCCACCACTGACCGACACCTCTGTCAGAGACTCCTGGTCACTTATGGGCAAGTCTGGGTTAGTCTCTTATGGGGTCACTGCTCCTATCTCCTGGGTCCTGGTGTGCACAAGGTTCTGTTTGTGCCCTCCAAGTGTCTATTTCCCAGTCCTTTGTAAGTTCTGGCAGCTCTATGGTGAGGTTAATGGCAACTTCCTCCAAGAAGGCTTATGTCATACCCAGATCTGCTGCACCCAGAGCCCCTGCCCCTGCAGCAGGCCACTGCTGATCTGTACCTCCACACGAGACACTCGAACACAGTTCCATCTCAGTCTCTGTGGGGTCTCTGGGTCCTGGTGTGCACAAGGTTTGTTTGAGCCCTCTGAGCATTTCTGACAGGTATGGGGTTTGATTCTAAACATAATTTCACCCCTCCTACCATCTTGCTAACATTTATCAGCTATATATATTATAGCTAACATTTATCAGTTAGCTATTGCTATATAACACTCTACCTTGAAACTCAGTAGGTTAAAACAACAAGTATTTATTAGTCTTTCAGATCTTAAACCAGGAAGTTCTTCAGCTCTCTGCTGGGATTATTCATGTGTCTCTAGCTAGCTGTGGTTTGACAGGTTTCCTTGCTAATCTTGCCTAAGCTCTCCCACATGTTTGGTTGTCAGCCAGTCTGGCATTTGAGGTACCATATCTGGGACTACTGGGATAACTTGGTTCTGCTTCACGTGTAGCATCTTCCAGTTATCTGGTGAAGTTGTTTTCTTATGATCAAGGGTGAAGCGTGAAACAAGAGAGCAAAAGTGTTCAACCCTTTGTGAGGCTGACATTTACAAGTAGAACAACATCATTTCCATTGTATTCTGTTGGACAAAGCAAGGCAATGGCCAGTCCAGATTCCAGAGATAGAAAAATAGAAACCACCTCCGCATGAGAGGAACAGCAAAGTCCCATTGCAAAGGACATGGTTTCAGGAAAGGATGAAATAGGTGGCCCAATTCTGTGGTTAATCTACCATGGGTAGTGAGCTCCACTTTTGCAAAATAACAAGTTCCAATGGAAAGGTAGATAACTGCTTAGAATTTTAAGAGCTCATATTTATAATTTAAATCAGTTGCTCCTGAACAACATGACTCCCTTTTCAAGTAATATTTCCACACAAGAATAGTTCTCCTGAATTATTAGGACTCTAAAGTTCACCTATAAACAATGCCTATGTTGGCCTTTCCTAAATAATACTAAATATCTTAAAATATCAATCTATATATTAATGTGAAAAAATGTTAATCACTTCAAAATTGCATACCTTGTTCAAAAGAATGAAAACAAATGACAATTAGATGTTTACCCAATCTCCCTTAGGTTGGCAGACCAAGTCAGTCTCCTTTGCTGAGATCACTCATATATCGCAAGTCTCATCTCTACCATCCCTCCATATACCCTGTTTTCTATGACCTGATTTATCATAGCTTAATGTAATTTATCTGATCCTTAGCATCTGAAATGTCCCTCTGCTTGATATTCTTTTCCTCTTTTCACATCTTGTTACTTTTCTATTCAATGTTGTAAATTCACTTCTAAGATTCCTGCTTCTCTTATGCCTCTCAGGTGAGGGTGACATCTCTCTTGTTTGTGCTGGAACTGTACTTAAAACACCACTATTTATGAGGTAATAATACAGTATTATGTGTATATTTGCTTAAATGCATGCATCCTTCATATACTGTGACTAAAGCAGGAAAAACAATGGCAATATCATTTTATCTTTTATCTTCCCAGTTATTCCCAGCACTGGGCACAATAAAAAGTAGGTGACTAATAGCTGTTACATTTAGTTGTTTCACTTAACTACTTTCCCTCCTTTGACACATGAGGAAAATAAACAAATTTCTAAATCATTTATCCAAATTCACACCATTGGGGAAAGTTAGAATTACAATTAAATAAGGCCTCTTTGACCCCAGATGTTATATTCTTTAACATGTAACTACATGAATCGCACATGGAAGACTTTCAATAAGTAATTGGCATGTTTAGGTGGATCTCTCAGGAAATCACTGCACTAAAAGCATGAATAATGCTTTCCTTCTACTTACTATTATTCAATCCTCTTCACTTTTAAGAATTATATTTATTCTATGTTGATTTATAGGCTTCTAGGTTTTTGTGGCTCCAAATTCACTGCAGATAATGACTGCAGCCATGAAATTAAAAGACACTTGTTCCTTGGAAGAAAAGCTATGACCAACCTAGACAGCATATTAAAAAGCAGAGACATTACTTTCCCAAAAAATGTCTGCCTAATCAAAGTTTTGGTTTTTCCAGTAGTCATGTATGGATGTGAAAGTTGGACTAAAAAGAAAGCTGAGCACCCAAGAATTGATGCTTAACTGTGGTGTTGGAGAAGACTCTTGAGAGTCCCTTGGACTGCATGGTGATCCAACCAGTCCATCCTAACTAAAGCAAATCAGCCCTAAATATTCATTGAAAAGACTGATGCTGAAGCTGAAACTCCAATACTTTGGCCAGATGATATGAAAAACTGACTCACTGGAAAAGACCCTGATGCTGGGAAAGATTGAAGGTGGGAGGAGAAGGGGATGACAGAGGATGAGATGATTGGATGGCATCACCAACTCAATGGGCATGAGTTTGAATAAGCCCCGGGAGTTGATGATGGACAGGGAAGCCTGGCATGCTGCAGTCCATGGGGTCGCAAAGAGTCAGATGCAACTGAGTGACTGAACTGAATTGAGGTTTTTAGTGTGAGGGAATTACTCTTGTATTTTAATTTAATGACATTTAAAAGGTGATTTTCCATGTACCTTTGAGTGAATTCTATATATTAAAATTTTTTCTTGTAGATCCTATACTTATATCTGATGTTCAGAAACCTAGGGGGAAAAGAAAAAAGAATGAATTAGTTTAATTATCATTATTTTATTGAAAGACATCATGAAAACACACAAGTAAAACTTATATAACACCGACCCTGAATGACATTATGGTCAAAGAATGGTTAATAAATCTGGAACTATACCACCTGATTTAGGTTTGGATTCATATCTACCACTTATTCATGGTTAATTAGTTTTCTTTGTCTCAATTTTTTCATCTGTAAAATGGGAATACTTTTAATTGATTGTTACAATAATTAAAATAATCCATGTACAGGGCAGATAATTGTGGCTGACATAAACTAAGGACTGAATATTTATTATATATGTCAATACAAAATATATGAGACTGAATCATATGAAATTGCCAAATTTTGATCCTATTTGAGTACAGAATTTAAAGTTTCATATGATCCAACCTATCAGAAGGAAATAGAGGTATAATAAGGATAGAAGTTCTTATTCAAATATTCCATCCTATGTGATATTTTTCCATTCCTTGGGTTTCCTTTTCCCTTGATTTGATACTGGTTATTGGCAGACTCACCTCAGAAGCATAGAAGAAGAGAAAATAAATACATTTATTTAAATAAATAAATAAATAAAATCTAAGGCTGACTTTCTAGTAGGTAGGGGCAGGAAATGATTAGGAAGAGGCTGTGTCTTGTCACATAATTGTCCACAACAATTGCACTGCAGTGTATTTGAGAAATTATAAGAATATTAATTTCATAAATAAAATTTACATTTATTGATTAAAGGCATCTTAAGATGTTCTTTGACCATAATGTCTCATTCTACTGGATCTGAACAAGTTCAAATAGTTCTTTCTCCCTCTGCTTTTTGCCTGAAGGTAAGAGCCAATAATTCACATTTCTCTAGTTAGTGTACCCACTGTGTCACTGTCCTTTTTTTTTCATTTTGAAGAATCAGAGTATTATTTAGATGCTTTGAAATGAAGGGCTTCATCTTGCAAACTTTATACTGTACCGTTTTTTTTTTTTTCTGCTACAAAAGCCTCTACTGTCATAGAATAGAACCAATCTCCATTTCCTTCACTGGCTATCTCAAGCTTACATCTTGTGATTCAGTAGAAAAACTGAATTTCACTTTCAGAATTCTAAATTTATAGGTGATATTTAAATATGATATAACATAATGACTACAGTCATAGTTTATAAGGTTTCTACTTATTTTAAGTATTTGTGAATTATATTGACATTATATCTACAAGTGTAAAATAAAAATTACCTATATTTTTACTAATTTTTGTTCCAGCATAACTGGTGATTGAGTTAATATTGATCTATCTCATTTACAGATGAGAAAACACAGGCCTAGGTTAAGGTTTCAATTTTATTACAAGACATATTAAAGACAGACCTGATCAGACAACAAACCATTGCTGACTCTTGGTTAAGCACACTTTACTTTCGGGTTTTATAATAGACCAATTACAGATAATGACTTTATTTCTATTAACTCTTGTTGTGGCTGCTGTTGAAAGTTCTAATGTGTACTCTGGTTGAATCTCTTCTTGTGTACCTGAGAATATATCATACACATTGGGTCCTAGTGATTATGTTTTATAATGAGTTACTGCCAAATAACATTTTATAACTGGAGAGAGTGTAAAACTATTATCTAACTTAGCTCTTGAACACTTGTATAACTCCAAGGAATAAATTAATTTTTTATTTTTTTATTGTAAAAAATTCAAGAAAGACTTTTTTCTTTACATTATTCTGTTGGTTTTGCCATACAGTGACATGGATCTGCCATAGATATACATGTGTTTCCCTTTCAGAACCCCCCTCCCACCTGCCTCCCGATTCCATCCCTCTGAGTCATCCCGGTGCACCAGCCCTGAGCACCCTGTGGGAAAACTGGTCAACCACTTGTAAAAGTATGAAACTAGAACACTTTCTAACACCATACACAAAAATAAAATGCATTAAAGATCTAAACGTAAGACCAGAAACTATAAAACTCCTAGAGGATAACATAGGCAAAACACTCTCCAACATAAACCAAAGCAGGATCCTCTATGACCCTCCTCCAAGAATATTGGAAATAAAAGCAAAAATAAACAAATGGGTCCTAATTAAAATTAAAAGCTTCTGAACAACAAAGGAAACTATAAGCAAGGTGAAGAGGCTGCCTTCAGAATGGGAGAACATAATAGCAAATGAAGCAATGGACAAAAATTAATCTCAAAAATATACAAGCAACTCCTGCAGCTCAATTCTAGAAAAATAAACAACCCAATCAAAAAATGGGCCAAAGAACTAAACAGACATTTCTCCAAAGAAGACATACAAATGGCTAACAAACACATGAAAAGATGCTCAACGTCACTCATTATCAGAGAAATGCAAATCAAAACCACAATGAGGCACCATTTCCCACTAGTCAGAATGGCTGCCATCCAAAAGTCTACAAGCAATAAATGCTGGAGAGAATGTGGAGAAAAGGGAACCTTCTTACACTATTGGTGGGAATCTAAACTAGTACAGCCACTATGGAGAACAGTGTGGAGATTCCTTTAAAAATTGGAAATAGACCTGCCATATGACCCAGCAATCCCACTGCTGGGCATACACACCGAGGAAACCAGAATTGAAAGAGACACATGTATCCCAATGTTCATCACCGCAGTGTTTACAATAGCCAGGACATGGAAGCAACCTAGATGTCCATCAGCAGATGAATGGATACGGAGGCTGTGGTACATATGCACAATGGAGTATTACTCAGCCATTAAAAAGAATACATTCGAATCAGTTCTAATGAGGTGGATGAAACTGGAGCCTATTATACAGAGTGAAGTAAGCCAGAAGGAAACAAATAACCTAATTTTTTAAAACATTATCTGTGTAGCTCAGATTTTAGTGCTATTTTTGGTACATAGAAGTTTAAAAGGATCTGATGCTGAGGAATAATGTATAATGTATGTAAAGTTTCATCCATCAAAGCCCACTAAACATTACAGTATTTTGATACTCCTGTTAGAGGAGAGAGTGTTCCAGTGATACATTTGAGACTTTAAAACAACATTGCTAGAGATAGAAATAATATAGATGATTTGAGGAGGACCACTGGGGCCTTCACTTATTTTCTGACATGGGCATCCCTGACAGTGATCCTATGGATCAAGGGAATCTTTTTCTCCTGTCTGGGGAATGTTGAATGTGTCTTTGGTTGACCCTTCTGGGTCTGCTCTCTGCCTTTTTCTTCCCTGAGGGGCTGATTTCTGTGGATGATATCAGCAGACTTCCTTATCCTCTGGCTTCCAGTTGGATTTAGCTCTTGGGAGTTAAAGGAGATCAGAGGAAGGGAGGAAGGAAATATCAGGGCATTTATTTATCACAGGATAGCTGCATTCATCACCCCAAAATATCAGAGGTCCTGTCAGGTGACCCTCTCACTGCTCTCTCTGTTCAGGGACCAGTAACCAGTCTCTTTCTCTTCACTCCTATGTGTCTAGGAGTTATAATTACACTTCTTTATTACCTGTTTTGGTGATTTCTTTCTACCATGCCCTTATCTTTGTAAATTGTCCCTTAGTAACTCTCTTCAAGTTATCCAAGTCCTGCTAGGATCCTGGCACCCACAAAGGATAGTCCTACTTTATTTCCAGGTGATTTCATTTAACAAAAGAGGGGAAATATGAAATATGGTTAGGTTTTATGGAGCATTTCCTACACCAGGAAATGTGTCGGATACCTTTTACTTGTTCAGTTGCATCCAACTCTTTGCAACCCCATGGACTGCAGCATGCCAGGCTTTCTTGTCCTTCACTATCTCCAGGAGTTTGCTCAAACTCATGTCCAGTGAGTCTGTGATGCTATCCAACCATCTCATCCTCTATCATCCCCTTCTCCTCATGCCTTCAGTCTTTGCCAGCATCAGGGTTTTTTTCCAATGAGTTTTCTCCTCGCATCAAGTGGCCAAAGTATTGAAGCTTCAGCTTCAGTATCAGTCTTTACAATGGATATTCAGGGTTGATTTCCTTTAGGATTGACTGGTTTGATCTCCTTGCTGTCCAAGGGACTGTTCAGAGTCTTCTCCAGCACCACAGTTATATTTATTAACTCATTTAATCCCCACACTAATACTTTGAAGTTGACCACTTATGTTACTTAGAGCTGAAAGTTCTAAGGAGAATTTAGAAAATGCGGATTATTAGGGTTAAACAATTTGGCATAAATTCATGATGCTATCCATTCATGATGCTATCTAAGTACATCTTAGAACAAAACTCTACCCCCAATGCATTTAAATCTTTACAGCATCATCACAAATTAGGTAGTAGTGCATCCTCGTTTTACAGATGAGAAAAGGTAAGACAAAGAGATTGTTACATGCTCAGATCACACACATGAAATATGGTAGAGCTGAGATTTGAACCATGGCATTCTGGATGTAGAGAGAATATTAGTACTCATTGTATTACAGCACTATGCTTTGTAAAACACACTTCATCTTTACAACTTCTTTCTTTCCAAATTCTGTCTGCTGAAAGCTTACGTCTTTCAATTATTGGTTTTCTAAAATGAGACAACTAACCCAGCATTATTGTTCTGTTTATAGAAGACTCCTTTCAAGGCTAACCTAATCTGTGGTATTAAAAGTCAGTACAGTTATCATCCTTGGGAGGGCTAGTATACAGAAGTGGGTGTGAGAAAGCTCTGAGGGTGCTGGTCATATTCTTTTTCTCCATGGAGGTTATGATAATATGAATGTGTTCAGTTTGTGTAGATTCACTGAGCTAACACTTAAGATATGTATACTTTCCTGTGTTTATATTGTGCTCACATTGTGCTCAGTCACTCAGTCATGTCCGAGTTTTTGCAACCCCATAGACTGTAGCCTGCCAGGCTCCTCTGTCTGTGGTATTTCCCAGGCAAGATACTAGAGTGGGTTGCCATTTCCTACTCCAGGGGATCTTCCCCACCCAGGGATTGAATCCATGTCTCTTGCTTGGCAGGTGGATTCTTTACCACTATGCCACCTGGGAAGCCTATATGTTTATTATACCTCAATAAAATTGTCTTATAAAATACGTTTTACACTTTATGCTTACAATGGATTGCATTATATTTTATCTAGAACTGGTCAACAGGTTTTACCAATAAGTTTGGAATCAATTTTGCCCTCCTTTTTGGTGTTCTCTTGCTCTTGATGTTTCTAATAGCTAAAGATTCAGAATCACAGAGAAGCATCTTGATTTTCTCAGCAACATAGATGTCCAGAGGCTGATCTTTCTGTACCCAGAAGGCCATGTAAAATTATTCCTTGCCTCTTCACCTTTTATTGGAACATGCTGTTGAATTATCTGTATTTATTGGTTAAAAGACTGGCACAGCTCTGAATAATCAGAAGCTATTGAAATAATTTTTAATTCATTTCTATCCTTTTCTCATTTTTTTTAACTTTGATTTTTTTTTGCTGTGTTTATGCCACTTACCAATAAACCTGAGTTTTTTTAACATTGTCTGTACATTGTTAATGTATAAATATATAAAAAATTATATAAATAGGAAAGTTCTGTCATCCTCACTATGATCTGGAAGGACTGCTATCTCATTTTATGGTCCTTTCACCTTGACATTTGGGTTAGCAAGGAAGACAAAAAGAAGTGAAGGCAGGACATTTCTAAGTAATACCAAAATTTACTTTTTAAAGAAAATATTAGTCGTGAAAGCAATTGAAAATAGAGAGCCACAGGGTCATATGGCCCAAGGCACTTAATGTTTTATGTGTTTTATAAGATTACTTTCAGACTCTAGAAAAGAAAGCCATTAAACACAGGAGGGTTCTAAAGAGAACTGCTGTTTGCATGATGTGTCACTGGCAACAAAAAGACATGGCAGATGTCTTTCATAGAAGATGAAAAGGGAAGAAAACAAAAGACTTAATTAAAAGTGACCAAAGGGAAAAAAAAACAGTAAAGTAACATAAAGAACTTGAAGACTCTGAGTATTCTCCCCATGCCATCCACATTTACTAGTATTACTAATTGAATATGGAGGGGCATCTAAGGTAAAACAGAACACATTGTATATAAGCTCTGTATTTTCTGGTAGATTCAATAGTTAACCATAATTAAATTTATTTATCATATTTGGCCAAAGAAGGAGATGCCAAGGAATGATAGACTAAAACAAAACAAAACAAAAACATCATCCTATATTTACTGTGTGCCTAATATTTGCCAAGTCTGTATAGCACACCTACATTGTTTCACTTAAGCCTCAGAACCTTAAGACTCTGATGTGGTATTGCTTCAATCCCCATTTTACTATTGACTAGATTGTTTCTCAGAAAGACTAAGTCACTTGCCTCAGTGAAGCTGGTAAATAGAAGACTTGAGTTCAAAAAATTAGCTATTTCTGTCTCAGAAATGTGTGCAACTTTTGCTACATCATACCTGTAATGCTATGGAACGAGGCATTGGATCTAGGAAAGAAGAGAAAACCATTCAAGAGAAAAGACATGTTTTAGTTTCCTCAGGGTAGGCGTAGTCCAGGAGGAATAAGACTGAGCACCTGAACATCCATGCAGTTTCAGGCTAAATATTGTACATTTCTTTGAGCATCACTTTAATTAGACCATAGGAAGGGAAATTTCAATCAAAGTGCTTGAAATTACTGTTAAGTTCAACATGCATTAAGTAAGGAAGCTAAAATCTCCATGAATCCTTAACATAAAACATATGCTTTCGTAAGAAATTTTGAACCTGCAGTCACTATATACTTTTCCTTGCTAGGCTCTGATATAAATACATTCAGTTTTATCTGCTGGAAGGATGCTTTAGTGGAACATTCTGAGAAGCACTCTATTAGAGATCATGGTAGCTATAACAAATATAAATTGGATTTCTATTGTCATACTTTAATGTATCACTGATTGCATGTGTTTGAATGTTATATATATCAGGAACTATCTTTCTCTCTGTCACCTCACTGCTTTCTGGATGCCCCAAAGAGATGTGCTTGGAGGCCTCTGATTAGCCTCAAGTCCTTCCCTCTCTTTCTGTTTCGTTTGATTCTAGTTTATAAGGGAAAATTATAAAATACCTGGTCCTTGTGTATAAGCTTGTATCAAAGCAAGGTGCTGTTTGCCTTGTTGATCTTCATCTCGGCTCCTTGTCAAAAAGCATAATCTTTCTACTTCTTTATCTTGGATGCTAGGTGATTCTTACAACTTTGGGGTTCATGTTTTATTCTTTGCCCCAAGACTTAGGCCTTTCCAAGTCCCTGCCATTCTTCTTGAATGAGCACTTTTCCACCCGCATCCTTCCTGGTTTGACATACTTTATGATCTATAAGTCTATCTGTCTGTCTAGATATATACATTTTATAAAGAATAAGTATTTCTGTCAACTAGCTATATTTAATTTTCTTCAAAACCTCACACATTTCATTGTGCAATATTGTTTTTGTTAATAAGTTTAGAAGTCACACACTTCTCAAAAGGAAAATTTGCTCCTGGGGAAAAAAATGAGCATTTTCAAGGTATTGTAGACCTTTAACCAATATGAAAATAAAATTTTAATAGTCCCTACCACCACTGCCAAGTTACTCTGGATTACATATGAGATTCTTGACAGGTTCATTTTCTTTGCTTATTAGTAGAGGGCTTCCTTTAATATTTCATGAAAATGGTATTGTTGTTTCAATATTTACCTGTACATTATATATAGTAAAAGTACTTTTTAAATGTTCTAGTAGCATAGTGTTTTGTGGTCTCTTTTCCACTGTAATTTTACTCCTCTTCCTCTTAAAATATATATTTGTATATACATTTTGGTTGTGTTGGGTCTTAGTTCCAGCACATGGGATCTCTGTTGAAACATGTGGCCTGTGTTGCTGTGGCTTGTGGCCTCAGTATTTGCTTCACATGGGCTTTGTTGCCTCATGGCATGAGATCTTAGTTCCCCAACCAAGACTGAACCCACGTCGCCTGCATTGGAAGGCAGAGTCTTGTTCACTGGACCATCAGGGAAGTCCCTGCCTTGAATTTTAAATCAGAACTATTTGGGTAAAATTTCAAAAGAATGACTTGTATTTATCTTTCTCAAAGCACATACGTGGCTTGATTCCCAAAGCTGGGTATGGAGAGACTGGTAGACTTTTTGCAGTGATCAGTATTCTCATTAAGTGACACACCTGGACACTGACAGGACTTGTGTTGGACATGGCTACCTGGCTGTAGGGAGATCCTGAATCCTCTGTCTTCAATCTTAGGAGCTTCAGAGCTTTCTTTTGACTGGAAGCCAGCATTCTTCCTGAGCTGTGTGAAATCTGAAGTTTGTGTGTGATTGAAGGAGTGGATAAGGAAAGGCCAATTACCCAAAGGCTAAGGTTAGATCCATCACATGACATCATGAGGAAAGTATTTCCTGATCCTCAGACTATGGGAATTCCCATGCTTATGTGCTCCTGAGTTTCTTTTACTGCTCCCACATAGCATTACCTTTTAGAAATATTTGTTTTCCCTGCTCAACTCAAAGTTCCATGAAGATGGGGGTCATATCCACCTGATTTACTAGTGTATGCTCTAGCACCTAGTCCAGGTTTATTGGTGCTCAATAAACATATGTCATTGATAAATTAGGGCTTTCTTGATATCTTGGGTGATGAAAGAGTTGTGAACGATTTCACATGAAGGGATTGGAGGCTTTAAACCAGAAAAAAAATATTTGGGGCATGACAGAAGAAATAAAATATTTGAAAGATAATCAGATGGAAGGAAGAAAAGGCCAAGTAAGCAGCCTAATAAAATTGAATGAACAAGAGCCCCAGGAATTAGACAGATCTGGGCCAAAAACTTGGTTTTATCGTCTTTTTGTTTTGTAACAAAGGGCCATATGTTCAACCTCTGTGTCATCAGTAGAATGAGTATACCAATGCTAACCTCACAGAAATGTTACACAAATTATAAATCAATTCATTTAGTGGGATGTTTCTTATGAATTCTGCAATATAATTTCCAAGTATAGAAGTGAGAAAAATAGATGAAAAGCTTTCACCTACTTATCTCACTTAATTTAAATCATATTGTTTTAAAATTTGAGCCATCCAATATGAGAGTAGATCATTCTGAGGCAGCATGCAAAATGTATATGCAGAGAATTATGGGTGAAGGATGGTGAACCGTCAGTGATTACATATTATATTTCCAAGCACTCTAAATGGTTAAATTATATGTACCCACCCAAGGCAAATTTTTTGTAGTCTTTCTTGATGTATTTACTTCTCCCCAAACAGTGCCCAACTCCCTGATAATTTAAACATTTTTTTCTTTCCTTCATAGAACCAGCATTCAAAAAGATGAGTTAATTAGATCCATTAGAATATAAATCTCAAACTCTTGTTACTGAGAAAAATATTTAATAGGTTTGGCTGAATAATGATTTATTGGTTTTTTTTTTTACTTGGAAGTTCTCTTTCCATCCATCACCATTGGCAGATTAAGCATTAGACTCATTAAATTTTCTCCAACATAGGTTTAAATTTTAAAAGGCATAATCGTAGAAATGGATACCTGGAAGCATGCTTTATTTAATTGGGTATATTTCTTATTTCAGTTTGGGAAGCAGCACATAGAAAACCTCTTCAGTGACCTACAGGATGGAAGACGCCTCCTAGACCTTCTTGAAGGCCTGACAGGGCAAAAACTGGTATGTGACTTAAAATATTTATAAGAGCTTCACATTAAGTTCTTCACCTCAGAAGAACTTCAGACCAGAAACAAACTCAGCATAGTTTTATGAGATCTAGTAAAGTTCATTAATTTACTAATTACTATTTAGGTAGCAATATAGGACCTATTTCTGAATAAAACAACCTTGCAGTATTGTTTTTACTTTGGCATATTCTATCATATGCAGAACAAGAAGGTGAAATTTGCAATAATAGATATTATTCTCTACTATTATTTGGTATTTTTGTTATTGAATGCATTTTAATAAGGCTTTTAAACCTAATGACCTTTTAACTGTTTTTAGTCTTTTTTCATCTTCCAGTTTTATTAAAATATAATTGACATATAGCACTGTACATGTTTAAAGTATATAGCATAATAATTTTACTTACAAATTTACATCATGAAATGATCATCACAAATTTAATGAATGTCCATCATGTCATATAGACAAACTTAAAGAAGTAGGAAAATTCTATTTTTCCTTTTCCTTGTGATAAGAGCTCTTAGGATATAAGAATATTTAACATGAAATATTGAAAATGGGGAGTTGTTCAACAGATGTAGAGTTTCAATCATGCAAGATGAATAAATTCCAGAGATCCGCTGTACATACAATATTGTGCTATAGTTAATGCTATTGTATTGTGCAGTTTTTTTAGGAAGGTAGATCTCATTTTAGGAGTAAATACTGCAGGTATCACAATGGTAGACTTTCTAAACCTCCACAATTGAATGAGTTAATTCGTATATTGTAATACACTATACAAATGTTAGTTTAAAAATTATAGGGCAAAGTAAGACTTTGGGGGTTGAGGGTAAGGTTTAAAGAACTGAAGATGATTGAGGTTTTGAGCTTCAGTGACTAAGACAATTAAGGTAATATTGACAGAAATAGTTTCCTTTAAGCCTATTTGACATTATAGAATTTTGCTAGGCTCAAATCTCTTTTAAACTTTCCTAAAAACTGTGGGAATTAACTCATCTATATTCCTAGCAAATGTCTTTATCCATGCTGATGTTTCTCATGGTGGTCTTTCAACTGGCCTGTAGAATGAAGGAGAGATTACCAAAATTGCTTTTGCAAAAGAAGAAAAAATGCTATCAGTTTTCTTGAGGAGTGGTAGATTCATGCTAAGAAACTCCTATGACAAAGGCAATTAACCCAAAGCACTTAAATTCATTATATTACTGCCTTACAGCCTGTGATCATTTAAACAATTCCAATTGAAAAGTAAAATGTAGAAATTGTTTCATTTCTGGTAGATTGTCCTTCTCTCCTCCTGGGCAGTCAACATATTTTCATTTTGTTTTCAGCCAAAAGAAAAAGGATCCACAAGAGTTCATGCCCTGAACAATGTCAACAAGGCACTGCAGGTCTTGCAGAAAAATAATGTAAGTGGAGCCCTGGACAGAGTCTGAATGCCATGAGACAGTGTGCTTAATGTTTGAGTGACAGCTTTGGTCCCAAATACAGAAAAAGCATTTCAGGTTCTCTTGAAATTCAAAGCCGTTAATAAGAGCACGTGTTCAAGTTCTCGTGCATCTGCTTGTGGCTGATGTGATACAGGAAGTAAGTGCATGCAGCCATAGGGGGCAGGGAAAGTATGAACCACTCGTGGTTGGCCATTTCATCTTGTTTTTATATTTTACATGATGGGGTTATATTTGGTGGACAGATAGAGTCCTGTGGTGAGCTTATTACCTTACAACAGTGTTTCTGTGCAGCAAATGGCTTTGACTCAGCAATTCTTATTTTTTAAGAATAAAGTGTTTTCACACATGATGATGATTAAGTTTGAATTAAGCCAGTGTTTCTTAGATGGCACATCCAAGTATGAAAGTTACACAGAAAAAATCAGTATTTCACCTTGTCATAAGAGTTGCAAATTTGTTTTCTATTCCTGTATCTGATTTGAATTAACTAGGAGAAAATAGGTGTGTGGTATTAGAAAAAGTTAACAATCATATCTAAACAAGCATATAGATGAAAGGACTCCTTGTCTCCTCAGAATGACTTTGAGATTCCTCCCCTCTCTCATGACATTGGAGGCAGCCCTCCTTTCTTATTAAATTCCCACAATCTTTCTAATTGACCAATATATTTACCAGGAATTTTTGGTAGCTTCCTAATTATATTATGTCTCTCTTTCAAGAATAAATCCAAATAATTGATCACATACCCTTAAAATAACCATACTGAAAGATTAGTAATGTATACTCCCCCAAATATTGCTTAGCTCATCTGGCAGGGAGACGACGTCTCTCTGGAAATGGAAGTGAAGGCAGTGTAGCAATTGGTCCATTTTTTCTAAAAGGTTATATTTAACCTATGAAAGATATTTTACAGAAACACTGTATACTTTTTTATCATCTTCCTGCAGTGATTAACTATTTTCAAATTTTCTTCAGGAAAATAAGATAATCTATGGAATGTTTTCCTTTGTATGAGTCCTATTGTTGTTGAGTTGCTAAGTCATGTCCAAATCTTTTGCATCCCCACGGACTGTAGCCCATCAGGCTCCTCTGTCCATGGGATTTCCCAGCTAAGCATGCTGGAGTGGATTTCTCCATTTCCTTTTCCAGGGGATCTTCCCCACCCAGGGATCAAACCTGTGTTCCCTGCAGGCAGATTCTTTACCATCTGAGCCATGGTTGATTTCCAATGTTGTATTAATTTCAGTTGTATAGCAGTATGATTCAGTTATAAATATATATATATATATATATATATATATATATATATCCATATTCTTATCCATTATGATTTATCATAGGATATTGAATATAATTCCCTGTGCTATCCAGAAAGTGGTATCTTGTTATTTATCCATTCTGTATACAATAGTTTGCCTCTGCTAATCTTGAACTCCCAATCCTTCCCTCCCCACCTCTCCTCCTGTTGGCAACCACAAGTCTGCTCTCTATGTCTGTGAGTCTGCTTCTGTTTCATAGATACGTTCATGAGTCATATTTTAGATTCCACATGTAAATGATATCCTCTGGTGTTTGTTTTTCTTTTCTGACTTTGCCTAGTATGATAATCTCTAGGTCCACCCATGTTGCTGCAAATGGCATCATTTCATCCTGTAGAACATTTTGAAAGATCATTATCATTTAAAGTAAGAAAATGTTTTAACAATATTGGGAACTTAAAGAAAATGTCTTTTTTAAGTATTAATTCCTTGTATTCTATTACAAAGTATGAAACATGTATATTACCATATGTAAAATAGATGACCAGTGCAAGTTTGATGCATGAAGCAGGGCACTCAGAGCTGGTTCAGCTCAGTTCAATTCAGTTGCTCAGTCATGTTGGACTCTTTGCGACCCCATGGACTGTAACACACTAGGCCTCCCTGTCCATCGCTGACTCCTGGAGTTTACTCAAACTCATATCCATTGAGTCAGTGATGCCATCCAGTCATCTTATCCTCTGTCATCCCCCTCTCCTCCTGCCTTGCAACTTTTCTTCCAAGGAGCAAGCGTCTTTTAATTTTATGGCTGCGGTCACCATCTGCAGTGATCCTGGACCCCCCCCAAAATAAAGTCTCTCACTGTTTCCATTGTTTCCCCATCTATTTGCCATGAAGTAATGGGGCCAGATACCATGATCTTAGTTTTCTGAATGTTGAATTTTCAGCCAACTTTTTCACTCTCCTCTTTCACCTTCATCAAGAGGCTCTTTAGTTCTTCTTCACTTTCTGCCATAAGGGTGGTATCATCTGCATATCTCTGAGGCCAACCCAGAAGGATGGGGTGGGGAGGGAAGTGGGGGCTGGGGTTCAGTATGGTGGGACACAAGTACACCCATGGCTGGTTCATTTTGATATACGGCAAAAGCTACCACAATATTGTAAAATAATTAGCCTCCAATTAAATAAATTCATTTAAAATAAAGAGCAAGGAAAACAGCAGAAAATTCAAATAATTATTAGATTTAATCTAGCTGAAGAAATTGATCTCTTCCTAGTAAAAGAATGTCACATTAAAACATAAGCTGTTGGGGGGAGAAACTAAGATGGCGGAGGAATAGGACGGGGAGAACACTCTCTCCCCAATAAATATACCAAAAGAACTTTTAAAGGCCGAGCAAACTCCAAAAAACAGGAACTGAATGCTGGCA
>SRVM01046923.1:0-10078 GCA_007570785.1 Antilocapra americana | reverse complement strand
GACGGGATGAGGGGGAAGAGACGGGAAGAGGGAGAGGAGACGGGGGATGAGGGGGAAGAGACGGGGTGAGGGGAAGAGACAGAGGATGAAGGGGAAGAGACAGGATGAGGGAGGAGAGACAGGGGATGAGGGGAAGAGACGGGGGATGAGGGGGTAGAGACGGGGGATGAGGGGAATGTGGGGGGATGAGCGGGGATGAGGGGTGAGGGAAGCTGCTCCGGGGTCCTCTGGGAGCTCCTGCCCATCTCCTGCTCCCAGACCCGCCCACACCAGGAACCAGGAGGGGTGAGGGGGTCACCCAGGCAGGAGGGAGCGGGGCAGGCACCGCGGGTCTGAGGGCCCCAGACCCGCCTGCTCTCAGACCCTGGGCAGGCTGACCTCTGCGGCTCCACCACACTTTCACCCTGAGTGCAGAGCACATCTCTGAGTTGAGTGCTGCTGGTGACCCCACAAGCAGCAGTCACAGCCTCCACTTCCCAAACGACCCCAAGCCTTGGAGGGGGTGGGGTGGGGCGTGAAGCCGCCGGCCTGCTCAGGGCTAAAGAGGGCGACGCCCCCATCCCTCCGTGCTGAGCACGCTGGGGTGGGAGGGAGGCCGGGCAGGTGCCCGCCCCCCGACACCCCTGCCTGCGGGGACCAGGCTCGCAGCCACTGACCTTCTCCAGCCTCTCGAAGTGCTCGCGCAGGAACCGCATGGGCCGCTCGGGCCTGGCCAAGCAGAGCTGAACGATGCAGTCCTTGAGCACCTGCTGGATGCCGCACCTCCGCACGTAGACCTCGCAGGCCCGCAGGCCATCGTCCTCGTCCAGCTGCTGCGCCCCCGGCGCGGCCATGGCGACGCGCGGCGCGTCCTGCGGGAGAGGCGAGTCCGCGGGCCGCGCGTCCAGCAGGCGCCGGGCCCGACCCGGCCTGGCGCCTGGGGCGTGTGTCCCGCCAGAGGCCTCTCCTCCTCGAGGCAAAGCTCACCTCTAGGCAGATGCTCGCGGGGGCGCAGGGGGGCCCGCCAGGGCCCCGGGGGAAGCGGGGAAGCGGGGCCGCCGGCCTGTGTGCGCAGCCGGCCAGTAACGGGTCTCACGTGCGACCATCCCTCCCCTCCGGGGATCTTCCTGGTTGGAGAGCCTCCCGCGAGCTCCCGGGGAGATGATGGGGGTGGGGGCACAGGAAAAGGAAGGGAGACGGGAAAGGAACGAAGCCCGGAGCCGGGCCTCCCGGGAAGGCGAACCCCGAGAACAATGGCAGGGCCGCGCGTCCGGCCCGCGCTCGGCCAGGTCACAATGACAGCTCGGAACCCGCCCAGACCCCGGCCTGCCGGCCCGCGCTGCACGCAGCTCGGCGGCCCTGGCCCCCGTGCCCAGACCACCGCGGCGCGTGGGCCCGGGTCGGGCTAAGGGGCGGGCGCCCCTCAAGGGCCCACGCTTCCCGGGGCCTCAGGGCAGCCGACGGCCCCAGCGCTGACCCTTCCCAGCCCCGCGTACCTGGATGTGCGGCGCCCGAGGCCGGAGGCGGCTGCGCGGGGACGCGGGCTCGGCGCGCGAGCGGTCCAGCACTGCAGCGGCGCCGCCCTCCGCCCGCCCCCGCTCCGCGCGGTCCACCCTCCTACCGGCCCACCCCCAACCCCCTCTCCCCGCCGCCCAGATCTCCAGCTCGGGCAAACCACCCCTGCCCCCTCCCCCTCCTGTCCCCGCCTCCTCACCCCGGCCCCAGACCTGCAGGCTGATGAGACCCACGTCTGACACACCTACGCGCATCAGTGCCACCAGGACCGCCCCTACGCGCCCACCTCACACCTCCACCCCCCACTGGAGACTCCTTTACCCAGATTGCCCACCTGGCTGATGGCAGCCCTCTGGGGCCTTGGGGGTGATGGTGAGGACCCGACTCCCAACCTTCACACCTGGGTGTCATCTCTGGGTGGCCTCTAGTCAGGGACACCAGCTTCACCCAGATACCCCGGGGAGGGGGGAGGTCGTCACAGGGTCACCCTAAATTCTCCCCCCTGCCCGGGGGCCCCAGAAGTCAGAGGCCAGGGCAGCCCCTAACCCGCCAGCCAGGCTGGCAGCAACTGGAGTTAGTCGCCTGTGGTTTCCAGTTGCCTAACAGCATGTTTCGGAGAAGGAAATAGCAACCCAATCCAGTGTCCTTGCCTGGAGAATCCCTTGGACAGAGGGGCCTGGGGGGACTCCTGCCAGGGGGTCGCAAGAGCCGGACATGACTTAGCAACTAAACCCACCACTACCACCATCACATTTGGCCCCCATTCTGCCTGGGTAGTGGCAGAAATGTCATTTCAGGCACTTGGGGGTCCCCACCCTTTACCTGGAGGCTTCCCAGATGATGCTAGTGGTAAAGAACCCTCCTGCCAATGCAGGAGATCTAACAGATGCTGGTTCGATCCTTGGGTCAGCAAGATCCCCTGGAGGAGGGCACGCAGTCCCTTCCAGTATTCTTGCCTGCAGAATCCCACGGATGGAGGAGGGTAGCCTGGTGAGGAGGGTGAAAAAAAACGGGGGCCAGGTTTCACATGACAGACTCCTGGGGGCAGGCGTACGCTCCAGGGCAGGCTCCTGTTCTCAGGGTCTCCCAGGTGCTCTCGAGATCTGTGCGGGGCCCTCCCCCTGCACAGCCCACGGGAGGGGGACACTCTCTGAGGACAGCCTTCAGATCCCGGCCCCCCCCCCCCCACACACACACACCCTATTTTGCTGGATGCTTCGCCCTGGCAGAGAGCCCCCTGGACCATGGTTGGCAGAGCAGGTACAGTGGCTGGCAGGCAGCTGGGTGCCCTGCCTCTCTCACCTGGCACTGAATGAGCCCTGTCCTCACGCCACCACGGGGGCAGCTCCCACCAGACTCTCCCCTCAGGCCCTTCCAGGCCACTAGGGTACGTCAGGGCCTCCAGGCGGGGCCCCCTAAGAACCCCCCAGTGGCAGTGCAGGGCCAGGCCTCCCACCCACAGTCCCACCTGCTGGCAAGCCCCCTCATTTCTCCTTGGGTGCCAGCCCCCTTCATCAGCCACTTGGGTGGAAGGGAAACGCTTCCCATTCATCCAGGCACTCACCGCTTCGAGACAGGGAGCAGGGGCCCTCAAACTAGGCCCAGCCTCCCCGTGTCCAGAGGCGGGCAGCACCGACCAGTCGTCATTGCTGCTGTTTGGAGGCTAAATCATGTCCGACTCTTGCGACCACATGGCCTGTAGCCGCCAGGCCCCTCTGTCCATGGGATTCTCCGGACAAGAATACGGAGTGGGTTGCCACTTTCCCCTCGGGGGATCTTCCCAACCCGGGGATAGAACCCACAGCTCCTGCACTTTATCGCTGAGCCACCAGGGCTGCGCAGTCAGTGTCCCCATTGACAGCGCAGCGGTTCTTGCAGCTGATCCAAGCGACTGCACCCTGAACTACACGACGCACGCCCCTTCCCCGAGATGGGGGGCATAGCGTCCATCATTGAAGCTGACTAGACCACGGGTGGCCAGTGGCTTCACATGGGGACAGCAGGGATGCCCCTCCTGGAGCAGGATCAGGGAACTGTGCAGACCGGTGTTGCCACGCACAGCTGGGTCAAGGTCCTTACCTGGTCAAGGTCCAGACCACTGGGATGGACAGTGAGAAGCCCTGGTTTACTGGGTATCCTGAAGACGTGAGGCGGGAATCCTGTCATCAGGCAAACGTCCCCACAAGTCGTGGTCTGTGTGTCCCCTCCACCCACAGGGAAGGGCCCCCCAGCGCAGCCCTCCTGCTTTCCCCACAGAAGGGTTGCATGGGCCACAGCCTGGGGCCCTCACCCCACCCTGGACTGAGTCCAGCTTCAAAACCACCTTATTTTCCAATCCCCCCCTCCCCCACCCGACTCCTGGTGGTGCCAAGCCCAGTTCACCCACCAAGATTCAACAGGGACATTGCTTCTACAAGGAACCCTCCCTGCCTGGGGCCTCACACTTGCAGGCCAGCTTGGGGGTGCCGCTGCGGTCTCCCTGCGGCCCTGGCTCTGTGCAGAGTGGGCCAGAGGCCGATTACTGAATCTGCCCCCTTCTCTGCCCCCTGCTGTGCCGAGCGGGGGGGGGGGGAGGGGGCGGGGTGGGGGTGGGGGGTGGGCCCAGGGAGCGTGGACGCTGCGCGTCTTGTCCTTTAGACCCTGAGGGGCAAGGAGACAGAAGTAGGTACCTGCCCAGGCGAGGGAGGTCTCAGCACCGTCCCCCTGCCCGGGGATGCTGAGCTGGGCTCGGCAGGTGGACTCCTAGGTGGGTCCTACTTCCAGACCAGCAACAGCATGGGGGCCGAGGAGGCGTCACGGGGAAGACCCCCCAGTCTCCCGCCTGTGGGCGTGGCGGTGGGCATGGCTCCCGGCACCTACTGCCGGTGAACCAAAGGGACCCGCCAGGCGAGCAAGAAGCAGGTGGTCAGTCCAGTGACCCCGAGGCTACCAGCTACAGATAGTACAGCCACGTCCCTCCTGGCGGGGTGGGGGGTGGGGAGCAAGCTAAGCACCCCCCGGCCCACAGAGCAGATCCATCAGGGCCTGTGTGGGTGCAGAAGAGCCCGAGGGGAGGAACCTGGCCTGGAGCTTGGGGCGGGGCTCCGAGAGGCGGCAGGCCACCCAAGGTCCAGGGCCCCCAGCAGAGGACCAGCCCAGGCCTCCAGGGTTGCCTTCAGGGGACACACTGAGCCCTGCTGGCTTCCAGACCCACAGACGAGAGATGATCAGGGAGCGGGAGGCTCAGCGTTTGTGGTGACACCCACAGCGTCTGCAGAAAATAAAGGCAGTGACGCCTGCAGGCAGCAAGGGTTGCCTGTCCCCAGTGCTCCAGGCTCCGGCCCCATTGCCCCCGCATCTGCGCCAGGTGGAGTCGTTCCTCTTCATCCCCCCTGTCCGCAGGCTTCCTGCCCTCAGCTTCGTGAGGAGGGGCTGCTGTGGATGCTGGGACCCCGAGCGTCCCAGGAGAACCGGCCGGAGGAGCTAATGAACAGCCAAGCACACGGGCTCGTGTGGTTTACTGTGCTGATGAAATGACACCGCTTACAAGGTTCCCACCAGGACACTGAACGGGGGCTCCTGGAACAGACCTGGAGTCACTCCTTCCTACCTTGGCTGGGTCTTTAAAGTCCATTGGGAGGAGGCGGTTCCTTCCTGACTCCTTCCTATACAATTGGGGCAGTGCCATCACATTTCGGCTCAAATTTAGAGAATTTCAAAGTTCTACCGTTATGTTAAGATATAAACACAGCGTCAACTCTAAGTGTCCTATGAAACAGTCAGAACCACAACCTGATTTAAAGTGTTTCCCCTCGTCCGCCCGGGCCGAGGCCAGGGAGCAGCTGGGAAGAAGTTTGCCTCCTTCGTCTTTCTCAAGCAGACACCCACCACGAACTTGCCCGCGGGGCTTCGCCACCTATCACATTGGCACAGCCTCCGGCAGCTAGAATGTCTAGCCCCGGCCACCACGCCAACCTCGGTGCCTCAGGGAAGCGGGACGCAGACTCACGGCCCCGAGAGGGGGCTCCTTTCACTGCGTGGAGCGTGGCTGCGGCTCGTCCACACCGGCTGGGGTCAGCACTGCGCCACGGCCGACGCGCATGCATATGCCTCGGGTGGTGTGTACCCACCCATGGGGGGGACAGACCCAAGGGCCCTCCCCTCCCCTCCGTCCCTCCCTTCCCTTCTGCACCCGCGTGTGGAATTGGTGGGTCACCTGCTAATCCTGTTTAATTTTTTCAGGAACCACAGGGTTCCTCGGTGCCTGCACTGTCTTACACTCCCACCGCTGAGACTCAGGGTTCTAATTTCTCCACATCCTTCCAAAGGTCTACTAACCAGATTTGAGCATTTCTGCTTCTGCCATCCACGTCTCTCTCTTTTACGTGGCTTCCTGTCCCTGTTTCCTTTCTAGGCTTGGCCTGTCTACGTACTGGTCCCTCTGTCCTACCGTCCCTGTATATTCAGTCTGGAAGGACGTCTGGGGACAGGGCACAGGAGGCTGGACCCCCCCGCCCCCGAACGCTCACAGAGCCACCGCCTCAATCAGGCACCATCGCTATGGGAGGCTCCCTCGCCACGTCTGTGTGGTCACAGCCAGGCCAGCCCCCAACCACTCCCGGGTCCTCCCCTCCCGCAACCGTCATCTCAGGGCTGCTGTTTACAGGGAGTACGCAGCCAGCGTCTCCTTCACTCAGCACGCTGCCCAGAGGGGCCCCCAAGTCTCTTCCTCTGTGTTTCTGAGTAGAACTGAGTTAACGTCCACATGTGGAGTCTGCCTTCCTGTTCCTGATGTCTAGGCTCTGACTTCACTGCCTTTACACCCGTCAAGGTCTGTTTATAGCCCAGGACACACACGGCCTATCGTGGTACGTCCGCGGGCACCCCACACCTACCGGGTGGAGGGCTCCATGAGCATCCACTGATCCCTGATCGCCAGTGCTATGTTCTTTCAGAACGGCCAGTAGTTTCAGCAGCTGTGGAGAGTGGGAGCCGAAGTCCTCACCTGAAACTTGGGGGCTTGTCTTTCTCGCTCCGGCTCTGCCAGTGTGTGCTCTGTGTATCTTAAAGACCTGTTGGGTCATAAACGTCTGCAGTTGCTCTGTACCTGCCTGGTGGGCTGATCCTTTTATTGCTCCACAACCGACCTGCTTTCCCCTGGAAGTTCCCCCTCGCTCTGACGTCTGCCTTGGCTGACAGGCATCGTTCTGCTTCTCCAAAAGAATGTTTACGTGCTAGATCTCTTTCCATCCTCCTTTCAGCCTCCCACATTACCGTGTTTGAAGAGTTTCGACAGACCACATACATTTTTATTCCTCCTTCAAATCTCTGTCTTCTAACTGGTGTGTGCACATGATTCACGTCTGAAGTAACCACTGACAATCAGTGCTCCGTTAAGCTTGTCCTCTAGCGTGCCAGCGTGGTGTACCTGGATATCCGTGAGAAGTCCGCTGGATGGCGTGCTGAGGGCATCGCCGCTGACGTCTGTGACGGCCCTCTACACACGCCCATGTACACACGCAGTTATCAGGCCCCAGGCACCGACGTTCCACCACGTCATGTGGCGAAGAACCCTCCCCCCAGCGCCCCCCTTCTCTCACGCGCGCAGAGTACCCTGCTTTGCTGCGACCATCGGATGTTAACAAACGTGCCACTTCCTTCTGGCCGCTGTGATTTCCGACAAGTCTCTCATTCGCGCTCATGTCCATCTTGAGGCGACACAACATCTCTCTCTGTTTTCACTTTTTTATTTTCTGTCATTCGTTTTCAGAGATTTAATTACAATGTGTCTCGGTATGGGTTTTTAGAGGGCTTAGCTCTTCCCTGGTGGCTCAGACGGTAAAGAATCCGCCTGCAATGCAGGAGATGGGTTCAATCCCTGGGCCAGGAAGATCCCCTGGAGAAGGGAAGAGCTACCCACTCCAGCATTCTTGCCTGGAGGTTCCATGGACAGAGGAGCCTGGGGGTTACACCCATGGTGTCACAGAGTCAGACACGACTGAGCAACTAACACTACACACCAGCCCACACAGGGCTTTGTCAGTCTGTTGTTTTGTCTTCAGCCAAATTCAGGACGTTTTCAGCCATTATTCCTTGCAACACTTTGCGGTCCACATTCTCCCCCCTCTTGTTCCGAGTTTCTGGTGATGAAATGATTGGCCTGCAGACCTGAGGCTCTGTGTCTCTTGTTTTTCAGTCTGTTCTCTCTCTGTTGCTTAGACTGAGCAGACTCTACTGCTTTACCTGTGAACTCCTTGGCTCTTTCCTGCCATCTCCACTGTGTCCTCACACCCACCCAGTAGTGGACAGTGATCACCGTGTCCAGTGGTGGACACGAGGCTATTGCAGCCACTGTATCTTCCAGTTCTATGGTTTTCATTTGGCGATGGGGGGTCACACTGGGGACTGCAGTTTACTGGTGACTCTGCGGGCTGTCATCTAGGGCACGTACTGCAGAGGCTCCAGCCAGTTCAAGGCCCCACGGGCACCGGGCCACCGAGAACAGCTGCCGAGGCAGCAACTATCCTCTGGCAGCGGCCAGCTCCAGCCCCCACGGCCTGCTGGCAGGTCTGGGTTACAGCCCCCTCCAGCACCTGTCCAAGCAACCTGGAAGCCAGAAGAGAAACCCCTGGGTCACCCCACAGCTGTTCCTCCAGTGTGGTGTCCCCGGTCAGCTTGCCCCCTTCTTTCCAGCTCAGATCCTTTCCCCGTTGTCTGCTGAACGAGCTGCAAGGTGTTCAGTTGTAACTGGGCAGGGGAGTAACCAAGAAAGTGAGTCTTCCCACCTCTGGAGCAGGGGATCCCAGCACCCTCACTTCAGTGCTGACGTGCTCATCTCGACCACAGCCAAGGCCTTCCCAGCAGCCTCACGTGGTGTCTGCCTGGCTCCCTTCCAACCTGTTCTCCAACAGCCGAGTAGTCTCCTACAAACACAAACCTCCTAGTGAAACCCTCCCACCTCAAACCCTCCCTCACGTCCCCCACTGGGACCCAGAGGACCCTGCTCCCCGTGGCTGCCCTGGCTCCAGCCACAGGGTGGAACAGTGTCGGGCCCCCTTGCCGTATCTGTTCCTATGGCTGCGGAAACACAGTACTATAAACCTGGCAGCTAAAACAAGAGAAATTTATCTCAACGTTCTGGAAGCCAGAAGTCCGAGATCGCAGTGTCAGAGCCTGGTTCCCCTGGGAGCTGTGAGGACGTCTGCCTCAGAACACTCTCCTGAGCCTGCGGACAGGCACCCCACCTGCACCTTCCTCTCATTGTGTGCTGTCTGTCTCCAGTTGTCCTTTTTCATAAGGACACAGTCAAAGGGATTAGGGCCGGCCCTAACTTGATGAGTCTCTATGGCCCATCCCTAAGTAACATACCCTTTTGAGGTCCAGGGCGGGGAAGGAGGGTCAGGACTCCACTACGTGAACTTTAGGGGGTACACACAACTGAGCAGTCACATTCCCATCGCAGGCCTCTGTGCATTCTGTCCCCTCCCTCTGCAAAGCTTTCACACACCCCCCTTCACCTAGTTAACTAGTGTGTGCTGTGTGCTCAGTCGCTCAGTCGTGTCCGACTCTTTCTCCCTGTGGACTGTGGTCTGCTGGGCTCCTCTATCTATGGGATTCTCCAGGCAATTATACTGGAGTGGGTTGCCATGCCCTTCTCCAGAAGATCTTCCCAACCCAGGGACCGAACCCAGGTGTCCTGCACGGCAGGCGGATTCTTTACCATCTGAGCCACCAGGGAAGTTAACTTTTATGAGAATTAACTATTACTCACCCTTTATATACCACCACGACCGTCACACCAGGAAGCCTTCCCAGTCTACACCAAGTTCTTTGGCCTTCATCCCTCACGCTGATTAACCTGCCCCCAGGAGACCAAGACCCGAGCTGGCAAGAACGAGGCCTGCAAGAGACGTGAGGGTCTCAGAAGCCACTGGAGGACATGAAATGGCACGACCACCACGCCTCACCGAACACAGGGCCCCGGACCTGGCCAGCGTCCCTTCAGTTCCCCAAGGCCCCGCCCCCGCCCCCGCCCCCTGGCCGTGTCCTGTCCGCCCCGGAGCTGCCAATAAAGTTGCGCCCGGAGCTAACCGGAAAACGTGCCGTAATCCGCACCGCGGCCGTCGTAAAAGCGCCGGTCTCCACTGGTGACTAGCAACGCGGGGAAGATGGCGGCGCTGGTAGCGCCTGAGGCCGCGGCGCCCCGGGGCCCGACAGAGGCCGGGGAGACGACCGAGGCGGCGGAGCTGAGCCGCTCCCTGAGCCGCCTGCTGCCCGGGCTGGAGGCCGACAGCAAGCTGGGCCGGCGGCGCGCTCTGGAGGCGCTGCAGCGGGCGCTGGAGGCGGCGCAGCCCGCGGCGCCCGACGCCGACGCCGACGCCGCGGCCGCGGCCTTCCAGGGCCCGTGGGCGCGCCTGCTGCTGCCGGGCCTGCTGCGCCGCCTGGCTGACCCGGCCGAGCGCTGCCGCGCGCTGGCCGTGCACCTGCTGGGGCTGGGCCTGCGGCGCGCCGCGCGGCCGCGCGACCCCCTCCCGGCCGCAGGCCCCGCAGCAGCAGGCGCGCCCACGGGCCCTGGTAGACCGCGGCCGCGGCGTCGGCGGCGTCG
>SRVM01046921.1:0-11069 GCA_007570785.1 Antilocapra americana | reverse complement strand
AGCACCCCTGGCTCATCAGACACATACTGGGTTCAAAAAGTCTCTCACCACCGCCCCTCACTCAAGCTCAAACTTAATGGCAAGGTCTTTACAGGCATCTTAGACACAGGAGCAGACGCTACTGTCATATCCCAATCCCACTGGCCAAAGTCTTGGCCATTAACACCTGTTGCTACCCATCTGCGCGGCATTGGACAAGCTGCTAACCCACAACAAAGCTCTCAAACCCTGATGTGGGAAGATGCTGAGGGAAATAGAGGCTCTGTCACTCCCTTTGTTCTCCCCAATCTGCCTGTTAACCTGTGGGGGAGAGATATCCTCTCCCAAATGAAGGTGATCATGTGCAGCCCCAATGACATAGGTATCACCCAAATGCTTAATCAAGGCTTCCTGCCAGGTCAGGGACTAGGAAAAAGAGGTCAAGGAATCACTAAGCCCATTACGATCCCTCCTAAAGCAGACAAAGCAGGTTTAGGATACCCCCAAAATTTTCCCTAGTGGCCACTGATAGTCCTGTACTCCATGCAGACAAGATCCTTTGGAAGACAGTGGATCCTGTTTGGGTCCATCAGTGGCCCCTTACCCACGAAAAAACCTTAGCTGCGATAGCGTTAGTACAGGAACAGCTTGCAGCAAGACATATTGAGCCCACTAATTCCCCCTGGAATACACCCATATTCGTAATAAAAAAGAAATCTGGCAAATGGCGCCTCCTACAGGATCTTAGGGCCATTAATAAAGCAATGATCCCCATGGGGGCCTTACAGCCTGGCCTCCCTTCGCCAGTTGCCATCCCTGCCAGTTACAATAAGATCGTCATAGACCTAAAAGATTGCTTCTTTACAATCCCCCTTCACCCCGACGACAGGCCTTATTTCGCCTTCAGTGTCCCACAAACCAACTTCCAAGGCCCCATGCCTCGTTACCATTGGAAAGTGCTGCCACAGGGCATGGCCAATAGTCCCACTCTATGTCAAAAATTTGTTGCGGCAGCTATTGCCCCAGTCAGGGCACAGTGGCCTCAGGCATACATTCTCCATTATATGGACGATATCCTTTTGGCATGTCCTGACGAAGACACTGTCAGGACCTGTCACGCCCACCTGATCACCTGCCTTACAAGACAAGGGCTACAAGTCACCCCCGATAATGTACAAACATCCGACCATACTTTTATCTAGGATTTGAACTTTGCCATCAGCATATATTTACCCCTCGTATCCGCCTTAGAACAGACAGGCTAAAAACGCTTAATGACTTCCAAAAACTTCTTGGAGACATTCAGTGGCTTCGGCCGAACCTAAAACTGCCCACAGAGGCCCTCCTCCCACTTAATAATATCCTCAAAGGAGATTCAGACCCCCTGTCTCCTCATGTCGTGACGCCCGAGGCAAAACACTCTCTAGACATTATCAACAAGGCTATCCAAAACCAAACTGCTCAACAGATCTCTTACAGCCTGCCTCTAATATACCTCTTACTACCTACAACACATACTCCTACCAGAGTTTTTTGGCAACCAAAAACAACAGATCCCTCAAAAAACGGTCAACCCCTCCTTTGGGTCCACCTCCCAGCTTCCCCCTCTCGAGTCCTATTGCCTTACCCTTCCCTTCTTGCCACGCTAATTATAAAGGGGCGCTCCACCAGTCGCCAGCTGTTTGGTAAAGACCCAGAATCAATAATTATCCCTTACACACAAGACCAATCAAATTGGCTTTTACAAACCTCCGATGAATGGGCTACTGCACTGTCCTCCTTCACAGGAAACCTTGACAACCATTACCCTAGGGATCCCATTATTCAGATCGCTAAGACCCATCCATTTGTCTTCCCTAAAATCACTAAAACAACTCCGCTCCCCAAAGCCGCCCTCGTCTTTACTGACGGATCTTCAAATGACATGGCTGCCTATGTTCTCAATGGACAAACCTTCAAAACAAAATCTCCCTATAACTCTGCACAACTTGTAGAGCTATTCGCCATCCTCAAAGTCTTTACTTAGCTTGCCAACCAACCATTCAACCTCTACACCGACAGTGCCTACATAGCTCAGTCAGTCCCCCTGTTAGAAACCGTCCCCTTCATCAAACCTTCCACAAATGCCGCTCCTCTATTTGTTAAGTTACAAGCTCTTATTTTACAAAGACAACACCCCTTTTTCATTGGACACCTTCGTGCCCAACTTGACCTTCCCGGACCGCTGACTGAGGGCAACGCCCTAGGAGATACTGCTACACTAACTGTCTATTCTGTCCTCACAGACCCTATCACTGAGGCAACACAAGCCCACACCTTACACCATTTAAATGCCCATACCCTTCGCCTACTTTACAAAATCACAAGAGACCAAGCTAGAGAAATTGTCAAGGCCTGTCCCCATTGCGTCCCCTCGGCGCCTGTGCCTCACCTGGGAGAAAACCTCCGGGGACTCACCCCAAATGCCATCTGGCAGATGGACATAACTCACCTAATGGCCTCTGGAAAACTTAAGTTCATTCATGTTACTATTGACACCTTTAGCGGGTTCATAGCTGCCTCCCTACAAACAGGTGAGGCATCAAAAATGTCATGTCTCACATGATTCATTGCCTATCCGTCTTGGGCAAACCTCGTACTATCAAGACAGACAATGGCCCAGGATATACTGGAAAAAATTTTCAGACTTTTTGCCAACGGCTTCAGATCAAACATATCACAGGCATCCCTTACAATCCCCAGGGACAAGGCATTATAGAGAGAGCTCATCAGACTTTAAAAAATTCCATCAACCGCCTGACACATTCGCCCCTCAGGTTCACAAAACAACATCCCCGTAACCTCCTAAACCATGCACTCTTCCAACTCAATTTCCTCACCCTAGACTCTCAGGGACACTCAGCGGCTGACTGCCACTGGCATCCACAAACCTCTAGCCAACAGGTCACAGTCATGTGGCGCGACCCCCTCACTCGTGCCTGGGAGGGCCCAGACCCCGTCCTCATTTGGGGAAGAGGCTCAGCCTGCATTTATGACCAAAAAGAAGACGGCCCACGGTGGCTACCTGAAAGGCTAATACGACACATCAACCATCGGGCCCCACCAAAATAACATTAATCACATCCCAGGGAACGATGATGCGCCCTGAGGAAAACCCCCTTTTTCCTCTTTTCTCTTTCAGACCATATGCATCCTCATTGGCTTTTCCCACTACTGTTACCAATACTGTGATGCCAAACAATAGATGGAGGGCTCCGGCCACCACCTCCCAAGCCACAACTATACCTCACCCTTTTGGAACACCATGCGAATGCCGTGGAGGAATCGACGTCGACCATTACGCAGATCCATCATTTTGGACCTTAAAAGTTGATTGTGACACCAAAACGGCCTTTCTGACACGTGAGGTGACTAGGCCTGGAAGTGGTAAGGTTCACTGGCGCTGTGTACCAAAACCCCCTGTTATATCTGCCATCAATGGCAGGCCAGGTCCTTGCCCCAAAAAATGCGAAACCGATGGATTTCAAGAGACAATGCACTCTTCCTGTTATCATGAGACTCAAGAGTGCACATATGACAATCAAATCTTTTTCACTGCCATACTCCAAAAAACTAAAACGGGGGGGAACCACCCGTACCTCACCCGTTGGCTCCAGCCCATACCTAGAGGCTGGGTGCAAGGGCACAATGGGACAGCCGGTATGCTGGGAACAGGTTGCTCCTATTCACATCTCTGAAGGAGGTGGGCCCCAGGACAGGGTGAGAGAGATTATCGTTCAAAAAAAGATAGAACATCTCATTGATAGACAATTTTCAAAGCTTTCCTACCACCCTATAGCACTCCCCAAATCACGGGGAACAGACCTAGACCCCCAAACAATAGACATTTTGACAGCCACCCACCGGGCGCTTAACACCTCTAACCCCAATTTAGCCCAAGACTGCTGGCTATGTCTCAGCCAAGGCAAGCCCATGCCCCTGGCTGTCTCCGCTAATACATCAAACCTCAACACCATTGACCAAAACTGCACTCTCGGCCTGCCCTTCAGGGTTCAACCTACACTGTTTTCATTCTCCCCCTGTATCTACAAACACCGGCGCAATGATTCCACAGATATCCACATTGGTTTCGCTGCCTTTACCAACTGTAGCTCTGTGTTTAACTATACCTCTAGCTACACCACCCTCCTATGCCCCGGACTAGGAAAGGCATTCGTTTGCGGAAACAATCAACCCTATACCGCCCTACCCCCCTCATGGACAGGGCTGTGCACCCTAGCCACCCTGCTACCAGACATAGATATCATTCCAGGAAATGAGCCCGTTCCCGTTCCCACTTTTGACGACCTTGCGGGATGGCACAAAAGAGCCCAAGCCATTATCCCCTTGCTTGCTGGGTTAGGAATCTCTGGAGCGATAGCTATGGGATCTGCAGGCCTAGGATATGCAGTTCATTCATACTCACAGCTCTCTAAGCAGCTCTTTGATGATGTTCAGGACATATCCAGCACCATTAGTGATATCCAAGATCAACTAGACTCCCTAGCAGAAGTAGTCCTTCAAAACAGACGAGGCTTAGATCTTCTCACCGCAGAACAGGGAGGTATCTGCCTTGCCTTACAGGAACGCTGCTGCTTCTACGTCAACAAATCCGGCATTGTCCGAGATAAAATAAAAACGCTACAAGATGATCTAGAAAAAAGAAGGAAAATGCTAATAGAGAATCCCTTTCTGACAGGCCTTAATGGACTACTCCCCTATCTCCTTTCCCTTCTTGGGCCCTTGATCACTGTCCTCCTGCTTCTCACATTTGCCCCCTGGGTTCTGAGGCGTGTCACGACACTTGTCAAAGACCAGCTTAATGACATACTAGGGAGACCCATCCAGATTCACTATCAACAGTTGGTAATGCTCGACAATGGAAATTATCAAGGCCCTGTCCCACGGGAGATGCATGATTCTCGAGAGCCTGCATTGCGGCATAGTTGCTGCAATGGACACCATAAGGTGCGCGACAAAGTACCGCAAGGAGGGGCCTCCACCAAAGAGGCCACTCTCGAGCCTCCTGCGAGGTAAGCCAGCTTGCATGGAGGTTGACACCCAAATCCTCCCCTCCGAAAAAGGGTGCCATTTAAGCTCTACGCAGAGCTCAGGAGGAGCTTGGCCACTGCCTCCCCTAGCTGGTCAATGTCCAAACAAAACCAGACTCCTCGCATTAAAAAACAGAAAGGGAGGAGATGTTGGGGCCCGGCCGGCTGATGCGATCAGCCAGAGCCATTACGGTCGGAACACTCCAAGTCTGCTGCCATATAAGGCGCTGATTATGTGCCAGCTATACATTCGGCTGGCAAATCACCAAAAGGATCATGTGGCGAACATATATCCAACAGGCCAATCGCCCACAAGACACGTATTCCCTACATGCCCATCAGAACTACCCCCTTCCTTTTGCAACTCCCTGCCCTAGCTATACATGTGGCTGGCAAATCACCAAAAGGATCATGCGGCAAACATGTATCCGACAGGCCAATCGCCCACAAGACACGTATTCCCTACATGCCCGTCAGAACTCCCCCCTTCCTTTTCCCACTCCCTCCCCTCCTCCCCATATATAATCGCCTTACGCTCAATAAAGTTTTGCAGTTTGATCAGAACCTTTGTCTTGCTGCCGTTCTTCGCGTCTCTTGTCCCAACCCTTCATCCGTTGTGAGGTAGATTCGGACCCCCTGTTGATTGCTCTGCAGGCCAGAGCGACTGCGCCCAGCTAGTGGCTGGAGCACATCTTTTCCACTGTATCAGTGTCATTTCACCCACTGTACAGATGATATCACACCAACTCTATGCCCATCACACCCAGTACCTGTATGACGTCATATGCTCTCTATAACCTCATATTCCCTCTTTATGACATCACACCCCAGTGTTCCAAACATCAAATCAGGTGTATTCACGATATCACACCCACTCTTAGGACTCCATGTGCATGGTATGACATCACATCCACTGTAATCATGACGTCACACACACTCTGTATGATGTCCAATCCACTTTATGACATCACTTCCAAGCTGCATGTGAAATCACTGGCAATTTACCTGTGACACCACACTCACTATATTTATGACGTTATATCCACTAATGAGACTTCAGGAGCCCTGTGGGGATGACAGCACAACCACTCTTTCTGACATCACACCCACTCTATCTGACATGATCTCCACTGTATCCTTTCATCAAAACCATAATACGTATGACATCACACCCTCTATGTGTATGATGTAATACGTACTCAATATGCTATCACATCCACTCTTTATATTGTCACACCACTATATTTATGACATCACATCCAATTTACTCATGACGTCACCCCCTAAGTGTATGAAGTCTCATCAAAGCTATATGAAATCACATCTTCTGTACTTGTGATACTGCATCAATCTGAGCGATCAAACACACTGTATATGTTAGATGACAATTACCTTATCTATGACATCGTGCCCAATGTATCTGTGCCACATTATGGGCTCTTTATGACATCGTATCCACTCATTCTCATACCACACCACTGAATTTTGACATCGCTTGCACTGTATTACTGCCATCATTCCCACTATATGTGAAGTCAAATCAACTGTATATGACATCATAACTTCTATACAAATAACAGCACATCCAATACCTGTGTCATCACACTGGGCATATGTATCATATCACATGCACTAGACTCGACATCCCATTCACTCTTTATGACATTTAATCACAGTATTTATGACATTGCACCCACTCGACTGCATCATCAACCAACACTTTCTCGATGATATCACACACATTGCATGTATGCATATCATATCCAATATATGTATGACATCATATGCAGTATATGGGTTTCCCTACCCATTCTCTTGGACATTACACACACTCTATCTGACATCGCTTCCACAGTATCAGTGACATTTCACCCACTGTACAGATGATATCACACCCACTCTATGGCCATCACACCCAGTACCGGTGTCCCATCGTATGCTCTCTATGACCTCATATCCCCTCTTGATGACATCACACTCCAGTGTTTCAAACACCAAATCAGGTGTATGCATGATATGACACTCACACTTAGGACTCCATGTCCACTGTATGACATCATATCCACTATAATCATGACGTCACACCCAGTTTATAGGATGTCGCATCCACTTTATGACATCACATCCACGCTGCATGTGAAATCACAGGCAATTTATCTGTGACATCACACTCACTATGTCTATGACATATTCACTAATGAGACATCAGAAGCCCTGTGTGGATTACAGCACTACCACTCTATCTGACATCACACCCACACTATCTGATATGATCTCCTCTGTAACATTTCATCAAAACCACTATACGTATGAGATCACACCCTTTATGTGTATGATGTCATACGTACTCTATATGCCATCACATCCACTCTTATGACGTCACACCACTATGTTTATGATATCACATCCAATGTACTCATGACATCACCCCCAATGTATATGAAGTCACATCAAAGCTATATGAAATCACATCTTCTGTACTTGTGATACTGCATCAGTCTCAGCCATCAAACCCACTGTATAGGTTAGATGACAAGTACCTTATGTATAACATTGTGCCCAATGTATCTATGCCGTCATATGGTCTCTTTGTGACATCATATCCCCTCATTCTCATAACACACCACTGTATTTATGACATCACTTGCACTGTATTCATGCCATCACACCCACTATGGGTGAAGTCCCATCAACTGTATATGACATCACATCTTCTATACAAATAACAGCACATCCCATACCTGTGTCATCACACTGGGCATATGTTTGACATCACATGCACTAGACTCGCCGTCGTCACATTCTCTATTTATGACAGTAAATCACAGTATTTATGACATTGCACCCACTCGACTGCATCATCACAACCACTCTCTCGGTGATATCACTCACATTGCATGTATGCATATCATATCCAATATATTTATGACATCATACGCACTGTATGGGTTTCCCTACCCATTCTATTGGACATCACACACACTATATCTGACATCGCTTCCACTGTATCAGTGTCATTCCACCCATTGTACAGATGATATCACACCCACTCTATGCCCATCACACTCAGTACCTGCATGACGTCATATGCTCTCTATGACGTCATATCCCCTCTTTATGACATCACACTCCAGTGTTTCAAACATCAAATCATGTGTATTCATGATATCGCACCCACTCTTTTATGTTGGGGTCCGGCCGGTTGATGCGATCATCCAGAACCATTAGGGTCGAAGCACTGCACTCCTCCTGCCATATAAGGCACTGATTACTTGCCAGCTATACATTCAGCTGGCAAATCAGCAATAGGATCATGCGGCGAACATATATCCGACAGGCCAATCGCACACAAGACTCGTATTTCTTACATGCCTGTCAGAACTCCCCCCTTCCTTTTCCCACTCCCTCCCCTCCTTCCCATATATAATCGCCTTGCGCTCAATAAAGTTTTGCAGCTTGATCAGAGCGTTTGTCTTGCTGCCGTTCTTTGCACCTCTTGTCCCAACCCTTTCATCCGTTTTCAGGTAGATTCGGAGCCCCCGTTGATTGCTCTGCGGGTAGAGTGACTGTGCCCAGCTAGCGGCCAGAGCAAGTGGCCCCCTACGTGGGGCCCGAAAACTGCTTGGACGGAACGCTGTCCCCGTTGACCAAACCCCGCAAGGAGCACCGCGATCACCCGCTCACGAGACGACTCCGGAGAGATCCCCCCCCTCGAAGGCGGCATTCGGTCATGTAAGAATTAATCATGGGACAAGCATGTTCAAAAGATGATGTTTTATTAGCCAGCTTAAAAAAATCCCTCAAGGTGCGAAGAATTTGGTTTCGTAAAAAAGATTTAGTTTCGTTTTTTCATTTTATTTTTAAGACCTGCCCCTGGTTCCCTCAAGAGGGTACTATCGACCCTCGCATGTGGAATCGGAGATTACCTTAATGACTATTATCCTGTCTTTGGTCCCCAGACTGTGCCTATTACCACCTTTAACTACTACAATCTTATAAAATATATTCTCACCAACCAGGGCCATACCTCAGACATTCAGCACCTTTGTCAGGAAGGACAAAGAATCCTTTCCCGCCACTCCCATCCCCCCTCTAGAGCGCCCTCTACCCAAGATCTTATACAAAGCCACCCCATACACCCAAATAACTCCAGCGCCGCTACCGTTACTCGCCCCCCTTCACGGGCCCTCTCAAACTGTCCCTCGATTTCTATCAATATTGAAACAAATCCAAATCCTACTGCTATATACCCTGATCTTAAAGACTTAAGAGAGATAACCAAGACAGGCACACACGATCAGCTGCCCCCTGCTGACCGAGCTAATTTAGAAGATGAGGCATCCCATTATAAGGCCCTGACTGGCCTCCCTCCTCCTCTGCCTCTGCTGCTCCCGCCACAGCCACCTTTTTAAACAAGCCCGCGCTTAATGCCTCTCCGCTGCCCCCCGCTTCTGAGCCTCCGCCATGTTCAGCCGCCATCTTACACAGTTCTGCGCTCCCGCCCTTTGTGCCACCGCCATATTTTCCCACCCACCCAGTTACGCCTGCCGCTCCCAACACAGCCCACCTTCCAGCTCCTATTCTGCATAACACTGAGCCACCACCCATCAACCAAACTTCCCTCCCCCAAACAACTTCCCTTCAAGAAGCCCTGATTTTCATCCGAGAGGTTAAAGCGGTAGCCAAAGAACTCGCCGACCTGACTGTCTCTGCCCCCCATGGGCTCTTAGCCTTCCCAGTAACTAGGAGTCAGGGTCAGCCTCCGCCTCGGGAGGCGACAGACTCTCAAAGCCCTGAGCCCAGTGCTCACGACCCCCCACTTAGTGATCATGATGAAGAAGAGTCAGAACACTCCGCTTCTGATGATGATGAGCCCCCGGTGCCACTATCCCCCCATACTTACAAAAAGCTCAGCTTAAAAACGCTAGAAAAGGTCAAAGCGGCAGTGGCCAACTACGGCCCCACTGCCCCCTTCACTGTTGTCCTGATTGAAAAGCTTAGTGATCTATGGCTTACACCCAATGATTGGTTCTTCCTAGCCAAGGCTGCCCTAAGCGGCGGTGATTTTATACTCTGGAAAAGTGAATATGAAGAGGCTTCCAAACAGTTTGTTGAACGCAATTCGCGTAAGCCCTCCTGAAAAGGTTGGACTCTCAAAAAGTTCCTTGGCTCTGACCCCTACCAACGTAAAGAAAAACAGGCTCAATTTCCCCCCGGGTTACTAACACAAATTCAGTCAATAGGTGTTAAAGCGTTTAAGCGCCTTCCCCAGAAAGTTGCTGCCACCACCTCCCTTGCAAAGATCAGACAGGGCCCTGATGAGCTATATAGTGATTTCATTAGTCGTTTACAAGAACTGGCTGAATGGCTTTTTGGCTCTGGAGAAAGCGAAAGCACCTTCCTTAAACACCTCGCTTTTGAAAATGCTAACCCCGCCTGCCAAAATGCTATTCGACCTCATCGTGAAAAAGACCTCTCAGAGTATGTCCGCCTTTACTCAGGCATTGGGTCTGCTCATGCTCTGGGGCTCGCTATTGGGGCCGCCTTACAAAGCTTTGCTCCAAACCAGAGATATCATGATGGTGATCGCCTTTGCTCCACCTGCAAACAGCCCGGACATTTTTCGCGGGCTTGCCCACAATGAGCCCACGCGTTATCTAACCCCCTCCCCAAGACCCCTTATGACTCTAATACTGGCACTCCCAATATTCAAAGACCCCCTCCCTCGACAATATGTCCCCGTTGTAAAAAGGGGTTTCACTGGGCCTCAGAATGCCGCTCCAAGACAGACATTAATGGACAACCCCTCCCCCCAAAACAGGGAAACTTCAACAGGGGCCAGCCCCAGGGCCCCAACCCAGGGATGAACTCAGGGGCTTCACAGTTCAGCCCTCAAATCCCCAACCCTACAATTCCGGTCCTCCCCGCAATCAACCACGCCTCCTCGTCTCAGATCTTTGGAGGGCAACCGCAGGCAGCGCAGGACTGGACCTCTGTACC
>SRVM01046920.1:0-18834 GCA_007570785.1 Antilocapra americana | reverse complement strand
GGATTTATCTCTGGGCTATCTATTTTGTTCCATTGATCTATATTTCTATCTTTGTGCCAGTACCATACTGTCTTAATGACTGTGGATTTGTAGTATAGCTTAAAGTCAGGTAGGTTGATTCCTCCAGTTCCATTCTTCTTTCTCAAGATTGCTTTGGCTATATGAGGTTTTTTGTATTTCCATACAAATTGTGAAATTATTTGTTCTAATTCTCTAAAAAAGACCTCTGGTAGCTTGATAGGAATCGCATTGAATCTATAGATTGCTTTGGGTAGTATACTCATTTTCACTATATTGAGGGAGGGGGGTTCTGGAGGGGGAGCATATGTAAACCCATGGTGATATCATGTCATTGTTTGGCAAAACTAATAAAAAAAATGTTTAGAAAAAAAATAAATAAATAAAAAGGGAAACAATATAGCCAGATTAAAGATATAGCAATATTCTTAGCTATTTTATTTTTGTCATGAAACATTTTATAGCCTTTGAATTTGACTCTCTTATATTTGTTTATTAAAAAATCACTGTCTTGCTGGATCATGAAGCTGGGAGCTAGAAGCAGAAGGAAACTCTGACAGAGCTGAGGTTTCCAAACAAGTTCCTGTTGTGGGGACCAATAATTTAAAATCTGGTGCTTCTGCTACTTTTCTTAATATATTTACCTGTTGGGTTGCCAAGGTACTGTTTAGCAACATGGTGCCAGACTTCCTAGTCAGATATTTGCTCTTCACGCCCCTTGTAATTAGTGGCAAAGAACAGAATCTTTTGTATATAGAGTTCCAGTAAGAAAGCATTTTCTTTGATTCAAACATTTATGGATGGATATTAGATGTGTGCATACTATGTAAAGCTATTGTCTTGGACATAGTGATACAGGGATAAATAAAACATGAATCCTGCCCCAAAAGAGCTAGTAGTCTTGAGTGGGAGTTAGGGAAATAAATGGTCAATTGTCATACGATGAAATGAGAGCAACAATAGAGATAAGCCCCATAGGCTGTGGGAGCAAGAAAAGGGGCCCCTGACACAGGAAAGGATGGTAAGGAGGTACCCAGAGTAGGTGGTCTCTGAGCTGAGACTTTAAAGAGGAGTCAGAATGGGTGAGCCATTGAAGATGGGGAGGAGGAGAAGAAAATTTGGAGAATGGGTGAGAGTTTCTATACTGCAGAAACTGGATGAGTAGACACAGAGGTTAGCTAGACTCTGTGGTATGTATAGAAGAACAAGTAATTTAATATAACATTTTTTATACTGGTTGCTACGGGATAGTAACTCAGAATTAAATTCTGATTTGTTTCATGGGGGTACTGCTATAATGAAAATAACACTGCCCTTGGAATCGGACATTCAGTTACTCATTCATTCATTTATTCTCTAAACAATTCCCGATGAGTGTTTGCATGATAGAAACTGCACTCGTGCTGAAGAGAATAACCTCCTTTATTTAGCTGTATGATGTTGGCAAGACTCCTTATTTTTCTGAGCCTTACTTCCACATCTGGAAAATGGGCAAAATATTAGGTTTAAAAGACTGGTTTGAAGGTTAAAATAGATTGTGAATATTTTCACAATTTCTAAAGTACTGTACTAATATTTTCATATTTACAGTGTTATATGTAAGAAGGCTTTCTTGATGGACTGAAATAAAATCTGTTTTTGAGAGAAGGAAACTCACACAATTCAATGAGGAATAATAGATTGGTCATTCTCTAAGTATATTCTAAGGCATTGGATTTAGCAGATTAAAACAAACAAACAAAATGTCCCAAGAGGTATCTTCTTTAACAGCTCTATCCCTTGGAATTTGATTTTTCCCCCTATTATAAAATAAGGATAAGCATACTTCTCTCACAGGGTTTATTGATTTGGACCTTAAATGAGAAAATATATGTGAAAGAAATAATTTATCTCAGTGTTTGATGCTCAGTATGATTTCAATAAGTAATTATCTTTTGAGTCTGGGTAAAAATAAGAGATTTGCTTTAGAGTTGTGAATAAGCAAAGCTATCACTAAAGCTTATGATTATCAGTTTTGTGAAGGTAGAGAATTGTCACAGATAGTACCAAGAATTTAACTATATGATGATCAGTGGAAAAAAGATAGGGATTTTTCTTGTGGTGTTTTGTTCTGAAAGGTAAGATATAAAATTCTCCATTGTGATTGTGACTGTGTGACCGTGGGCACATTTCTTATACTTTTGAGGCCTTGATATTCTCATCTGTGGAATAGGTGTAACAAAATAACTACCTCATAGAGTTATATAGAAGAATAAATGAGAAACAGCATAGAAAGTACTTGAATGCTTAAGTACAGCACCTGATAAAGGCACACAACTCTGAAGCTAGTGAAACTTACATCTGAGTCCTTCATTGGCACAGATCCCCTCCAAGGCACTGTTCCTGATTACATATTAATAATTTTGTACTACTTTTCTTAAGGAGGATCCCCACATGCTTTTGAGGCCACAGATACTGGATTTACCTCTAATAAATTTTAGGGGAAAACTAAAGTGAGCTAAGTATGTTATTTCCAGAGAAGAAAGCGAGATTGTTGAGTTGAGCACAGAGAGTAAATCTAGAGGTTCCTGTGAAACAAGTCATTTGTTTTCTAAGATGACATGTATCTTAAGAGGCCAAGAATATTTGATTAAACGTTAACTCACCTCCTGAAAAAACTGCATTATACTGGCAGTGCTGGCAACAGTGAGTGATATATCAGATTTAGGGTTCATTTCAACCCTCAAATTAAGTGATTGGAAAAATCTTACATTTTTTATTAAAAGATAATGTCAAGGATTAACAAATGCATTTTAGTCACATTGTTTTTATTCTATCTTCCTTTCCTGATCAAAAGCTCTGAAGTGGACAGCAGGAGTTGGGGAGGGGTGGTGTTAGTTTATGGCTTCTTGATGCCTGAGGTAGAATGTTGCTATTGGAAGCTAAGATAATTGGGATTTGGGAATCCCAATATGGCCTTCGATTCTAAGACTGCACAAAGCATAAATAGAAGTATGGAGACAAAATAAATTAAGGAAGTACAGAGTACTAATAACAAGGAGTTAACAGTGTTGGCAAGTGAGAACTGACTTGGATGAATTCTAGAAAGAATGCTGATCTCTGGGGATGGTTTTTCATGGAGCCCAGAATTGACTTAGGTAGGTATATCAGATATATTTATGAGAAATGAAGTGGGACAGATTCATTTGTCCTGTGGTTAATATTTGGAATTGAGTTTTATATTCTAGAGTAATAGCTGGTTGTTGGCAGAGAATTTACTGGATGGGACTCCAGTTTCCGCAGACCCTGTAAAGTAGAAATCATTTTTCCTAATAATATTGAGTATTGCCATGCACACAAGGACTTAGATGTGGTTTTTGAAAGCATCTTTGAAAAATCGTTGTTATTAATAACACTTGGGTTCTGAAGTATCTTGAAAAGAGCCACTCATTTTTGATGTGGTTGTGCATGGAGAGTGAGAATTTGCCTACGGGCTAAAAAGATGGTTGGTTTCAAGCAGTTTTATTGTTATAATAACTCTAAGGACAAATAAAGAAAGCTGAGCACCAAGGAATTGATGCTTTTGAATTGTGGTGTTGGAGAAGACTCTTGAGAGACCCTTGGACTGCAAGGAGATCCAACCAGTCCATCCTAAAGGAGATCAGTCCTGGGTGTTCATTGGAAGGACTGATGTTGAAGCTGAAATTCCAATCCTTTGGTCACCTGATGCAAAATGCTGACTCACTGAAAAGACCCTGATGATGGGAAAGATTGAGGGCAGGAGGAGAAGGGGATGACAGAGGATGTGATGGTTGGATGGCATCACTGTCTCAATGGACATGAGTCTGGGTAAACTGCAGAAGTTGGTGATGGACAGGGAGGCCTGGCATGTTGCGGTTCATGGGGTCACAGTGAGTCGGGCATGACTGAGCGACTGGACTGAACTGATCAGAAGGACAAATATCAATAGCCTCAAATATCCAGATGACACCACCCTTATGTCAGAAAATAAAGAGGAACTAAAGACCCTCTTGATGAAGGTGAAAGAGGAGAGTGAAAAAAGGTGGCTTAAAACTCGACATTCAAAAAACTAACATCATGGCATTAGGTCCCATCACTTCAGGTCAAATAGATGGGGAAAAAATGTAAATGGTGACAGGCTTTATTATTTTGGGCTCCAAAATCACTGTGGACAGTGACTGCAGCCATGAAATTAAAAGATGCTTTCTCCTTGGAAGAAAAACCACGACAGAGGTAGTATATTAAAAAACAAACACATCACTTTGCCAACAAAGAGTCAGTATAGTCAAAGCTATGATTTTTCTAGTAGTGATGTATGGATGTATGGTTCGTTATATCTTGAACCATAAAGAAGGCTGAAGGTTCCAATTCAAGATGGTGGAGTAGAAGCACGTGCACTCATCTGCTGCAAGAGCAACAAAATCACAACTAACTTTTGAACAACCATTGACAGGAGGACACTGGAACACACCAAAAAAGATACCCCACGTCCAAAGACAAAGAAGAAGCTTCAGTGAGATGGTAGGAGGGGTGCAATCACATTCAAATCAAATTCCATACCTGCCAGGTGGGTGACCCACAGACTGGAGAACAGTAATACCAAAGAAGTTCTTGCACTATTGTGAAGGTTCTGAACCCTATGTCAGGCTTCCCAGCCTGGGGATCTGACCAAGGACTGGGAATCGCCAGAGAATCTGGCCTTGAGGGCCTGCAGGATTTGATTTTAGTCTTTCTTAAGGACAGAGGGAAACAGAGACTCCCGTCTTGGAAAGCAAAAACAAAATTTTGCATGCATCAAGACCCCAGAGGAGAGGAGCAGTGACTCCACAGGAGACTGAACCACAACTACATGCTTCTGTTGGAGGGCCTTCTATGTAGGCATCGGTCAGCAGGGGCTCACCAAAGCGATGGGGCAACTGGAGGCATTAACTCTCTTGGAGTTCACCATTAACGCTACCATAGAGCCCATAGACCCCAGGGCTGGGTGGCCTCAAGCCAAATAACTACCAGGGAGGAAGTTCAGTTCCACCTATCAGCAGATAATTGGATTAAAGCTTTACTGAGTAAGGCTCTGCCCACCATAGCAAGACCCAGTTTTTCCCATGGCCAGTCCCTCCCATCAAAAAGCTTACACAAGCCTCTTAGACTCATCAATCAGAAGCCAGAGAGAAGAAGCAAGAAAAAGCACAGTCTCACAGCAGCTAAAACAAATATATTACAGAAAGTTAATCATGATGAAAAAGCTGAAAGTTATGTCCCAGATGAAGGAACATGATAAAATCCCAGAAAAGCAACTAAATGAAGTGGAGATGGGCAACCTTCCAGAAAAATAATTCAGAAAACTGATAGTGAAGATGATCCAGGATCTTGGGAAAAGAATGGAGGCAAATATTGAAAATATCCAGGAAACATTTACCAAAGACCTAGAAGAACTATAAAACAGACAGAAATGAATAATACACTAGAAGAAATCAGTAACAGACTAACTGAGGCAGAAGAATGGATAAATGACCTATAAAATGGTGGAAATCACTTCCACAGAACACAACATAGAAAAAAGAATGAAAAGAAATGAAGACATCCTAAGAGACCTCTGGGACCACGTTAAACACAGCACCATTCACATTATAGGGGTCACAGAAGGAGAAGAGAGAGAAAGGCTTCAGAAAATATTTGAAGAGCTGAAAACTTCCCAAGCATGGGAAAGGAAATAGTCAACCAAATCCAGGAAACACAGAACGTCCCAGGCAGGATAAACCCAAGGAGGAACACACCGAGACACATAGTAATCAAACTGACAAAAATTAAAGACAGAGATAAAATATTAAAAGCAACAAGGGAAAAACAGCAAATAATGTACAAAAGATACAGCTTCCAGAGGAGCTAAAGTTAGGAGAGTTCTGCACCACCAAACCAGCTTTGCAACAAATGCTAAAGGAACTTCTCTAGGCAGGAAACACAAGAGAAGGAAAAGACCTACAGAAAATTTTAAGAAAAGGGTAATAGGATCAAACATATCAATCATTACCTTTAATATAAATGGATTAAATGCACCAACCAAAACTGGAGGAAAATATGTACATGTATCCATCTCCATTTACCACATCACTCTGCTTGACCTCCCACAATTGTATGTAATTATTTTATATTGTTAAGTTAATCATGTTCCCATTATGGCTTGCAATTATAATTGTCTTTTGGTTTTTGTCTGTCTATTGATTGTGAAAACTGATAAACATCTTTTACTATAGTGATTATATAATTATTACTCACTTAATACCACTGTATCATGATTGGGCAACAGAAAAATAATAGAACTCTATATCACCAAAATTAGGATATAATAGAAAAACCTGTAATCATTTTTTAAAGTCCACATACATATCAGAATTATCTTGAAATTTTTGAAAAATACAAATGCTCAAGTATTGCCTTTTTTTCTCCAGAGCACCAAATATGTTTCTAATGAGAAGTCCTATTTAAAAACAACTGGACTATATGATGATGTTTTACTTTCACCTAGTTTGTTTCAGTTTTTATATTTCATATTCAGTGCTCTCATTCATTTAGTTTATGTTCTCCAATTTCTCCATCTCTTCTTTTTTGATGTTCTTTCTCAAGCCTTTATCAACTATAGTAGAAAAGCTTTTGTGTACATATATATATATATATATATATGTCTGATATATATATTAGAAAACTTACGAATTTTTGCCTAACTAAAACTTATGACATTTTGATACCATTTGTTTGACTTAGTATGAATACAATGCTAGATTTCTTATTAAAACATAGATATGCAGTTAACAACAAAGGTTTACCATATAGTATAGGGAATCACAGTCAATATCTTGTAATAATCTATGATGGAAACAATTTCAAAAATAATATATGTGTATTTGTATTACTGAATAACTTTGATATGCACCTGAAACATTGTAAGTCAACTATACTTCAACAAAATATATTTATTTAAAAATAAGGGCTGAACACTGAAGAACTGATACTTTTGAACTGTGGTGGTGGAAAAGACTCTTGAGAGTTCCTTGGATAGCAAGGAGGTGAAACTAGTCAATCATAATGGAAGTCAAATCTGAATATTCATTGGAAGGATTGATGCTTCAACTGAAGCTGAAGACCCAGTACTTTGCGTACCAGGTGTGAAGATCCAACTCACTAGAAAAGACCCTGAGGCTGGGAAAGATTGAAGGCAGGAGGAGAAGGGGTGACAGAGGATGAGATGGCTGGATGGCATCATCGACTCAATGGATTATGAGTTTGAGCAAACTCTGGGAGACGGTGAAGAACAGAAAAGAGTGGTGACTGCAGTCCACGGGGTCACAAAGAGCCAGACACGACTGAGCGGCTGAGCAACGAACTACAAAAGAGGGAACCAATTGTAAAGTGTTCAGGTGCAGCAGTCTGCTTGTAGGGTAAGGATGCTGCTATTAGTTAGTAGTAGCAACTCTATATGTCATTATGTTTCAATCAAAATGCTTTATGGCATTACAGTACCATTTCTGGTCTCAATGCCATGAGTAAGGTTGAGTAAGCAGTCAGAATAATAACCAAAGGATCTCACTTACTAGTTAAGTACGGGCAGAACTACTTAAAAAAATTTTTTATTCCTCTCATCAATAAATGAGTTTCAGTGAATGCGTTCCTGTAAGTGTAGAGAATTTGAAAATATGAATGACTCTTGGTGTCCAAATGCTATAAACAGAATAAAATGTGTTTTACAAGTGAAAGAAGTCAAGAACCCAGGAATGAGGTGTTGGGTATAGTTGTTTTTGATTCTTTCCTTCATCTCACTGCCCATATTCAGTTAATGCAGATTTTTCTTCCTAATCTGTTTCCTCTTCTCTATATTGCCTTTTCAGCATCAACATTTGGATACTAATCTGCACCTGTAACTTAACATGACCCAAATAGAACTTTTGACTTGCTTTTAAGTCTTCTATGCACTAAGCTTTCCTCGTATCAGTAGATGGCACAACCTGGAATCACCTTCTCTCATCCTCACATCACAATTTTAATCCATCAGAAAGTTTTGTTAGAAAATATTCTGAACCTGATCATTTTATCACCTCCATTGCTTCAGTTAAATCATTATCTCTGTTGCTTTGTGAGCTTTCTAACTGGTCTCCCTGATTATAGATATAAAGCTATATATGTGTGTATGTGTGTGTGTGTGTGTGTGTGTGTGTGTGTGTAGCGTTGTGCTCCCTGCTTAACATGCTTTATTGAATTCACTCCGAGTATAGCCAGAGTGAAATCTGGACTTTTTCCCATGGACTACAGGCTCTACCTGATGCAGCATTTGCCTGCCTCTCCAACCTTGTCTCCCTCATTAGACTTTTCATATACTCTGCATTAGCAACACTGGCCTTCTGTTTTCTCTTAATATGCCACACTCACTGCAGTCTTGGAGTGTTGGAACTTGATCATCTACTCTCTGGCCACTACTTTAGCCATATTTCTCGTTACTCCAAACACTAGTTTTTATCATTCACCTTTTTATATTTCCCAAATCATACTATACTTTGACAGCTTATGCCTTGGTCTGATTATTCTTACTTTCTGAAATACTCTGTCTCATTCCCACTCTTGTTCCTGTATAATTATTATTAGTCCTTCACAAATCATTTAGAAAAATAGAATCACTTATGGAAAATAAAAAGAGGAAAAAACATAACTGATGCTTTACCTCCTCCAAGAATGCTTTTCTGAATCTTTCAGCCTGAGCCCCACTTGGTCCCTTATGTTCCCTGCTTCCTTATGCCTTTGTATTTACCATATTGTGATTATCTTCACCTATGGCCACTCCTTTGTTAGTCTGTGACAATTTTGCTGTCAGGGGCTAGGCTTTTTCATCTCTATAATCCTACAAGACCCAGGAAAATATTGGTGTGAACTGTTGCAAGTGACTCCAGTTAGGGGACAATTTTTTACTGAGCAAATTTTGTTCTGAATAAAATTATAATTAGCTCTGCACACTGGAGTTTAAAAGAGTAATATAAACACGGTGAACATGGAAAAAATATACATATTTCAAATGTGGGCAAGTTTGAACTGGAAGCTGTTATGTAGGTATCAGTTTCATTTTGTTTTGTTTGTAGAGAGTTTTCCTTTCTGTGTACAGTCAACATTTAGTTTTCCATTCAAAATGTATGGGAAGAGAATTAAAAGTTTATTTATAAACATGGGAAGGTGATTATAAATGAGTAAATCTCATTCAAAAAAGATTATATAAACAATCAAAAAATTTCAAGTTAAAAGAGAAGTCTTGGTGTGGACTGCATTATTTTTTCTGAGGTAGGTAGGAATATCTTGGCAGCAATACTTTTTTAGTATAAAACAGTTTTTCCAGAGTCTTCTTGCTGATATAAATTATCCGGTTGTATCCATCCACTTTATTTTTTTTGTCCTAGGGTGGGAAGAAGCCACCCTAGATGTCTAGGGAAATGTTGGTAGGGTGTGTGGTAGAGACAATTAAAAAATATTTTTGGTTACTTTGGAAACTGGAGCTATCACATGAATTAGCCAATTGCTTATATAAAGATAGAATTTTTCTTTCCATATGTGTGAACTTTGTTAGTTTCTTTGTTATGAGGAATCCAAGGGAGCAGTACACTTTGTTGTTGCTGTTCAGTTGCTGAGTTGTGTCTAATTCCTTGTGACCCCATGGACTACAGCATGACAGGCTCCCCTGTCCTTTACTATCTCCCAGAGTTTGCTCGGATTCATGTCCATTGAGGAGGTGATGCTATCAAATCTCATTCTCTGTCATCCCTTTCTCCTCTTGCCTTCAATCTTTCCCAGCATCGGGGTCTTTTCCAGTGAGTCATCTCTTTGCATCAGGTGGCTGAAGTATTGGAGCTTCAGCTTCAACATCAGTCCTTCCAATGAATATTCACGGTTGATTTCCTTTAGGATTGACTGGTTTCATCTCCTTGCAGGCCAAGGGAATCTCAAGAGTGTTATCCAGCACCACAATTTGAAAGCATCAGTTCTTTGGGACTCAGCCTTCTTTATGATCCAGTTCTCACATGTGTACATGACTACCGGAAAACCCATGGCTTTGACTATACAGGCCCTTTGATGGCAAAGTGATATGTCTGTTTTTTAATACACTGTCTAGGTTTGTAAGCTTTTCTTTCAAGGAGCATGCGTCTTTTAATTTCATGACTGCAGCCACCATCCACAGTGTTTTTGGAGCCCAAGAAAATCTGTCACCTTTTCCACTTTTTCCCTTTCTACTTACCATGAAGTGATGGGACTAGATGCCGTGATCTTAGTTTTTTCCATATTGAGTTTTAAGCCAGCTTTTTAACACTCCTCTTTCACTTACATCAAGAGGCTCCTTAGTACCTCTTCACTTTCAGCCATACACTGGAGGTGACAAATAGATTTAAGGGATTAAGTCTAGTAAACGGACTGTCTGAAGAGCTATGGACAGAAGTTAGTAACATTGTACAGGAGACAGTGACCAGAACCATTCCAAAGATAAAAAAATGCAAGATGGCAAAGTGGTTGTCTGAGGCAGTTTTACAAATAGTCGAGAAGAGAAGTGAAAGACAAGGGAGAAAGGGATTTACCCAACTAATGCAGAGTTCCAGAGAGTAAGCAAGGAGAAATAAGAAGGCCTTCTTAAATGAACAATGCACAGAAATAGAAGAAAACAACAGAATGGGAAAGACTAGAAATCTCTTCAAGAAAATTGGAGATATCAAGGGAATATTTCATGCAAGGCTGGGCATGCTAAAGGACAGAAATGGTAAGGACCTAACAGAAGCAGAAGAGATTAAGAAGGGGTGGCAAGGATACACAGAAGAACTCTACAAAAAAGGTTTTAATGACCTGGATAGCCATGATGATGTGGTCACTCACCTAGCATCAGACATCATGGAGTGTGTAGTCAAGTGGGCCTTAGGAAGCACTATTACAAATAAAGCTAGTGGAGGTAATGGAATTCCAACTGAGCTATTTAATATCCTAAAAATTATGTTGTGAAAGTGCTGACTCAATACATAAGCAAATTTCGAAAATTAAGCAGTGGCCACAGTACTGGAAAAGGTCAATTTTCATTCCAATCCCAAAGAAGGGTAATGCCAAAAATGTTCAGACTATTGTACAGTTGTACTCATTTCACATGTTTGTAAGGTTATTCTCAAAATCCTCCAAGCTAGACTTTAGCAGTACTTGAACCAAAAACTTCCAGATATAGAACCTGGATTTGTAAAAGGCAGAGGGACTAGAGATCAACCTGCCAATATTTGCTGGATCATAGAGAAAGCAAGGGGATTCTAGAAAAAAATCTACTTCTGATTCATTGACTGTGGATTACAACAAATCGTGGAGAATTCTTAAAGATATGGGAATACTAGACCACCTTCCCAGTCTCCTGAGAATGGTCAGGAAGGAGCAGTTAGAACCAGACATGGAGTAACTGGTTCAAATTGGAAAAGGAGTATGTCAAGGCTGTATATTGTCACCCTGTTTAACTTCTATGCAGAGTACATCATGTGAAATGTCGGGCTGGATAAATCACAAGCTAGAATATTAACAACTTCAGATATGCATTACCCTCTCCATCCACAATATCGTGAGTCCTAGCTCACTGTGACCTTAAGATGCTTCATCATGACAGTATGATAATAGAGCTTCCGTTTTAGGAGATGGTAATGCTAAGGAAGAGAGAGTTTTGGTGATCTCAAAGTTACATAACTGGCAAGTGATTGAGCCAAATTATAAGCCTTGTAAGTCCAATTTTGTGATCCTGAAATCTGTATGGTGATGAAATCCAGTGAAACTTTATTCAAGCTCAGTTCAGTCCCTCAGTTGTGTCCAACTCTTTATGACTCCCAAGTACTACAGCACTCCAGGCCTCCCTGTCTATCACAACTCCTGGAGCTTACTCAAACTCATATCCATCGAGTCAGTGATGCCATCCAACCATCCACCCTCTGTCGTCCCCTTTTCTTCCTGCCTTCAATCTTTCCCAACATCAAGGTCTTTTCTAGTGAGTCAACTCTTTGCATGAGGTGGCCAAAGTATTGGAGTTTCAGCTTTAGCATCAGTCCTTCCAAAGAATATTCAGGACTGATCTCCTTTAGAATGGACTGGTTGGATCTCCTTGCAGTCCAAGGGACTCTCAAGAGTCTTCTTCAACACCACAGTTCACAGGTGTCAGTTCTTTGGCCCTCAGCTTTCTTTTTAGTCAAAGTCTCACATCCATACATGACTACTGGAAAAAGCATAGCTTTTGACTAGACAAACCTTTGCTGGCAAAGTAATGCCTCTGCTTTTTAGTATGCTGTCTATGTTGATCATAGCTTTCCTTCCAAAGAGCAAGCATCTTTTAATTTCATGGCTGCAGTTACCATCTGTAGTGAGCTCATGCCTCCCTGAATGAATGACCTAATTAAAGTGGGAGATACAGGAGATCATTTCATTCATTCTTTCAATATGTATTTATGGAATACTCGTTGGGTATCTAAAACTACTTAGTAAGTTTTTCCCGTGTATGTTCCCAAGACCCTTTGTATGTTGCTGCATGTTTTCTTATATTGACAACAAAAAGTTTAAGGGCAAGAAGATTGAGATCATGCTAATTTTTATATTGTAGTGTCCTCATATATTGAGTTCAATAGTTTTTTTTTCCCCTTTTATTGTTTTTGCCATACAATGCCATGATATCACCATGGGTTTACATATGCTCCCCCTCCAGAACCCCCCTCCCTCCTCCCTCCCTCCTCCCTCTCCCCGGGAAATCTCTATGCACCAGCCCCGAGCATCAATCCTGGGCTGGCGATTGATTAGACATATGATAATTAACATGTTTCAATGCCATTCTCCCATATCATCCCACCCTTACCCTCATCCACAGAGTCCACGAGTCTATTCTATACATCTGCGTTCCTTTTGCTGTCTCGCATGTTGGGTTCTCGTTACCGTCTTTCTAAATTCCATATATATGTGTTAATATACTGTATTGTTGTTTTTGCTTCTGGCTTACTTCACTCTGGATAATGGGCTCCAGTTTCATCCATCTGAGTAGAACTGCTTCAAATGAATTTTTTTTTAATGCTGAGTAATATTCCATTGTGTATATGTACCACAGCTTTCTTATCCATTTGTCAGTTAATGGGCATCTAGGTTGCTTCCATGTCCTGGCTATTGTAAACAATGCAGCGATGAACATTGGGGTACACGTGTCTCTTTCAATTCTGGTTTCCTCGGTGTGTATGCCCAGCAGTGGGATTGCTGGGTCATATGGCAGGACTATTTGCAGTTTTTTAAGGAACCTCCACACTGTTTTCCATAGTGGCTGTACTAGTTTGCATTCCCACCAACAGTGTAAGAGAGATCCCTTTTCTCCACATCCTCTCCAGCATTTATTGCTTATAGATTTTTGGATTACAGCCATTCTGACTGGTGTAAAGTGATACCGCATTGTGGTTTTGATTTGCATTTCTCTGATAATGAGTGATGTTGAGCATCTTTTCATGTGTTTGTTAGCCATTTTTATGTTTTCTTTGGAGAAATGTCTGTTAAGTTCTTTGGCCCACTTTTTGATTGGGTCGTTTATTTTTCTAGAATGGAGCTGAAGGAGTTGCTTGTATATTTTTGAGATTAATTGTTTGTCTGTTGCTTCATTGGCTATTATTTTCTCCCATTCTGAAGGCTGTCTTTTCACCTTGCTTACAGTTTCCTTTGTTGTGCAGAAGCTTTTAATTTTAATTAGGTCCCATTTGTTTATCAAAGAATTAGAACAAATAATTTCTCAAAGAATTAGAGTTCAATAGTTTTTAAGCAAAAAATGGAAACTTGACTATATGACTCTAAGAGTAGCCATACTAAGCTAAATTTATAAATATGAAGTCTAAAATCTAATATATCTTTGATTTGTGTTCAGTCAGTTTGCTGTAAGCCCTTTTCCCTTTCTCACATTTCAGATATTATTTGCTTTTGTTTGAGAGAAGGCATGGTTGTGTAACTTTAAAACGATGAAAGAGACCATTTAAGGAATTCTTATTAGGTCTTAAAGACTGTGCCTTTTATTTTATTAATTTTTATTGTAGTATAGTTGTTTTACAATGTTTTGTTTTTGCTGAACAGCAAATTGAATGAGATACATATACATATATCCATTCTCTTTTTAGCTTTCCTCCCCATTTATATCACTCCAGATCAAGAACTGGTACATTTTAAATTAGACACATTTTATATGTGTCTAATCTTTACAGCAATCCTTCATGACAGATGCTCATGTGGCATAGATGTTTTTGGAGTCACAGAGATAAGAGTTCATATCTCAGCTTGAACGCTAACTCGTATTTGAAGTTTGACTAATCTCACCATATTATCTATTGCTGTGTAACAATTTTGCCTACCAACTCAGTGGATTAAAAGCACACTTTTATAATCTCACAAATGTGTTTGAGTCAAGAATCCAGGCATGGCTTAGCTGGGTCCTCTGTTTCAGAATTTCTTATGAGGTTGCAATCAAATGTTGACCAGTCTGGGATCTCATCTGAAAGCTTGACTGGGAAAGAGTGTCTTCCAAGCTCACATAGCTGCTAGGCAGAATTTAGTTTCTTGCAGTCTATTTGATGGAGGGTCTCATTTCTTTTTTTTTTGGGGGGGGATAAAATTTTTATTTTTCTTTTTTTTTTTATTGTTTTTGCCATACATTGTCATGATATCACCATGGGTTTACATATGCTTCCCCTCCGGGTCCCCCCTCCCTCCTCCCTCCCCCCCGGGAAATCTCGCTGCACCAGTCCCGAGGATCAATCCTGGGCTGGCGATTGATTAGACACATGACAATTAACATGCTTCAATGCCCTTCTCCCATATCATCCCACCCTTACCCTCATCCACAAAGTCCACAAGTCTATTCTATACATCTGCGTTCCTTTTGTTGTCTCCCATGTTGGGTTCTCATTACTGTCTTTCTAAATTCCATATATATGTGTTAATATACTGTATTGTTATTTCTTAATGACTACAAGCTGCCCACAGTTCCTTGCCACATGGGTCTCCCTAACATGGCTGCTTCCTTCATCCAAGCATGAAAATTGATAAGGCAATAGGGAGAACCTTCAAGCAAGATAGAAGTTACAATCTTATGGTACCTAATTATGTAAGTGACATCCCATCACTTTTGCCATGTTCCATTAGTTGGAATCAAGTCACAGGTTCCATCCATACCGAGGAGGAGGTGAGTACACAGAGATGTGAATATCAGGAGCTTAGGTTCATTGGGGGCTATTTTAGAGTCTGTTCACTGTGCTCACTAGGCCTTGGTTTGCTCATTTAATTATAAGGAAAATAATAATACTTACATGTTATGGGCTAAATTGTGTCCCCTCCAAATGCTTTATACTGAAGCTGTAATTCCCAGTACTTCTATATGGAGCTTTAAACAGGTAGTTATGTTAAAATGGGGTTATAAAGGTCACCCCTCAACTACATGTCTGGTGTTCTAGCAAGAGGAGTTTATGGAAAACACAAAAAGATGATCATGTGAATACATGGGAGATGTATCCTGGGAGATGGCCATCTGCAAGGGGAGATGCCTTGAAGAAACCAAACCTGCTGACCACTTGATCTTGAACTTCTAGACTCCAGAATTGTGGAAAAATAAATTTCTGTGTTTTAAGTCAGTCAGTCTATGATATTTTGATATGGCAGCACTGGAAAACTAATATACTACCTTGTAGGTTAATGTTTGGCAAATGATCTGATTCATAATATACATTAAATAAATATTAGCTTTCAGTATTATTTATGAATGCTATTATTACTAAGCCAAAGCCCCTAGGGTAAAGAGATGTTAAATAACAAGATTTGGATTTTATCTAGTTCATTTTCCTGTTTGTTCAGGAGTACAATACACTTTTATCCACTGTTCAGTTTAATTGAGCAAAATTGTATTGAGCCCTTTTTATAAAGCAGGTACTGGGCTAGGGGCTGAAAATAAAAGATAATTAGGATATGACCCATGCGTCTGTTGGGGAGCTTAGGCTCCTGGAGGAAGGATTTGCATAAACAGATCCTTTATATATATGATATGATAATGTCTAAGTGATGTGCTCTTGATGCTATAAAAGTCCAGAGAAATGGTACAGGACCAAGGTCCTAGAGAAATCACTGAAGTGGAGTCTTGAAGGATGAATTAGAATTCTCAGATGAAAAAATTGTAGGGGGTGGTATTTTCAGCTGCTGTTTAGTTGCTCAATCTTGTCCAACTCTTTGCAACCCCATGGACTATAGCCTGCCAGGTTCTTCTGTCCATGGGATTTCCTAGGCAAGAATATTGGAGTGGATTGCAATTTCTTTCTCCCAGGGATCTTGCCCATCCAGGGATCAAACCTGGGTCTCCTGGTTAGCAGGCGAATTCTTTAGCACTGAGCCACCTTAGAAGCCCCAGTATCTTTAGCAGATATAACCCAATATAAAACAAATTAACATTAACAGAGCTTTACACAAGCACAGTTTAGCTTTGAACAACTAATGTGAAAGATAAGACCAAGAAACAATAAAAAATAATTTTTCAAATGAAACAAAATTTGAAGCAGGTATAGTCTCCTACTGATTCATAAGTATCATGTTAATTTTTCTATTTCCATGTACGTGATGTATGTGGTGACTAGATATGATGGTACACCTCTCTTCTATGCTTGCCAGGAGAAAGAGCAAGAGATTTTATACTGCAACTAAATCCAATTAAATGTCATTAATAATCAGATCTATGAAAATGAAGTATATTTATATATTGAAAATGCTTTTAGAAAATCCTTTTAAAGATAGTCAATAATATAATTAACTCCTAATTTTATTTTATTAGTGAGGTTATTTTACTATTACTTTTGAAAATAAGAAAAATAGGATTGGTATCAAAAAAGAGTAATTAGAAAACTTGTGAAAATTCATCTGAATTTATTTGATCATACTATGGTGTCCTCCTTTACATAATTTCATCTTAATAGGGTACAGCTTAATTAAGAACAGGGGTTAATTATTATCTTTAGCCTTAGTATTAGTAAGTGATTAAAAATAGTTATTGGTTAAACATACATTGTACTGCTTTGTTCAGTTCTCCTCTCTTGAGTTTTAGTTTCCTCATGTTTTATAAAAAAATATTTTAAATTTTACAGCATAGTGTCTCAATATTTCTTATATACATTATGAAATGATCACCATTTGATTAAGTCTAGTAACTGTCTCTGTAGAGTTAATGTAATATTAGTGATTATATTCCTTATGCTATACATTACATCTCTATTCCCGTAACTGATTCACTTTATAACTGGAAGCTTGTACCTCTTAATGCTTTTCACTGATTTAGCTTATCTTCCACTCCCACCCCTCTGGGCACCACCAGTTTGTTCTCTATATCAAAGAATCTGTTATTGTTTTGCTTTGCCTGCTTATTTGTTTTCTGATTCTACATATAAATGAGCTTATACTCTATTTGTTTTTAATCTGTATAACTTATTGCAATAGCATAATACCTTCTCGATGTATCCATGTTGTAGAAAAAGGCAAGATTTCGTTCTTTTTAATGTCTGAGTTATGTTCATGTGTGTTTGTGGGTGTGTGTGTGTGTCTTTATTTATTTATCTATCTATGGACCCTTAGATTGCATCTGTATCTTGGTTATTATAAACAGTACCTGCATGAACATTGGAGTGCATATTTAACTGTTTTTTTCTTTATTTTTAAATTGTTTTTGCCATACATTGTCATGATATCACCATGGGTTTACATATGCTTCCCCTCCGGAACCCCCCTCCCTCTTCCCTCCCCACCCCGGGAAATCTCGCTGCACCAGCCCCCAGCATCAATCCTGGGCTGGCAAATGATTAGACATATGAAAATTAACATGCTTCAATGCCCTTCTCCCATATCACCCCACCCTTACCCTCATCCACAAAATCCACGAGTCTATTCTATACATCTGCGTTCCTTTTGCTGTCTCGTATGTTGGGTTCTCGTTACCGTCTTTCTAAATTCCATATATATGCGTTAATATACTGTATTGTTGTTTTTGCTTCTGGCTTACTTCACTCTGGATAATGGGCTCCAGTTTCGTCCATCTGAGTAGAATTGCTTCAAATGAATTTTTTTTTAATGCTGAGTAATATTCCATTGTGTATATGTACCACAGCTTTCTTATCCATTCGTCAGTTGATGGGCATCTAGGTTGCATCCATGTCCTGGCTATTGTAAACAATGCAGCGATGAAAATTGGGGTACACGTGTCTCTTTCAATTCTGGTTTCCTCGGTGTGTATGCCCAGCAGTGGGATTGATGGGTCATATGGCAGGTCTATTTGCAGTTTTTTAAGGAATCTCCACACTGTTTTCCATAGTGGCTGTACTAGTTTGCATTCCCACCAACAGTGTAGAGAGTTTCCTTTTCTCCACATCCTCTCCAGCATTTATTGCTTGTAGATTTTTGGATTACAGCCATTCTTACTGGTGTAAAGTGGTACCTCATTGTGGTTTTGATTTGCATTTCTCTGATAATGAGTGATGTTGAGCATCTTTTCATGTGTTTGTTAGCCATTTTTATGTTTTCTTTGGAGAAATGTCTGTTAAGTTCTTTGGCCCACTTTTTGATTGGGTCTTTTATTTTTCTAGAATGGAGCTGAAGGAGTTGCTTGTATATTTTTGAGATTAATTGTTTGTCCGTTGCTTCATTGGCTATTATCTTCTCCCATTCTGAGGGCTGTCTTTTCACCTTGCTTACAGTTTCCTTTGTTGTGCAGAAGCTTTTAATTTTAATTAGGTCCCATTTGTTTAT
>SRVM01046919.1:0-16048 GCA_007570785.1 Antilocapra americana | reverse complement strand
GTCACTAACATGAACCTCAAGAATGAGTTTCCAGCATATGGAAAGAAATCAGCCTTTAATTGTAGTGATGTGTGAGCAGCATGATCTAAGGCTGACAAGTTGGGCCGCCAGAAGCCAACTGAAATGATAAGAGCCACATCCACTGCTCCGCCAAGGTTGTCCCTAACACTGTGGGCACTTTACCCTGGGGTTATGTGGACAATTCTTTTTTAATCAGAAGCATCACACGCATGTGAGCACCATCGTTTCTTGCCCATTTTCCCTTGGGTAGGCTTGGTTGTTCCCCTGTGTAGTGTCTCCTCCTATGCGAACACATTCCAGTCTTTCTACATCTGTCTTCCTGACTGATGTTTCCTTCAAACTGAAGAAACTATGGGTAAAGCTTCCTGATGCTCTCATAGATACACACACATGCACGCTTGTGCCCATACATAACTGACTACTGGACCAAGTCCACTGCTGGCCATAACTTCTTCCTCTAAGGTTTTGATCAGCCTGTTGCTTTAGCAAATGACAACAATACAATAAAGTTCATGCAGAGATCATTTGATCGGATGGCTTTTGCCTATTGATCTGTTTTCAGAGCCACATGTGAACAAACTAGACTTTGCTTTTATCATGAGCCTTTGTCTGTCATAGCACATCACACACACACACACACAAATACACACACACACACACACACAGATTTTTAAACCCCCATGGGCAAAATTTCTCACAGGTTTCAGTGCTGGGAAAAGCCATACATTTAAGTAACTGATCTGTTTTTATCTTGGACACTATGCTTCTTCTTCTTCTTCTTTTTTTTTTGTAAACTGCCCAGTTTATTATAATTATTATGATTATTATTTTTAGATGGCTACAAAGACAGGTGAGATCTCACACCTAGACTAGCTTTCCTGGTGGAAGGGCTTGGGTACAGACAACGGGGCTTGGTTTTATTTTTTATTTTTTGTCCTTTTTTCTTTTTTTTTTAAAGAAGAAAGCAAAGAGGTTGATTGGGGTGGGGTTGGGGGGCTTGCTAGAAGCTTTCATTTTTAAAAATTTTTCCCCCCAAAAACCCCCCCTGAAAACAAATTAAAAAAAAAATCCCAACAACAGCAGAACCCCAAACAAACAAACAAACAAAAACCCAGAAAATTGTCATGGACATCAAAGGTCCTTTGGGAAAGGGCACAGGTGGGATTCTTCTGGTCATTGACTTGAAATATAATTTTATTTTGAGTTTTGTCCTTCATGTTTTATGGGAATAAAAAGTTCGGCCTTTTTATTGCATGAAACTAAAACTGGGAAAGGTGGAGGGGGTGGAGGAGAGGGTCGGGGTTGGGGGGGAGCAGGAGACGCCCCTCCCCCAGCTCCTGGGTAATGACACCTCACTTCTTCTTGCATAATTTCTGGCATCTTCCCGCCTGCAATGCCGGCTCTCTCAGCGTCTGGGAGAAGAGGAGGGGGGGAATCACACACTCATCGTCATGCTTGGAGAATAATTGTCATTCTAGAAGGAGTGGAGGAAGTTCCCTCCTAGCTCGCCATCGTCCCGAGGGGTGCCTGGAGGATTGCTAATGCCACTTATGTTGTTAGGAGAATTTTTTGGAAGTCCATCTATGTCACCTGACCCTAACGAGCCGTTCATGTGGTGTGGCTCCATGCCGCCCATGCCCCCCATCGGGCCGTCTGAGACTGGACCCATTGGGAAGTTGGACCGGCTGCCTCCAGGCGGCACCGGATTAATCATTGTGTAGATGTTGTCACTGGAATTTGTTGAATCTGCAGGACTAGGCATGATGGGTGTTCCTGGGGGGCCGCCACCACCAGGGGGTCCCACGTAGGTACCGGGTGATGAGGAGGAGTATGGAATTGAGTTAGCACTGTTAGGATTGGGCCAGGGTCTGCCAGCTCCCGGGCCCATGTTAATCCCGGGCATGGCAGGGCCGAGGGAGTTGGGTGGTGGTCTCATGCCGCTGCCGTAATTCTGTGGGCCGGGCCCCATGGGCCCCATTCCTCGAGGAGGGTTCATTCTCTGCATTGATCCTCCCATGCTAGGGTGACCTTGTTGTCGCGTGGGATCCATGGAATTGGGCAGCAGCGGCTGTGTCCCAGGAACTCCTCCCGGAGGCTGGTTTCGCATTCTGATCGGGGCCGGGGGCCGCCTGCATATCGCGGTGACATAAAAGGCTGACTGTGGGGTCCCATCATGCTACTGGGATTGTGAGGTGGAGGCTGTGCGTGCGGCGAGGGCTGTGACCCCGGAGGACCCTGAAAGAAACCCGGAGGGATGGGGCCTCCCGGCATGCCATCGTTGGGGGGAATGTTGCCAAGCACGGGGCTCGGGGCGGCTGCTGCACTGGAATCATGAAAGGCTTTTGCTTCACTCGAATGTTCACAAGTGTCTCGCCTTTCAGGAGCTGCACAGTAAAGGTCCCAAAATACGCACCACCAAGAGTGCAAAAACCCAGGCGGTTCTCCCAACGGGACGTTTTTTTCCCATCGAATCTCCGACAAGAAGGTCTGTGCAGACTTCTGTGCTCCTACGTGCAGTAAATATTCGTAGACATATAAAGCTAACTTTTCCCGAGCCTGCCCGTCCGAGGGCACCGCCGAGCCTTTGCCTTTGGCAAGCATGGTTCGCAGAGAAGAGGACGCCGAGCCTCCCGCCGCCGCCGCTACCGCTCCGGCCGCTCCCGAGCGGCCCCTCGCCCCTGGCCTCCTCCCTGGCGCTCGCTCGCACCCTCGCTCGCGCCCCTCGCCGCGCTCCCCTCCCTCCCCCCCGGGCGCTGGCTCCGCGCTCTTTCCAGCTGTCAAAGCGTCAGCCCGGGCCGCGGCCCCATCGCCCTGGAACTCCTCCCGCGCCGGCTCGGCCTGGAGCGCCGCCGCCGCCGCCGCCGCTCGCCCGCGCGCCCGCCCGCCCGGCTCCGCCTGCGCCGCCCTCTGCGCCTCACTATGCTTCCTCTAATGGAATATTTCTCTCTTTGCAGGAACTTAGAGATCGGAAATTTACTATATTGACATTTTTTAAATAAACTGAAATTTTAAGTATACCTGGGGAAATAATATTTAAAATCATTTTTATGTTAAATTCTATAGGAATTAAAGCATCTTTGTATAAAATGAGTGGTAAGAACCCCAAGTCATTTTACCTATAAACTAGATCTTGGTGTACTTGTTTTCGCATATGAACGGTTATTGTGAGGCAATGGCCAAAATCCAAGTAGCAAGTATTTCTGGGTACTTTCTCTCTTACCTTTTGTCATTGATGACAGCTTTCAGGGCATTTTCTAAATCTTCGGAACTCATTTCCAGGACATTCAAGGTCACTCCAGCTCCCCGAGTCTCCATGCGCTTTGCATTGTCCATCTGATCCCCAAACAAGGGCATCATCACCATGGGAACACCATTGCATATTCCTTCATAGATGCCGTGGGAGCCGGAATGTGTGATAAAGGCCCGAGTCTTTGGGTGACCTGAGGAGAAAAGCAGGGGTGATCCACCAGTCAAGCTGCTGAGTTTCACCATCTGACATCGTCTGGGTTCTCAAAGGACACTCAGGGCCCAGTGCCATCCACACGTGGCCCTTGCAGAAATGTGCGGAAGCAAATGTGGCTTGAGATAGCCTACTGGGTCAAAGGCAATGTGGGATACATTGACAATAATCCTTTCTGGCTAAACAACCCTTTAGAATAGCCCTGCCTGAGCCACTTTCTTAATTTAACCTTGGTTAGACCATACATGCTAAATCTTCCCCACGTACCAAGCAGATCATTTTGGGGCAGCCACTTGACAAGTTTTGTATTCTTTGCAAGATTTGGAGGTGGAGTCCCAGTGTATCGCCACAGGACCTTGCAGAAGCAAAAAAAAAAAAACAAGTTTAAGAACATATACACACAATTTTTAAAACAAGACAAGACATCAGCTATAGTAGCTAGAAACTGGAGTCTCTGGACGAATATAAACTTGGAAAAGGTGGGCGGTATGATGATTAAGATGGCTTTTGGGGACAGGTAACATTCTGTGTCTCATTCCAGAGGCTTGATTCCATGGGTGTGTTTCCTTTGTGAATCTGTGAAAATTCAGCAGGTTGTATATCTATGATTTTTGCACTCTTCTGCACTTCAAGGGAAATTACTTAATAAAATAAGTGGGAATGGAACTACAAAAACAGAAATATAAGAAATGAATCCAGTGTCCTAAATATTCTTATGCATATGAAGAAACACTATCCTGCTCATTTTATTTTAAAAAATAAATTCTCTTGAATACACTTTTGAGGCAGTTAAGAGAGAAAGAGACCTTCTTGTGCAGTGGATTGTGGTTTAACAGTGTAGTTGAGAGTGAAATAGCAAAAAAAAAAAAAACAAAAAACAAAAAACCAATCTTTGGATTATTAATAATAATTGGGAAGTGGCAGGGAAATCCAAGTTTAAAGCCCAACTCATAAATTAATTTAGTAATTGAAAGTCTGGGGTTAGAACTCTTGTAAAGATAGATTTTTAAAAAATCATATAGAATCTTCTTACTGTCTGAGGTATTTTGCCCAAAGCATCAGCAATTTCCATAGCTTTGTGCTCCGGAATCTCCAAGACCATTGAGCCCAAAGAGAAAACCACGATTTCATGTTCTCCGGAAGCATTTACATAGGCTTCAAATTCCTAGAAGCAGAAGAGAAATTTCCAGTTATTTTTTTCTCATATTCTTGACTGTATACATTCAGCTCCAATGTATAATAAGGTATAAATAAGGTATCTTCCTCTTAAGAAAGTGGTAACAGGAGTGTGTGTCTATGTGTGTGTGTGGGTGTGATAGAGACACAAAGTATTAGTGTGTGCTGTAACTTGCCTCCCTCCCCAAGTCCTTTCCATCCCAAAGGAGGAATGCTTCCTGCTTACAGAATTATCACCTGGGTTCTCCTCTGAAATGTAGATTCCAAGTCAAGTGTCAAGTTTCTGAAAGAGAAGTGAGTAGAAGTAAAGCCAGATCCATTTTCCCAGGGCTTCATGCAGCCCGAAAGTTTGGAAGAAACAGGTTTTGTGGAGGAGGGCTGAAGGAACGAGCTGAAGGCAATAGGAAGAAGGAAGGGAGAAGGAGCCTCCTGCAGAGAGGAACGAGGTTTCAGCAGATTCCGTGAAAGGAGACGCGGGAGGAGAGGAAAACTGCCCGAAGAGAATTTCAGCAAACCTTCTGTGGACTCGAAAGCTCTGGCACTTCCTCTCTAAGAAAATCTATGTAAAGACCCGTATTACTTTTCAACACTTCTAGAATATTCTTTTTATGCTGAAAGAATGAATGGAGTCAAAGCACAAAGCTACAGACGACATTAAGAATTAGACTCACGATTAAGGAAAAACCTCAAACAGCAACAAATCCTTCCACAACTCTTGCTCCCCTGCAGCCTGCAGCAGTTTCCCTATGACAGGCAGTACACTTGAACGAGTAAAGCTCATACCCGTGTCAACTCCGTGCTGAAATGTAACCAGTCACCCGTGCATTTTCCCAACTTTTCCTGGAGAAGAGTTTCTAAGGTGTGTAAGTCAACTTGCCTGCTTTAGCAGAAAGAATATACAGAAACATATTTGAATCTTTCTCTGCTGATTCCACATGTACTGTAAAATGTAAACTGTTCCTCCCGGGGTATGAAAAACACAAAGCAGGGGACAGAAACCTTGCCAAGTGTGTGCCAGTGATCTGAGCCCCTTCTGTGGGGTTCAGAGGTTAAGGGCATATGAGTAAACCCTGACCACCAAAGCCTCTTGGCAGGAAGGAGAAATAGGTGCAAATTTCACCCACCCAGCATAGGACCCTCACCAAGTGCCTGCTTCCTGTTCCAGAAGTGGGTTCATTAATTCACTATGTCCATTGTCTCAGGAAGCATCCAGCAAAGATCACCTACCTGCAGGCATACAGCCTTGGCTCCTAAAGACAAAGCTCAAAGCAAGCCAACGAGACTTTTGGAAGGAACTTCAGGGTCAGATGACCCAAGAAATAAGGAATGGAGAACAGAGAGAGGGTGGCGTTCAGACCCCTGTGTGGATTATACCAGCTTGTGCTCCTCTGAATGTGAGACAGGCTCATTCTAAAACTAGGGGCTGAGTGCATTCAAAGTCCTTCCCTTTACCAACAGCATCCTATTGCCATTCTGACGACTTTTGAAATCAAGGAGTAATTTGGCAGGGGGTATGCCATGCAGCTTGTGGGATCTCAGTTCCCCAACTAAGAACTGAACCCATTAAGTGAGTTTTGGTATATTTGAACTATCAGCTATGATTGATTTACCAGTTAACAATGAATCTTACAGCTATTAGAACCCGAGCAATCTGTGGTTCCTTGAATGAAACAGGAAGATGGATACTAGAAAATGTGTGTGTGTGTAGGGTGAGAATCGGAGATGGCAGGGATCCCAGCTACTAAGTACAGGTTCCAGGTTAGGACCTGGCAAAGGCCTATCCCTTAAGGAATAAGCGGTAGACTTAGAGATCAATGTCAAATAAAAGCTCTGAAAATGATAGGGATAGAATGAAAGGACAAAATAGATGATTACACAGGTAATCCCACTAGGGGATTATAAGTAGAAAAACATAGGCGACCCCTGTAATTCATGATTACTTGAGAAAGCAGGTTTCCTTAACCACAAAACCAAGCAGGCTTGCTTAACAACAAAACCAGGCAGCAGAACATGGTGCATGCCCCAAACAGTGAAACACCCTGCCCAGTGAGGTCAGTAAGTTAATGATTCCTAGGACTTGCTGTCTGCACACATGATCATGGACCTAGCTTGACCATATAAGGACAGGAAAACTCCCCTGGAGTAGGAGCAGATGATGGAAGCATGATGTGGACACAAGAAAGACAAAGGTCTTCTCCCCCCTCCCTGCTTTTCCTTTGATCATAAAACTGGAGCACACTGAGGTTTCAGGTGTGGCATTTCTCACCCACCCTCTTGTAAGCCTCAAGTGTGTGCGCTCAGTCACTGCAGTCGTGTCCGACTCTGGGTGACCCTATGGACTGCAGCCCGCCAGGCTCCTCTGTCCATAGGACTCTCCAGGTAAGAGTACTGGAGCGGGTTGCCATGCCTTCCTCCAGGGGATCTTCCTGACCCAGGGATCAAACTGCAGGTAGGTCTGTTTCTTTACCACTGAGCCATCCAGGAAGCCCCATGTAAGCCTCACAGGCATCCTACCCTAATCAATCACTTCTTATCTATCACTCTGCCTCTCACTGCATTCTTCTCTGCACTGATGCATAAAGAGCTATGGTACCAGAACTCTTTGAAGTCCCCCTGAAATGATGCCAAACTGTTTGAGCAAGATGGAACAGGAACAATGCAATCAGAAGAACAGCAGCCTTAGTCACAGTGTTGAAACTAGAACCTGCAGATGAATGGTGGGTGTGTCTTAGGAAGAAAGGAAGGAAACCCCTAGATTCAGCCTTGGGCAATGATCTTAGCATGGCGTGATCTGTTCCCCAAGTTCAGAGCCAACGCCAGAGCGCTCCAGGCTTCAAGAAACACACACACTGCCCGTGCATGCACACACAGGCGGTGGGAACCTACTTGAAGGAAACAGAGCAAGGCATAAGTTGGGCAATTTTCCCTGAACTGTTGGTTATTAATGTTCTAATTCACACCCTGAGAGTCTCCAGATGGTTTGATATGTCTCCTGAGAATGCCACGGCCATCAGTGAGACTGTGTGAACTGAAGCGTTTCTTGAGACTTTCTGTGTTAAAACCAGAACATGTGTGCGCGCTAAGTCACTTCAATTGTGTCTGACTCTTTGCATCCCCATGGACTGTAACCCACCAGGCTGCCTGTCCATGGGATTGTCCAGGAAGAATACTAGAGCGGGTTGCCATGCCCTCCTCCAAGGGATCTTCCAACCCAGGGATCGAACCTGTATCTCTCACATCTCCTGCATTGGCGGGTAGATTCTTTACCACTAGCACCACCTGGGAAACCCTAAAACCAGAACAGTCCTGAACAAACCAGGATGCTCGCTACCCTGGCTGTGACGTAGCAGGCTTCAGAGAGGGCCAAGCACACCTGATTTTCAGAGATGGCTGCCAACCTTGATTCTGAACACAGCCATAAAGCCCAAATACCGGCCAGCCCTATTCCCAGGCCATCCCACTGTCTAGTCTGCCCCCATCAGCCTCAGGCTCTCTTTAAGGCCCCTGGCTCCTGGCAGCTGACTTGGCCTTTCCTATCAGGCTTATCTGAAAGGTCAGCGAGACAATATCATTCTCCCTACTTCCATGCTGAATTTCCTCCATTTTCTAGACCTTCTCTCCTTCACAAAACCCACTCTTACTTTAACCTTGTCTAGAAAGGACCAAGTCTAAAGTCTCCTCCCCGCACCCACTCAGCATTGGGCAGGATGTGATTAGCATAAGAGGAAACCACAGAGCCATAAACACAGAAAGCTAAATAACAGCACTTGGCTGGAGTTTAAATGGCAGGAAAGTTCATCTACAAATCACAAAATGACAAACTGCAGAGGCTATGTTATTAAGGCCACTGTTGATTCTGGGCCAGTACAGGATTCAGTAATGGTGAGGTCCACCACCTACTTGGCAAAACTTCCCCTAAACCTTACCCTGGCTTCCCTAGTGGCTCAGAGTCAAGAATCAGCTTGCTAATGCAGGAGATGCAGGTTCGATCCCTGGGTCAGGAAGATCCCTTGGAGAAGGAAATGGCAATCCACTCCAGTATTCTTGCCAGGGAAATCCCATGGACAGAGGAGCCTGGCGGACTGCAGTCCATGGGGTCGCCAAAGTCAGACACAACTTAGCAACTGGAGGATGCAGTGGCCTGAAGAGATTGGAGGAGCTTACCTGATGTTTCTGCCCCTCAGATGGGTTTAAAATCAGGAAGGGCTCTTCTCAAAGTGAACAAACCCCAGATCCATACATCCGCTCCACCTTGGAAGGAGCTTCAGGGAACGCCCCGGAAGCATTTGTCATTGACTTATTAAGACTCGAAAGCACTGTCCCATCTTGATCAGGAAAAGAGATTCGTGACCTTAAAGTGGTTGATTTCTCCTGTAAAGATAGCTTCCAGACACAGAAGCCTGCAGGGCCAGGCGAGGAGTCGTTTTAAGGAAATTGAGGTCAAATTTGACAAGCTTCATCAGGAGTATTGCTCAAGTCCTGGGAAGCGGCCCAGCCTGACATACCTGCCTAGCTCCTTGGCCGTGGATGTGTACTGAGGTGGTCCGGTGAGCCCTAGCAGCCCCCAGGGCTTAGAAGCCCACAGACTGAGCAGCCCTCTCCGCAAGTCAAAAGCTAAGAGGTTGAGTGAGGCCTTTGAAGGCCTGGGCAGAAGATCCATCAGAGAGGGTGGCTGCTTGCCGAAGAGTGGTTCCTTCCCCTCACTTTCAAAGACTGACCCCACCCTCAGCACGGGCCTCTCAGAGCAGACCATTGACCCTGCTTGTCTAGGAAGTGATCTGGGAAAGTTTCAGAAATCAGTATCACTCAGCAGGCCATTGCAGTACCCAGGGAACAACCTGCAGGCTTTGCCAGGGATCGCTAAGATGATATTAAAGAAAAATTTGACAAGCTTCATCAGCAGTATTGCCAAAAGTCACCCCAGCAGACACAGGCACCTTCATATAAAGCACGTGCGGGAGTTCGGTATCAAAAAGAAGGCTTCTCAAGAAAATTCAACCCAGACTCTGGCTGTTGCCATCCCCCAAGCCTGTCATCCTCACCCCCGCAGAGCGTAAAAAGCCCCCTGGCTTCCAACATGGTTGGGGCTCCTCCGTCTATAGACATTGCTCTTCCCGCTGTGTCAGGCCAACAAGTCCCAACAAAGCAACGCCGATCATCAGACCTTCAGGTGTGTGGAGAGGGGGCCGCACCCTGGGGTTTCTCACCTGTGGGCAGGGTTGTGCCAAGGCCCCGGGAGAAGGTCGACCCTTCACAGCCCAAATGGGAAGAGAAGGTGCGTTTCTGTTTGCTGAATGTGGGTGTTTGATAATTCTTAGGTGTTAACTTTCCAAACGTCCTCCTAACTTCCTTTCCTTCCCCCACCATCAGCATTCTTGCACATTTCCCACTGGAATGCACTTTGGGGGCGTTTCTAAAAAGTGTCCCCTAAGATACTACCCATTCCTGGCAAACTGTCGCTTCCAGCTTCTTGATCTCACGCTCAGAATATTGCTGTTGGACCTGAAACTGATCTGGGAATTGATGACTCCTGGTCACTTCTCACTCCGTGCGAACAGAGGAGTCAGCCCACAGAGTGCCCACAGCCTCCTGCACTCCACATTGAAGCCCACCCGAGCCCCCACCGGGGCCACGAGTTTGCTTGTGCAGGTCCCTTAAGCTGAAGCTTTATGCTGTGGGCACCATTTTCTTCAGAGACAAGCTGAGGAGGGGGTGGACAGGCTGCTGTGAGTTCCTAAACTTCCTCAGGTGGGCGCTGGCTTTCCCAGGGACCATTTAGCGCATTAATGCTTGCTTACACTCATGTCCATAGAGTTGGTGATGCCATCCAACCATCTCATCCTCTGTCGTCCCCATCTCCTCCCACCTTCAGTCTTCCCCAGCATCAGGGTCTTTTCTAATGAGTCAGTTCCTCACATCAGGTGGCCAAAATAGGCTGAGCTTCAGCATCAGTCCTTCCCATGAATATTTAGGACTGGTTTCCTTTAGGGTTGACTGGTTGGCTCTCCTTGCAGTCCAGGGGACTCCTCTTAATATTCTCCGCTTAATATTATATATTTATTGAGGAAAAGGACCAAATCTTCGTGAGCTGTGAACCCAGCCTCCATGCACCACGCTGTTGACCCCTTTCTACTCCTTCCTTCTTTAAGCCCCACTTGAACCCTTTGATTAGACAGGTTCTGCCCAGGGGTCGGTGCTAATTCTTTTTAGAAATAAGGAAGTGTCTGTGTGTGTGTGTGTGTGTGTGTGTGTGTTTTCCAGCTGTCCCGGCTCTTATTTGCAGCATGGAAATTCTTAGCTGGGGCACATGGAATCTTAGTTCCCCCACCAGGGATAAACTGGGTCCCCAACATTGGGAGTGTGGAGTCTTAGCCATTGGGCCACCAAGGAAGTCCCCAAGGAAATGGGGTTAACTCCCTAATCCATACAGGCCTGAATGGCTGGGCCAGGATTTGATGGCCCATGGTCTTAACCACCCGTTAGCACTGCCTGCTTGAGGAACTCCTGTTATTATTTTTCCTTCACATTCCTTTGGGTATTTATAATGACTCAAATATGCATGTATATTCAATGGAGTAAATATATCTTCCTCTGGAAAAAGGAATGGCTACCCACCCCAGGGTTCTTGGCTGGAGAATCCCATGGGCAAAGGAGCCTGGTGGGTTCCATGGTTTCACAAAATTGAACACGACTGAATGACTAGCACAAATAAATAACAGTTAAGCTTTGTGGGGCTGGCATTGGGAATTCTAGTGAAATCGTACTGACTTTTTTTTCCCCCTAGAGGAAAGAATGACACATCTTTCAGGATGGAAGAGATAAATGATTTCGTGTCAGAAAACCTCAAAGCTGAAAATCTTGCCAAGTTATTTTGGAGTATTCCCTCTCTGCACTGATTTTTGTGTATTTTTTAATTCTCAAGAACACTGTGAGAACTTGCTTCACTTCTCTGCCCTTCACGGCAAATTTCAATGAAGTTGGTTCCATTGATGTGACTGGATTTTTGGAAATTATTTGAATAAAGTTGCTCAATTAAAATTTTTAATGTTCTCCTTTATAGGCCTATTTTTCTCATATTTTCTTTGTTAAATTTAGACATGACCAGAAATCCTCCGTTACGTTTCCTATTTCCTTAGAGAAGTTGTTTGCTCTGAAGCCTACGGTTAAGTCCTAGAAAGGAAGTACACCTGCTTAGTCTTTTAAATTCAGACCAGCAGGACTTGGCATCTTCCATATTTGTTATTGTTTTTAGGTCACCAAGTCATGCTCAACTCTTTGCAACCCAGTGGACTGCAGGACGCCAGCCTTCCCTGTCCCCCACTGTCTCCCAGTGAAAGTCGCTCAGTGTTGTCCAACTCTGCAACCCCACGGACTCTATAGTGCATAGAATTCTCCAGGCCAGAACACTGTCTCCCAGAGTTTGATCAAATTCATATCCATTACGTCGGTGATGCTATCTAACCATCTCATCCTCTGCCAACCTCTTCTCTTGCCATCTTTCTCCAGCATCAAGGTCTTTTCCAATGAGTCGGCTCTTTGTATCAGGTGGCCAGAGTAACAGAGCTTCAGCTTCAGCATCAGACCTTCCAATATTAGGAGGGAGCAAATTGGGGAGACAGTGGAAAAAGTGTCAGAGTTTATTTTGAGGGGCTCCAAAATCACTGCAGATGGTGACTGCAGGCATGAACTCAAAAGACACCTACTCCTTGGAAGGAAAGTTACGGCCAACCTGGACAGCGTATTGAAAAGCACAGACATTACTTTGTCAACAAAAGTCTCTATAGTCAAGGCTATGGTTTTTCCAGTAGTCCTGTATGGATGTGAGAGTTGGACAGTGAAGAAAGCTGAGCGCCGAAGAATTGATGCTTTTGAACTGTGGTGTTGGAGAAGACTCTTAAGAGTCCCTTGGAATTCAAGGAGATCCAGCCAGTCCATCCTAAAGGAGGTCAGTCCTGGGTGTTCACTGGAAGAACTGATGTTGAAGCTGAAACTCCAATACTTTGGCCACCTGAGGCGAAGAGCTGATTCATTTGAAAAGACTGATATTGGGATCGGTTGAGGGCAGGAGGAGAAGGGGACGACAGAGGATGAGATGGTTGCATGGCATCACCGACTCAAGGGACATGGGTTTAGGTGGATTCTGGGAGTTGGTGATGGACAGGGAGGCCTGGCGTGCTGTCGTTCATGGGTTGCAAAGAGTCGGACACGACTGAGCGAATGAACTCTACCGAACTGAAACTGAATCACCATTCAACTCACCCATAAAAGTAATTCCAACCAGCTTAATATTTTTAGATAAAAACGTAAACAGCCCTGTGATGGTACCAAAACACCTGCAGCCACTTAACATGTGACATCTCATGATTTTTACTGGAGCTGTTTAAAATAGAGTATCATAGTGACTTTTTTTTCCCTTGTATACCCGTTAATACTGTTTACTTTTGGTACACAGCATTTTTAAAAAAATTTTAATACAAATATCCCTTTTTAAAATAATGATGTATTTATTTGGCTGCACCTGTACTTAGTTGCAGCATGCAGGCTCTTCCTCTTCACCGTAGTATGTAGGATCTAGTTCCCTGACCCCAGCTCTCTGCATCAAGAGCACAGAACACCAGAGACGTCCCATCATTTTAAATTTGTAATTCCAGTCTTGAAGTTTCAGTTGTGAAGACAGTTTCTCACCTAGATCATCATAAGATACAGTTAAATTTATTTATTTTTATTTGGAAGATAATTGCTTCATAATACTGTGCTGTTTTCTGCCTTGTATTAACGTGAAACCAGCCATAGGTGCATGCATGTCCCCTCCGTCTTGAACCGCCCTCCCACCTCCCAGCCCATCCTACCCCTCTGTGTTGTCACAGAGCCCTGGATTGGGACTATGTCATGACAACAGGTTTTCCCTGGCTATCTAATGTTATATATGGTAATGGATGTGTTTCAGTGCTACTCTCGCAATCCATCCCACCCACTCCTTCTCCTCTTGTCAGGAAGCATTTGGCAGGAGGCTTCCCGTGTGCTGTTTTCTGATCTGTCATGATTCCTATGTCCCTTATTAATCCCTTAATATTCAGGGATTATAGAGGAGAGGCAAGCTTCTCCCAGGGGCTGAGAAATGCATGCATTTCCTTCCTTAGCTTTTCCATACGTTGAAAAGAAACTATTTACCACCTTCTCCTCCTTCTGATATGGAAAGTGATTTTTACCACCCCCTCTCTTTGAGACGGAGTCTAGCTTTATGTTTCCTGGTTAAGTTGTAAGATTTTTTATCTTTATCTCTGATGAAAAGTTTATCTTGTAAGACAGTATTTATATGACCACAATATGTTGAATAAACACCTTTACTCCATCAGATTTTGGGTCTCCATATCTTACTTCATTTCTCTCTCTCCCTTTGTCTCTATTTCTCTCCTTCAGGCTAGTTCCCTAGACAGCAAAGGTCCATGGAGCTCACTTACCTGCCCAGGCTTTAAGTCTCCCATGAGAGGGCACTCTGTGCCTATGTGAAGCAACTCAAACCTCGTTTCAGAGGTTTTATTGACTCTGCGTGAACTAGGGAATACTGGCCTCTTTTCTTTCCTTTATTCTCTTATCATTGACTCTGTATCACCAGGCCCCGGTCCATTAAAGGACCCCAACACCCTCTGTGTCCACAAATCTGTCGTCTATGTTTGCATCTCCATTGCTGCCCTGCAGATAAGTTGATAACTACCATCTTTCTAAGTTCCATATATATGTGTTAATACATGATACTTGTCTTTCTCTTTTGGACTGACTTCACACTGTATAACAGGCTCTAGGTTCATCCACCTCATTAGAACTGACTCAAATGCATTCCTTTTTATAGCTGAGTAATAGTCCATTGTATACACGTACCACCACTTCTGTATCCAATCATCTGTCAATGGATATGTACATTCTTCCATGTCCTAGCTATCGTAAACAGTGCTGCAGGGAACACTGGAGTACCTGTGTCCTTTTCAGCTACGGTTTCCTCAGGGTACATGCCCAGCAGTAGGATTGTTGGGTTATATGGTAGTTTCATTCTAAGTATTTTAAGCAATCTCCATACTCTTCTCCATAGTGGCTATATCAAGTTGCATTTCCACTCACAGTGCAGGAGGGTTCCCTTTTTCCCACACTCTCCCTAGCATTTATTGTTTGCAGATTTTTTTTTTTATGATGGCCATTCTGACCTGTGTATGGTGATACCTCACTGTATTTTTCATTTGCATTTCCTTTTGGATTGACTGGTTTGACCTTCTTACTGTCCAAGGCACTCTCAAGAGCCTTTTCCAACACTAAAATTCTAAAGCATCGTTTCTTTGGCAGGCCCCCTTTTTTATGGTCCAACTATCTCATCCATACACGACTACTGGAAAAACCACAGCTTTCACTACACAGCCCTTTGTGGGCAAAGTAATGTCTCAGCTTTTTTAATATGCTGTCTAGGTTTGTCATAGCTTTTCTTCTAAAGAGCAAGAATATTTTAATTCATGGCCGCAGTCACCATCTGTAGTGATTTTGGAGCCCAGGAAAACAAAGTCTGTCACTGTGTCTATTGTTTCCCCATCTGTTTGCCATGAAGTGATGGGACCGGATACTATGATCTTCATTTTCTGATTGTCCAGTTTAAGTCAGCTTTTTCATTCTCCTCTTACACCTTCATCAAGAGGCTCTTTAGTTGCTCTTTGCATTCTGCCATTAGGGTGGTGTCATCTGCACATCTGACTTGATGGATATTTTTTGATATACATATATATATATATACACACATATATATATACACACATATATCTCCTACTGGTTCTGTTTCTCTACAGATTCTTAGAGCCGTGACTCTAGCCTTCCAACTTCACTCTGCCATCTCCCATCTCATCAGATGATCACTGAACACCCCAAGAGACCCCGATCCCCTTTAGCCCCACTCCCACCCGGAGGAGTCTGGGGTTAGCTCCCGTCTACAAATAGGTGAAGTTGCTTGAAGTGTTCTAGCCACCAGAACTAGAATCCCTGACTCCTGTGTTCCCCCACGGATGCAGCATGATGAACAGGAAACAGCATTTTTATCCTGGCTCCACTGTTTACTAGCTTAGAAACCTTGGGCAAATTAAAGACTCTCTCTGAGCCTCACTTTCCTTCTTTATAAAAGCTAGGTAATAATAACAACAGACTTTACCTCACAGGGTGGTTGGAATAATTAAATAACATTCTAGATATTACACATCTAGTACAGTACATGCCATGTGTACTCAATGAATGTAACCAATATTATTATTACTGCAACTATTATTTCCGTAATTAAGAGAAGCTGCCATTGGATGGTCAGCATCTGGCCTCAATTAATAGACAAATCTGCAGTCGTGGTAAACTTTTCCTATCTTACTG
>ML664623.1:206802-218188 GCA_007570785.1 Antilocapra americana | reverse complement strand
TTAGGGAAGTTTTCTACAATTATCTCTTCAAGAATTTTCTGATGGTCTTTCTTTTTGTCTTCTTCTTCTGGGACTCCTATGATTCGAATATTGGTGCGTTTAATATTGTCCCAGAGGTCTCTAAGATTGTCTTCATTTCTTTTCATTCTTTTTTCATTTTTCCTTTCTGTTTCATTTATTTCTGCCATTCTGTCTTCTACCTCACTTATTCTGTCTTCTATCTCTGTTATTCTACTGTTGGTTCCCTCCAGGGTGTTTTTGATCTCATTTATTGCATTATTCATTGTATTTTGTCTCTTTTTCATTTCTTCTAAGTCCTTGTTAAAGCTTACCTGCATCTTCTCAATCCTTGCCTGCAGGTTATTGAGCTGCAACTCCAACTTATTTTCCAGGTTTTGGATCATTTTCACTATCATTATTCGGAATTCTTTGTCAGGTAGACTTCCTATCTCTTCGTCTTTTGTTTGGTCTAGGGGGTATTTATCCTGTTCCTTTACTTGCTGGGTATTTTTCTGCCTTTTCATCTTGTTTATCTTGCTGTGTTGTCCCTTTATTGTGGGGATTCCTCTCTATGGGAGGGGTTGGATGCGTGGTTTTTCGAAGTTTCCTGGATGGAAAGGCTTGTGTGGTTTTCTGGTGGGTGAGTCTAGGTTTCCTCACTGTTACTCCTCACGTCGGCAATGGGTCGCCTCTCCAGATACCCGATGTCCTCTGCCAGCATTCAGTTCCTGTTTTTTGGAGTTTGCTCGGCCTTTAAAAGATCTTTTGGTATATTTGTTGGGGAGAGAGTGTTCTCCCCGTCCTATTCCTCCGCCATCTTAGTTTCTCTGTACTACTTCTTTTAGTATAAAGTTACCTTTTATGCAATTTGAATGCTAACATACAACTTGGTTTGGATACTTAATAGTTGCATTGTTAGCTTATCTTTAAGACTTCACTTTTACAAATACCTAATAATTTTATCCCTTGTTTAGAGACTGCTTACATCAAGATTTCTTTTTGAATGTCTTGGCTACAGTAAATAATGCTGCAGTGAACATTGGAGTGCATATGTCTTTTGGAATTAAAAAGAATGATACTACTTTTATTAAGAAAAGTATAGTCTGTGGATATTAATAAAAGAACTTGGTCAGTGCACAGAGTATGAAAAAATAAATAAATACCATGTTATGTTTCACTACTGTTGATATTTGGAGGCTCCCTTGGTGGCTCAGTGATAAAAAAAAAATAAGCTGCCTGCAAATGCAAAAGACAAGACTTATAGCCCTGGGTAGGTAAGATCAACTGGACAACAGATTGGTAACCCACTCCAGTGTTCTTGCCCGGAGTATCCCATAGACAGAGGAACCTGGTGGATTATAGTCTATACGATTGCAAAAAAAATCAGACATGACTGAGGGACTGAGCACAAGATATTTTAGCCTATCTCCTATGCGTATTTTCTAAGCTCATATGTTGAAAATTGAAATTGTACTTCATGTGCATTTTTATTATCATTGTTCTTTTCTCTGTGCTTTCTTCAACACTTTACTATAAAAATTTGCAAACATTCAATGAGGTTGAGCATGTTTTCTAGCTAATACACAAAGACATCCCATCTAGATTCTACTGTAGTTATTTTACAATACTTCCATTCTTATGTGTCAGTCCATTCATCAATCCCACTATCCATCCATCAGTCCATCTTATTCCTTGGTGTATTCTGTGATAAATTGCAGATATCACTATGCCTCTCCAAAAGTATTTCAATAAGCCTTACATGAAGTAGTGAGCTGTGTTTGTTTATAGCACTTTTCCTTGGATATATACTTTACATACAATTAAATATACCAGTCTTTTTTCCAATCATGTTATTTTTGGTATTGAAGTATACAGTATTGTGTTAACACCTCTTTTACAGCAAAGTTATTAAGTCATACACATACATGTGTGTATATACATTGTGTGTGTGTATATACACACAATTTTTTAACTTTTTGGCCATGGAGTATTTGGGACTAGTTCTCTGAACAGGGATTGAACCCATACCCCCTGCAGTGGAAGCGTGTAGTCTTAACCACTGGAGCAGCAGAGAAGTCACTTTTATGTTATTTTTATATTCTTTTCCAATATGTTTTATTGTAGTTTACCGAATACACTTCTCTGTGCTCTACAGTAGGACCTTGTTGTTTATATGTTCCATATGTAATATTTTACATCCGTTTACCTCAATCTCCTAGTCCTCGAATCCCCAAACCCTTTCTTCTTGAAAACAATAGGCCTGTTCTCTTTTGTCTTGTACCTGTGTAAATTTCATAGATATATTGATTTTCATCATACTTAGATTCCACATAAGCAGGGTGGCAATATACAGCCTTCATGAGCTCCTTTTCCTATTTGGAGCTAGTCTGTTGTTCCATGTCCGGTTCTAACTGTTGCTTCCTTACCTACATACAAGTTTCTTAAGAGACAGGTCAGATGGTCTGATATTCCCATCTCTTTAAGAATTTTCCACAGTTTATTGTGATCCACACAGTCAAAGGCTTTGGTATAGTCAATAAAGCAGAAATAGATGTTTTTCTGGAACTCTATTGCTTTTTTGATGATCCAGAGGATGTTTGCAATTTTCTGTCTGGTTCCTCTGCCTTTTCTAAAACCAGCTTGAACATCTGGAAGTTCACAGTTCACGTATTTCTGAAGCATGGCTTGGAGAATTTTGAGCATTATTTTGCTAGTGTATGAGATGAGTGCAATTGTGCAGTAGATTGAGCATTCTTTGGCATTGCTTTTCTTTGGGATTGGAATGAAAACTGACCTTTTCCACGCCTGTGTCCATTGCTGAGTTTTCTGAATGTGCTGGCATATTGAGTGCAACACTTTCACAGCATCATCTTTTAGGATTTGAAACAGCTCAACTGGAATTCCATCACTTCCACTAGCTTTGTTTGTAGTGAGGCTTTCAAAGGCCCACTTGACTTCACACTCCAAGATGTCTGGCTCTAGGTGAGTGATTACATCATTGTGATTATCTGGATCGTGAAGATCTTTTTTGTTCAGTTCTTCTGAATATTCTTGCCACCTCGTTTTAATATCTTCTCCTTCTGTTAGGTCCATACCATTTCTGTCCTTTATTGAGCCCATCTTTGCATGAAATATTCCTTTGTATGCAGAGTACTTTATTTAACTTGTATGCAGAGTACATCATGAGAAACGCTGGGCTGGAAGAAGCACAAGCTGGAATCAAGATTGCAGGCAGAAATATCAATAACCTCAGATATGCAGATAACACCACCCTTATGGCAGAAAGTGAAGAGGAACTAAAAAGCCTCTTGATGAAAGTGAAAGAGGACAGTGAAAAAGTTGGCTTAACGCTCAACATTCAGAAGACTAAGATCATGGCATCTGGTCCCATCACTTTATGGCAAATAGACGGGGAAACAGTGGAAACAGTGTCAGACTTTATTTTGGGGGACCCCAAAATCACTGGAGATGGTGATTGCAACTATGAAATTAAAAGACCTTTACTCCTTGGAAAGAAAGTTATGGCCAACCTAGACAGCATATTTAAAAGCAGAGACATTACTTTGCCAACAAAGGTCCATCTAGTCAAGGCTATGGTTTTTCCAGTATTGATGTATGGATGTGAGAGTTGGACAGAGAAGAAAGCTGAGTGCAGAAGAATTGATGCTTTTGAACTGTGGTGCTGGAGAAGACTTTTGAGAGTCCCTTGGACTACAAGGATACCGAACCAGTCCATCCTAAATGAGATCGGTCCTGGGTGTTCATTGGAAGGACTGATGTTCAAGCTGAAACTCCAGTATTTTGGCCACATCATGCAAAGAGTTGACTCATTGGAAAAAACCCCAATGCTGGGAAAGATTGGGGGCAGGAGGAGAAGGTGATGACAGAGAATGAGATGGCTGAATGGCATCACTGACTCGATGGACATGGGTTTGGGTGGACTCTGGGTGTTGATGACAGACAGGGAGGCCTGGTGTGCTACAGTTAATGGGGTCTCAAAGCATTGAACACAACTGAGCAACTGATTCCACATATAAGTGATATCATTTGGTATGTGTCATTCTCTGTCTGACTGATTTCACTTTGTATGATTATGTGTCATTCCATCTATGTTGGACAAATGACATGATTTCTATTTTTATGCCTGAGTACTATTCCATTTTATATAAGTACCACTTCTTCTTTATCCATTCATCTATCAATGAATATTTAGGATATGTATGTTTTGGCTTTTGTGAATAGAGTTGCTATGACTATCAGAGTGCATGTATCCTTTCAGATTAGTTTTGTCTGGGTTTATAGACAGGAATGAAATTTCTGGATCATATGATAGTTCTATTTTTACTTTTCTGAGGAGCTTCCATACTGCTTTCCATAGAGGCTGCACCAACTTACATTCCCAACAACAGTGTAGGAGGGTTCCCTTTTGTACACATCATTATAAGCATTTATTATTTGTAGGCATTTTGATGGTGACCATTATGACTGCTTTGACATGATACCTCACTGTAGTTTTGATTTGTGTTTCTCTCATCATTAGGATTATCAAGGATTTTTTCATATACCTCTTGGTTATCTTTAGGTCTTCGTTTTAGGTCTTCAGCCCATTGTTTTTTTTTTTTTTGGATGCACTGTATCTACCTTGCTGTGCCTGGGCTTTTCTTTAGTTGCAGTGAGTGGGGGCTCCTCTCTAGTTTCAGTCTAAGGAGTTCTCATTGTGGTGACTTCTCTTGTTGCAGAGCAGGCGCTCTAGGGCTTGCAGGTTTCAGAGGTGGTAGCATGTGAGCTCAGTAGTTGTGGTGCTTGGGCTTAGTTGACCCTTGGCGTGTGGAGCAGGGATTAAACCCATGTCCCCTGCATTGACGTGGGATTCTTAATCACTGGACCACGGGGGGTGTCCTTGATCGTTTTCTGATTGGTTTTTCCTTTTATTTTATATTGAGCGACATGAGCTCTTTGTGTACTTTGAAGATGAATCCTTTCTTACTTTTCAAATAATTTCTCTCATTCTGAGGGTTGTGTCTTAATTTTGTTTACTGTTTGCTTTTTAATGCCAACACTTTGAAATTTAATTATGTTACATTTCTGTGTTTGTTTATCTTCCTTAATCTATGAGATGGTTCAAGAAAGATCTGTGATTTATGTCAAAGGGTGTTTTGCCTGTTTTCCTCCAAGAGTTATCTTTCGTCTGATCTTACATTACATCTTTGATCCATTTTGAGCTTATTTTTGTGTATGATGTCAGGTAGTATTCTAATTAATTCTTTAGCATGTGGCTGCCCCGTTTTTGTGGCACCAGTTATTGAAGAGACTGTCTTTTCTCCATTGTATATTCTAGCCTCCTTCATTGAAGATTAGGTGACCATAGGTGTATAGGTTTTATCTCTGAGCTTCCTTCTTGTACCATTGATCTATATTTGTGTTTTTGAGCTAGTATCATACTTGACTGATTCCTGTAGCTTTGGAGTATAATCTGACATCAGGGAGCCTGATTCCTCCAGCTCTGTTTATACTTCTCAAGATTTCTTTGGCTAATTGGGATCTTTTGTGTTTCTATACAAATTGTAGAAAAATTTGTTCTCATTTGCTGAAAATACCATTGATATTTTGATGAGAATTTTAATGAATCTGTAGATTTCTTTGGGTAGTAGAGGAATTTTCAAAATATTGATTTTTCACAACCAAAAATGTGGTGTATCACTCCATCTCTTTGTGTCATTGTTGGTTTTCTTCATTATGTTTTTCTGAATACAGGTCTTTGGCTTCCTTAAGTGGGTTTATTCTTAGGTATTTTATTCTTTTTGATGTAATGGAAAATATGGTTATTTCCTTAATTTCTCTTTCTGAACTTTCTTTGTTAGTTTATAGGACTGCAAGAGATTTCTGTGCATTAATTTTTTATCCTGCCACACAACCAAGTTCACTCATTAACTCTAGTAGTTTTCTGGTGGCATCTTTAGGATTTTCTATGTATAGCAACATGCCATCTGCAAATACTGGCAGTTTTACTTCTTTTCCAATTTGCATTCCTTTAGCTTTTTCTTCTCTGATTGCCCGTGATTGCTATTTCCTTCTCTGATTGCTTCTCTGCTTCTCTTCTTGCTGCATAATAGTTGCAAGAATCCACATACTTGTTTTGATCCTGATCTTAAAACACTTTTAGTTTTTCACCATTGAAAATTGTGTTTGCTGTTTATGTTTGCTGTATATGGCCTTAATTTTGTTGAGGTATGTCCCCTCTATGCCCACTATCTGGAGAGTTTTTATCAGAAATGGGTGTCGAATTTTGTACAAAGTTTTTCTGCATCTATTGAGATGCTCACATGGATTTTATTCATCAGTCTGTTAATACTGTGTATCACATTGATAAATTTGTGTCTATTGAAGAATCCTTGCATTTCTTTGATGAATCCCACTAGATGATGGTACATGATCTTTTTAATGTATTGCTGGTTTCTGTGTTAGTATTTTGTTGAGGATTCTCGTGTGTTATGTTCATCAGTGATACTGGACTATAACGTTCCTTTTTGTGATATTAATCTAGCTTTGGCATCAAGGTGATGGTGCCCTCCTAGAACCAGTTTGGGAGTCTTTGTCCCTTTGCAGCTTCTTGGAAGAGTTTGAGAGAGAGAGATGTTAGCTGTTCTCTAAAGGTTTGATTGAAGTGTCTGTGAAACCATCTGGGCCTGGGCTTTTTTTTTTTTTTTGAAGGAGGAATGTTTCTTAAAAGTATATTTATATAATTTTGACTGTGCTGTCTCTTGCTGCTGTTCAAGCTTGTCTCTTGTTTGATGAGCTGAGGCTACTCTTGACTTCTTATTACATTACCTTTCTTGTTGCATAACGGGAGCTCTAGGCACACAGGCTTCAGTAGATGTAGCTCTTCAGCTCTATAGCAAGTTCTCAGTAGCTGTGGTGTATGGACTTAATTGTACCACAACTAAAGACCGATTATATTCATTTTTCATTCTGTTTCATTAGAGGTTATTATAAGATATTGAATAGGATCCCTGTGATGTACCTAAAATCCTTGTTATTTCTTTTATATATGGTAGTGGGTATCTATTAATCTCATAGTCTCAAATTATGCCTTCCCCTCTTCCCCTTGGTACCAATCTTTGTTTTCTACATCAGTGACTATTTCTGTTTTATAAATAGGTTTATTTCTACTCTTTCTGATTGCACATATAAATGATATGAAATGATGCTTATCTTTCTCTGTTTGACTTACTTGGTATGATCATCTCTAGGTCCATCCGAGTTGACATTAAATGGCATTATTTTATTCTTTCTTATGGCTAATATCCCATTGTGAGTATAACACATCTTTCTTTACCCATTAACCTCTTTATGGGCATTTCAGGTTGTTTACATGTATTTACTACTGCACATTGTGCTCCTATAAACACTGTTGTGCATGTCTCTTTTCCAGCGGGAGTTTTCATCCTAAGTGGATATATGCCCAGTAGTTGGATTGCTGGAGCATGTGATAACTGTATTTTTAGTGTTTTTGTTTTCTTTTTAAACTGCCTGCCAGCAAGGGAGATGGGAGAGAGGTTGAAAAGGGAGGGTATATATGTTTCCCTACGTCTGATTCATGTTGAGGCTTGACAGAAAAGAAAATTGTGTAAAACAATTTCCCTTCAATAAAAAATAATTAAGAAGAATTGCATACTGTTTTAAATAGTACTTGCATCAGTTTCTTGACTTTCATGTCTAGGATGCTGTTAACCTTGCTGCACGGCATGGTTGGCTTACGTGTGTTTTTTAAATTCTGACTTTTCTTGTTTGTTTGTTTTTTCTGAAATACTCTTAGGAGCAGAAGTGCCAGACCACATGGTCCGTCTCTTGTTATGTTTACAAGGCTATTTGTAGTGATGTTTATAATGGCTCCTGCCAAATATATCCCACTAGTACCATAAAAGAGTCCCCTTTACAAATGTTACTCTTCCATGTCTTCTCTGTACAATATTTGAGGATTTTTCAGTACTCATTGGACATATCTCACTAGTACAGTTTTTGCATCGCTAGTAATAAACTGGGCTTCCCTGTTGGCACAATGGTTAAGAATCCGCATGCAAATGCAAGAACCAAAGGAGATGCGAGATGGCAAGGACCCCTGGAAGAGGAAATGGCAGCTTACTCCAGAATTCTTGCCTGGAAAATTCTATGAAGAAAGGAGCCTGGTGAGCTACAGTTTCTGAGATCACAAAAGGTTGAACATAAAAGTCTTCAGAGGAAATTATACTATAATGAGCGAATTTCATGTGCTTGTAAAATATACTGTGAACTGTATTTACCTGTTGATATTTTCTTCCAGATATGGTGGGCTATTTGACATTTTTCATTTCATTCATGTCATTCATTCAAAATGAATGTTTTGGGCTCAACAAAAAGCCTCAAAAGCAGTGTTTTAAGACGAGGTATCCTTTAAAGCCCAACAGCCTTGGGAATATTCAGTGCTTCTATGTTTTTGTTGTTGTTGTTAAAGCAGTTTGAGCTGTATTTAACTGTTGCTGTTTTCTTCCTGAGAGTGTCCTGGTTTTCCTTTTCCTTTTCTTTTTTCTTTGATGAGTGACCCCTGTTATGTTCAAGGGTAGGTGTCATGTGGAGTCCAGCAGCCTGGTGAATATCAGACGTCCATCAGCAATTGTTTTCAGGCTGAGGTTACAGAGAAAAGCCTCCATGCCGAAAGGCTCTTTTATTCCCTCCTCTTTTAGGTTGACGACAGCCTCCTGAGAGTTTTTTCTCAGGCCAGGGGATGTCACCAAACCTGGTAACATCTCTCCTCACCCTTGGAGTTTGAGGTAAATGTTCCTATTCTCTTTAAGTTGAAGACAAGGGTGGGTTGGTTTCATCTATACAGATTCTGATTCCATGGCACTGAGAGTACTAGATGAATTCAGCTGTGCTTGGTCTCACCTACATGTCATTAGAATGTGTTTCTTCTACCATTCGTGCTGAAGTAGGTTTAGGAACATTCAGTTTTTTATACGTATGAATGGGAAGAAATTAATGCCAAGTTTCAGGTGTATCCCTCCCATCCACCAGGGTCCTCTGCTACCCAGAAGTTTCTTGGCAGGTTGGATGTCCACATCAGTGTTGTGTGGGTGCTCACTGCTGTGGAATTTTGTATCCCACCCCTCCATTTGAATTGACCCTCCTTCACTCGGTATGTTGACCTGTACATATGTCTCTATCTCTGAAGACGGCCAACTTTCATGTTTCAATCCTTGATTCGTAATTCATTCTAGACCTCTATCACCTTCCTTTATCAATTCCTCTGTCCGTTTATGCTGTCTATCCTTTCATCCCTTTGATGTTCTGAATGGTGCCCCAGGACCCAGTCTGGGGTTATGATGCTTGAAATCTGTTCATAGGAGAGGACCTGACTTATCATACTCTTCCTACCTCTTTATTTACTTGTTTTTCTCTCATGGGAGTGCTCTTTTCTAGTCATGCTCATAGTGGCTCTTACCACGTCCATCCCAACAGTACCCTAAAGCGTCCACTGTTCTAATGTTATTGTAACATTGATGGCATTATTGTAACATTGATGGCATGTCCAGCCTTTGACAGTGGCCTTTTTCCATGCTCAGGCAGAGGGGATAATGTCCCTGCCGCTTAGATGTTTGTATCTCTTAGAATTCACCCTATGTGCAAATTGTCATGTGCTCTTTTAAAGAAGCATGGAATTGTGTTTACCTGTTCAGATCCTCTTCCTGTTGGTTTCTCCTGTGTTTACTTTTGTTTTCATGTTTTCTTCCCCATGTGAGCCCTGGCAATTTTAAGAGTGCGTATCAGTTAGAGCTCAGCACCCCTGTGAATAGTGTGTCCATCAGCATTTTAAGGTTTCTGTGAGAGAAAATATCCACAAGGCGGCAGCATTTCTTCACTCCTTCCTCTTGTTACTATGGTTACAGAGGCCAGTGTAGTTTTCCCAGGCCTGATTGTAAATGAGAATAAAATAAGATACAAGAATTCACCAAAAGCTTTTTTCTTTTTAGTCTTTGATGTCTTTCTTTAAGTGAAACTTTGTTTCTTATTTAAGACTGTTGTAGTTGTTGCAGGACAATAGTTTATCGTTTCCTTCCACAGATACCTGGAGGTATTCTCCAGTTGTTACTGTCACAGCTATGTTTTTGGAATCTTTTGAGCATGTGACTCTTGATACAGTAGTTCCATGTGAATTATGAATTGCATAGGTATTTGTGGGTATCAGCTTATTCCATCTTTCACCTTTTGGCCTCCCACCCACTGACACCATTTGCTAACCATAATTTTCTTACCAAGAGTGTCAGTCCATTTCACTTTTGTTTGGGTACTTATCACCACCATTTTTTTTTTTCAAATCCACTCTGGAAGGTACATGATGTGATATATCCTTAATTAGCCCTTCTTTCCTCACCGGGATTCACTCTCATTTTCTGCATATCCCTGAAAATTGCTTTTTTTTTTCATTTTCATAATGTTGGAGTCTTATTAAATTGTGTATCTCTGTCCTGTTTCTTTCTCTTTCTGTCTGCACCCAACAATTCTCTTTCCTTTCCTCTCTTGGGCTTTGTGAATGCTGCTGTAGAACATGTTTGTTGGGGTGGGAGAGTGGGTGTGTTTTCCAGTATCTTTTGGTTTCAGGAGGAGTAGTTAGATCTCTGTGATGAGAAGATCCCCTGGGGATGGAAATGTAAGCCCATGCCAGTGTTCTCATATGGAGAATTCTATGGACAGTGAACCTGTTGCACTTAAGTCCATATGATCACCAAGAGTCAGAGAGGACCAAGTCGCTAACACTTTCACTTTTACCTGGAAACAGAAATAAGCAATCACTGGAGAAACTTAAAAAGTATACAAGGCTGTGCTTCCGGAACCAATATTTCCCAACAGATGTTGATATACTATGTGATATCTTGTATCCTAGGTCTATACCTAGACTCAAATCTGTGTCAATTCCCAACTTGGTCTTGGTATCCTACTCCCTTAGGATCTTGTTTTCTACTAAAAAAACAAAGAAACAGAAAACAATTACCAAATACATAGGCTTGGTTTAGTTAAGAATTCCAAGGATATCCTCCAGAGAAATGAGTAGTGATATGAACTTTCTGGCATGCACAATTTACAGTGGGCAAATACGCTTATTTCATGAAGTTCCAGAGTTACTCCTGAATAAAATATATTGTTTTTTTTAATTAATGTGATATTTTTCTATAACTTAAAACATCCAATGGAAATGTGCAAAAGACCTAAGACCGCATGCATCTCAGGAAAATCTTTGCTACTAATGTCAATCTTATTAAGATTCTACCAAGTGACAACCACCAGGGCAAATAAATCTGTGATCAATAAGACAGTTAAGATTGCATATAAAAAGTTACAAAACCAAAATCAT
>ML664623.1:194750-206702 GCA_007570785.1 Antilocapra americana | reverse complement strand
AAATGAAATATGTGCTTTACTCAGTTCCTCAGTCCTGTCCGATTCTTGTGACCCCAAGAATTGTACTTTAACCTAGAAAAAACGATAGTATGTAAAGTACATAAAAGAATGTACAATTTGAGGATGTACCAAAACACACCATGTCTATTTTACACAATTTCTTGACTAATCATATGACATAATCCAGGGCATAACTTTCTCAATGTCATTTCCAAAGTGTCTCAGGTTTCCTGTATTAGGGACAAAAGTGAAAAATATAGAATACTTAAGTGTTCTTTCTGATTCTAAGTATCTTTAATTACTTTAGTATTTTCTCGCCGTACCTGTTTTTTTCTCCATAGTCCTTAGTGATTATACAACATATTTGGCTTATTTGCCTGAAATAACTCTGACACATGGTAAGTGATTATCAAGGGTCTGGTGTATGAAAGAGAATGATTCCAGCATATTAGTAGAGAAATCAATTAAAAAGATTCTATTATTATGGTAAAACATAAAAGGAGATGAATGATTGATAGAAATGCCATAATATGTTTATATCTATATCTGCATATGTGTTTAGATGCCTTCGTGTGAAAGAGCAATCTTAGCTAATTTCCTCAACTTCAAATAACAATTGATATTTCTATTGATAAAGCTATTGTAGTGTGAACTGCAATAATATTTTTCCTCATTCCAAAAGTATTTGAGGTCTTTTGCTATGTTTGCTTTCTTTGAAAGTTTCTTGTTTTCTTATTTTACATTTTCTTTTACATTGGGGTATAATTGGTTATTAATCTTGTGTTCATTTCAGGTATACAGCAAAGTGATTCTTCTATACATATACCTATTCTTTTTCAAATTCCGCTTCCATTTATGTCATTACATGTTATTCAGCAGAGTTACCTGTGGCATACATTATGTACTTACTGGTTTTGAATTTTGTAATAGCAGAGTATACATTTCAACCCCAACAGTATTTAGTATAATATGTCTTTTGTCAGAGTCACTCTACATCTGTGTTGGAAGTAAACAGAATGCACATTTTACTAATGATAACATATTAGTTAGAAAAAATTCTTTAGGCAAGGTACTAGACAGTCAAAAACAAGTCTCTAATTTTAAATATGCATTCTCTTGAAAATCAAAAGCATCACTGTATACTGATTAAAACAGAGTTACCTCAAGAGAACTCTCTACTGACAGGAAAACAAGAATGCTGATAATGGAAGTATGAGACTGTGAGTTAAACCAGTTAAACTGAATATTAGATGTTCAATAAATCTGTATTTTATTGAGGTGCTTGTTAACTTATCTCCTCTTTTGATCAATTATATGCAGAAGTATTTGGAAATTCAGAAATACAAAATACATTGAAAGAAAATTAATTTTGCTAGCAAACAACAAATAGTTTATCCACTGTTTTTTAATAAAATATACATCTTTCAGTAACTATATCAACATATTTTATATATTTCCCTATTTCAAACATTTTATAAATGGATTCATTTAATTCTCAATAACAGACACAGACTATAAAAATACTTGAATAAGGAGCCTTTTTTTTCAAAACCATATAAAGGAGACACATAATAAAGTCAACATTCTGATAAAATAGCTATATGTTATAAGTAAAACTTCAGGTAAATGTACAGCTGCAAATGGTACTAATACAGATTTTATTAACAGCTATTAAGTATGCAAGAAAATAAAAACCAATGAACAAAAGCAGTAGACATTCATGCTAAGCCCCTAAATATTAGTGGGCAAAGCAATACTCAGGAAAAGAAAATATGGTCAGTGTTGTCCAATTAAAAATAAATATTTTCTGATATACATGACCTAATGTTAGGAGTCATTCATGACAAAATTTATAGAGGACTAATTTATCAAATTAATAACTGATGGTGTAAACAGCAACAGAAGTTTTGCTGAGCAGAAGACTTATTCAAAGCTCAGATTAAACAGAAAAATACCTGAGGAATGTATGGTAATAAAAACACAATGGAAATATGGAAATAAGATGACTTTTTAAAATTAATTAGTGTATTTTAGTTGGAGGCTAATTACCTTACAATATTGCCGTGGTTTGTGTCATACATTGACATGAATCCGCCATGGGTGTACATGTGTTTCCCATCTTGAGCCCTTCTACCCCCTCCCTCCCCATCCTACCCCTCTGGGTCATCCCAGTGCACCAGCCCTGAGCACCCTGTCTCATGACTCAAGCCTGGACTGGCGATTTGTTTCACAAATGGGAATATGCATGTTTCAATGCCATTCTCCCAAACCATCCCACCCTCACCTTCTCCCACAGAGTCCAAAAGACTGTCCTTTACATCTGTGTTTCTTTTGCTGTCTCGCATACAGGGTCATCGTTATCATCTTTCTTAATTCCACATATATGCGTTAATATACTGTGTTGGTGTTTTCATTCTGACTTACTTCACTTTGTATAATAGGCTCCAGTTTCATCCATCTCACTAGAACTGATTCAAATACATTCATTTTAATAGCTGAGTAATATACCTTCCACTGTGCATATGTACCACACCTTTCTTATCCACTCTTCTGCTGGTGGGCATCTAGGTTGCTTCCCTGTCCTGGCTATTATAAACAGTGCTGAGATGAATATTGGGGTACACATGTCTCTTTCAATTCTGGTTCCTTCGGTGTGTATGCCCCACAGTGGGATAGATGGGTCATATGATGACTTTTTTAAGTAGATTTGTGAAATCAGTGAGACACCACTACACACTTACTGGTACAGAGAGATACAAAAATCTGACAATACAACTTACCAGAAAAGATAAACAATAGAAATTCTCATTCCTTGTTAGGGGGAATGAGAAATGTTACAGTAACTCTGGAAGCAATTTTTTACATAACTAAACATTTTTGTACCATTTGATCTGGCAATTATGCTGCTAGATAGTTCACCAAATTATTTGTAAAGTAATGCCCACACAAAAATACGTACATGCATCATATAACAGCTCAATTCCTTCTCTCTCCTTCACTTACACATATTTGAAACTACTGAAACGTCCTTTAATAGATGAATGGATAAACAAACTACAATACATTGATATAACAAAATATTGTGGAAGAATGAAAAGAAATGAGCTATCAGTTCGCAAAAGGAAATGAACAAAGTCTGACTGAATGTTACTAAGTAATATCAGCTAGTCTGGAAAAGGTTGAACCCTGTATGATGCCAATTATATGATACTCTGTAAAATGTAAAATTATGGAGTCATTAGAAATATCAGAAGTTTTAATTTTTGCTTCAGAATAGTTTTATTCATTTGAATACAGTTTGTCAGCACTCAACTTTTCCTCTCCTAAACTGACACACAAATCCACTCAACTGGAGCCTCCATCACCCCAGAGCTCTTATCAGATCATTGAGTGAAAATTTCTCATTCCTGTCCAACTATTTGAGACCCCAGGGACTATACAGTCCATGAAATTCCCCAGGCCAGAATAGTGGAGTGGATGTCTGTCCTGTCTCCTTCTTCAGGGAATCTTTCCAACCCAAGAATTGAACCAGGGTCTCTTGCATTGCAGACAGATTCTTTACCACCTGAGTTATCAGGGAAACCCATACACTGAAATGCTATTGTGTGCAGCTGCAGGCACCTCATAATGTGAAATGTTGATGTCAGCACCAGTTTCCACTTCTGCACCCTGGATGCAAATTTCACAAGGTCTATCTCAAGATGAGTTAAGGCATCAGATGGAAAGTTTTTGTTGAGGGAAGTGTTTTTACTTTACTTACCCAGAGTTAAATGAACAGTCCCGAAGGAAAGCAGGAGTCTGCACCTTATTTTTGTCACTATTACCTGGAAGCTTCGTTATCACCTACAGCACAACAAAGAGAAAAGGCCACTGTGACTTACTCAAAGCCAGCCTTGGACATGCTCTAGTAGATTCTGCCAAATGTGAAAGTGCTTTCCGCAGGGCACCTTCTCTGGAATATCTTCAGCTTCATGTTTCAGAGTGAAGTAAGCCAGAAGGAAAAACAAAAATACAGTATACTAATGCATATATGTGGAATTTAGAAAGATAGTAACGAGAACCCTGCATGCGAGACAGCAAAAGAAATACAGATGTATAGAACAGTCTCTTGGACTCTGTGGAAGAGGGCAAGGGTGGGATGATATGGGAGAATGGCATTGAAACATGTTAATTATCATATGTGAAATCAATCACCAGCCCAGGTTTGATGCTCTTGGCTGGTGCACGGGGATGACCCAGGGGGAGGGAATCAGGCGGGAGGAGGGAGGGGGGTTCTGGAGGGGGAACATATGTATACCCATGGCGGATTCATGTCAGTGTATGGCAAAACCAACACAATAAAGTAAAGAAAATTTTAAAAAAAGAAAGCAGAAAAGTGTAAAAAGCGGGGACACATATAGACAAGAAAAATAACCACTTTAGGGACCAACTGGTGAGCAGAGAGAAAGTGTCTCCTGGTGTGCTGGTTGGCCCTGGCACCTGGAGACTGAGGACAAGGAAGGGTTGAGAATTTGGTGATGTCACAAAGGAGCCTGTGGCAACCTGAACCTGTCTGTTGTGACGACTTCAAGGCAGAGGATAAGGAGGCTTGAGGGGCTTAGTGGGAGTGGGTTTAAACAGAAGTGATGACATTTCCAGCAGGCAATAAAAAAAAAATAGGAATAGAATGACAATGCCATCTTCTTACCAGGGTATTCTTTCTGAACCTGGTTCTCTCCTGGGAACCAGAAGCTGGTGGGCCCAGCTTCTGATTTTATTTTTCCATTTGCTGAATATAGACACTGAGGTGAGCAGGGCAGACACGCAGGCATATGCAGCTGTGAGTCAGAGCCAACTGGGGAAAAATGATATTGAATAAGAGTCCAGAAGTAAGGAGCCACTTATATGCTTTGCGTGGTGTGTAGTGTTCCAAAAATTGATTGTGCTCAGTCGTAAGTACTGTCTGACTCTTTGCAACCCCATGTTCCGTAGCTGCCAGGCTTCTTGTCCATGGGATACCCTAGACAAGAATACTGGAGAGGGATATCATTTACTTCTAGAGGCACAGAGGACTTTTTAGGAGTGTGAAGCCGTGCTGTATGAGGTACCGCATATTTGTAAAAAACCACAGAAACTTACAGCATAAAAAGTGAATCAATACATGTGTATATAAAAAATACATTTTGACATTGAGAATGGAATGCAGAGTTCTACTGAACAATATAACAATGTTACAAATGTATGAAACTACCTCAGTCAGATCCCCTGAAATATATATATTTGGAAATAAATGGATTTGCAGGACTGAAAGCAAAAGATAAGTGCACTGTGATCTGGTTGACAGTATTAATGTTCATTCTTGTAAGGTACAGGTAAATAATCCTGATACTATTGTACATGTAGACTTGAACTGAGCAGTTAAATAGATGGCATAAATAGATGAGTATACACACATACATTTGCTTGTTCTGTTAACTGAAAGGGGTCTAAATGAAATGCTACTCCAGAAATCCGAAAGAAACAGTGATGAAGAAGGACTCACAGATCTTGGTTCCCAAATATGTTTTCCAACTAAAGGAAACAGGCTTCTTGGAGAAATGAGTGATCGAAGGACTCAGGGAAAATCATAGAAGAGGAGTCTGGAGGATCTTATTATGTCAAAAAGAAAGTGTTAAAAAATAAGTGCCACATTAATGGGTTTATGTTAAAGAACACAGGAATGAGGTACCAGTGGAAGCTATAACCAGATGAGCAACATAATAAATTAGCATATAAATTAATAAATAAGTAGGTGAACTTTTGGGACTATATCCCAAAGTATAAAATGAAAATCTATGAGTCCATACAGATCTTAAAAAACTGATTATTCCTGAAGAGTGAGTTTCCTCACTCTTTTTCAGAAGGATTTCTGAAAAAAATGAAACAATATGGAGAGGGAAAATAAGACAACTTGACAGTGGAATAACCTGAGAAACACTACTTCAGCCAGGTCTTCAAGTTCAGCATAAACAGAGATAAGACATGTTGATAGTTTCACGTGATGAAAAGGACACTCCACCTCTGCTGCCTTCCTCCCCCAAAATCCTTGTACCAGGCTAATAGGAAACACATCAGAGAAATCCATTCTTAGGATCATTTTACAAGATACCTGACTGGAACTCCTCAAAACTATCAAGATTATAAAAATAGGGAAGTCTGAGAAATTGTCACATCCAAGAAAAACCTAAAGTGGCATGGCTACAGAAGGCAATGTGGGATCTGGGATGAGTTTCTGGAACATAGAAAGGATATTAGGTGAAAACTAAGAAAAAGTTAGCAGGAACAATATCTTAGAAATTACATAGACACTCTACTTGATAACAATATGTGTGATATATGGGAAATTTCTGATGTTTGGGAAGCATCTTTGTTTTAATGTAAATCTAAGATTGTTCAAAGATTCTTTGAAACAGCAGGATCTTCTATGACCCACCTCCCAGAGTAATGGAAATAAAGCAAAAGTAAATAAATGGGATCTAATTAAACTTAAAACATTTTTGCACAATGAAGGAAACTATAAGCAAAAGGAAAGACAGCCTTAAGAATGGGAGAAAATAATATCAAACAAGGAAACTGACAAAGAATTGATCTCAAAAATATACAAGCCACTCCTGCAGCTCAACTCCAGAAAAAAATAAATGACCAACAAAAAAATGGGCCAAATAATTAAACAGACATTTCTCCAGTGAAGACATTCAAATGGCTAGCAAACACATGAAAAGATGCTCAACATCACTTATTATCAGAGAAATACAAATCAAAAACCCGATAAGGTACCATGTTAAGCTGGTCAGAATGGCTACCATCAAAAAGTCTACAAACAACAAATGCTGGACAGTGTGTGGGCAAAAGGGAACCCTCTTATATTGTTGGTGGGGATGCAAACTAAATACAGACAATTCGGAGAATGGCATGAAGATTGCTGGAAATAGAACTGCCATACGACCCAGCAAACCCATTGCTCTGTATATACACCAAGGAAATCAGAATTGAAGGAGACACAGGTACCCCATTGTTCATTGCAGCATGGTTTATAATAACCAGGACATGGCAGCAACCTTGATGTCCACTGGAGATGAATGAATAAGAAAGGTGTGGTACATAAACAAAATGGAATATTATCACAATCAGTTCAGTTGCTCAGTCATATCCGACTCTCTGCAACTCATTAACCGCAGCACACCTGCCCATAACCAACTCTCAGAATCCACCCAAACCCATGTCCATCGAGTCAGTGATACCATCCAGCCATCTCATCCTCTGGCTTCCCTTGCTCCTCCTGCCCTCAATCCTTCCTAGCATCAGGGTCTTTTCCAATGAGTCAGCTCTTCACATGAGGTGGCCAAAGTATTGGAGTATCAGCTTCAACATCAGTCCTTCCAATGAACACCCAGGACTGATCTCCTTTAAAATGGACTTGTTGGATCTCCTTGCAGTCCAAGGGAATCTCAAGAGTCTTCTCCAACACCACAGTTCAAAAGCATGAATTCTTCGGCACTCAGCCTTTTTCGCTGTCCAAATCTCACATCCATACATGACTACTGGAAAAACCATAGCTTTGACTAGATGAATCTTTGTTGTCAATTAATGTCTCTGCTTTTCAATATGTTTTCCAGGTTGGCCATTACTTTCCTTCCAAGGAGTAGGCGCCTTTTGTTTTCATGGCTGCAATCACCATCTGCAGTGATTTTGAAGCCCCCCAAAATAAAGTGATGGGACCAGATGCCATGATCTTAGTTTTCTGAATGTTGAGCCTTAAGGCAACTTTCAGCAAGAGGCTATTTAGTTCCTCTTCACTTTCTGCCATAAAGGTGGTGTCATCTGCATATCTGAAGTTATCGATATTTCTCCAGGCAATCTTGATTCCAGTTTGTGCTTCTTCCAGCATATAAGTTAAATAAGCAGGGTCACAACATACAGCCTTGACATACTCCTTTTTCTATTTGGAACCAGTCTGTTGTTCCATGTTCAGTTCTAACTTTTGCTTCCTGACCTGCATACAGATTTCTCAAGAAACAGGTCAGATGGTCTGGTATTCCCATCTCTTTCAGAATTTTCCACAGTTTATTGGAATATTACTCAGCTATTAAAAAATAGTGCATTTGAATCAGTTCTAATGAGGTGGATGAAACTGGAGCCTATAATACAGAGTGAAGTAAGTCAAAGAAAAACAGCAATACAGTATGTTAATGCATATACATGGAATTTAAAAAGATGGTAAGAATGACTCTGTATACAAGATAGCAAAAGAGACACAAATATAAAGAACAGACTTTTGTACTCTGTGGGAGAAGACAAGGGTGGGATGATTTGAGAGAACGGCATTGAAACATGTATAGTATCATATGTGAGCTAGATTTCCAGTCCAGGTTTGATGCATGATATAGGGTGCTCAGGGCTGGTGCACTGGGATGACCCTGAGGGATGGTATGGGGAGGGAAGTGGGAGAGAGGTTCAGGATGAGGAACACATGTACATCCATGGCTGATTCATGTCAATGTATAGCAAAAACCACTATAATATTGTAATTAGCCTCCAATTAAAATAAATAAGTTAATTTATAAAAAAACAAATCCCATTTTATCACTAGAAAACTAAATAAATACAAAATAAAATGTTGATTAAAAAAAGAAGAAAAAAACACCATCTGGGAGACCCCTGCCTACTATTTTTCCAGACTGTAATATCATTCCCTGTGACCCATGTGAAAACATATTAAATAAAGCACCCTGAAAGAGAGATATATAAATACAAAAGATACATTAATTACAAAAGAGGGGAGAGCAACCATTTAAGTATATAAAAGAAAATGGGCATGTGGAGCTGTGGTGGTGGAAAACGGGGAGATGCTCACCAAAGGGTCGAAACTTTCAGTTGAAGATGAGTAAGTTCCAAGGACCTGATATAGAACATGAAGACGATATTTAACTGCTATGACAATAGAGCATTAATGTTCTCACATGAAAACAGAAAAGTTCTAGTTCTGTGACTTGAAAGATGTGCCAGTTTCCTATTGTGTTAAACATTTTACAATATATACTCAAATAAAAATGATCACATTGTACATCTTAAACTTATACGATATCTCAATAAATCTGAGAGAAAACACTGAACAAAACAAGAGTGAGCATAGAAGCAGGTATAATTTTTGTCATGCACACCTCTGGAGCTGGAGAGAAACTCATGGTGCACAGTTCAAGGGCTCTATCTAACTTGCACAAGCTCAATAACTGTCGTCCCTGGGCTCTAGAGTACAAATGAAATAGCTGTGTTGCATAGACTTTTTGCTCTGCAACATGTTGAGTCTTCGAGGACAAGAGATTGAAAGCATGCCTCCTGCTTTCACAGAAAAATTCTTTCCCACTGAGCTCTAGAGTTAACTGTCTTAATTACTTTCATAGTTTTCATTGTTAGTGTGTAGATTGAGACTGATTATTTCATGTTTATTTTTCATTCTGAAAGATGCTGAATTCATAAGTCAGTTGGTATATTTTTTGACCAAGTCTTCAGGATTTTCTATACAGATTTCCATGTCATCCTCAAGCAGAGGTTATTTTATTTTTTCCTTTCCAATTTATCTCTCTTCCTTGCCTAATCGATCTGTATGTAACTCTGAATACTATACTGAATGTTAGTATTTAGGAGGGGACCATTTTCTTGTTCTGATCTTAGAGGTAAATTTTACATTTACATCACTGAGTATGGTGGTTTTGGATGTGTAGTTCTCATATACGGCCTTTTTCAGGTCTAGGTTCACTCCTTCTGTAAATAATTGGTTGAGGATTATTACTATGAAAGTGTGTGGAATTTTAACAGGTTTTCTCTGTATCTGTTTAGATGAAAGTATGATTTGTATCCTTCATTCTGTCAAATGTCAGTTTATAGCATTTTTTGAGATTTGTATGAGGAAGCATCCTTGCATCCCAGGCTGCATCTCACATTATCTCAATATAGATTGTTTGAATGTGCTGTGGAATTTGGTTTGCCAATATTTTTGAGGATATCTGCATGTACATTTCTTAGGTGTATTGATAGACAATTTTTTTCTTCTTGCATTGGCCTCATCAGCTATTGTGTTAAAGAAAAGTTGGTCTTGTAATGATTTTGGTAGAATTCCCTTGTTTTCAATTTTTAGGAAGAGTTATCATTAAATTGTGTTGAGTAGAATACACTAATTCTACTAAATTTGTGTAGAATTTACTAATGAATCCACCCAGTTTGGGGCTATTGTGTGTGTGTAAGTGTGGGTATGAAATTTTCATTGACCCAATCTCCTTACTAGGTTTAAATCTATGCAGATGTTCTATTTTTTCATGAGTCCAGTCTTGGTACATGCTGTTTGTAACATTACATTATTTTCTTCTATGTTATTAAATTTGCTGGCATTTATTATTAATATTCATGAACATGTATGCGTGTTTGGTTGTCTCTGGATTTTGTGATCCCATAGACTGTAGCCCACAAGGCTTCTCTGTCCATGGAATTTTCCAGGCAAGATTACTTCAGTGGGTTGTCGTGCCCTGCTTCAGGGCATCTCCCCAACCCTGTGACTAAACCCAGTTCTCCAGAATAGCAGGTGGATTCTTTACTCTCTGAGCCACCAAGAGAAGCCCAAGAATACTGCAGTGGATAGCTTATCCTTTCTTCAGGGGATCTTCTAGACCCAGGAATTGAATGAATCTGGATCTCCTGCATGGCAGCTGGATTCTATACCACCTAGGCTACCAGGGAAGCCCACTATGAGTAATAAATGTTAGCAAATGTAATAACCTATAAGAAAATGATACAGCATTACAAATATAAAATCTACCACAATAGGGATCGTGGAAAAATAGAACATTTGAATAGACTAAAATTTAGTAAGGAAATAGAGAATAGATTTAAACATTGTAAGGAGTTTGAGTCCACATTAAAAATTCCTCACTTACCCTTAAAAACACACATGAAGGCCAGGAGTAGGTGGCTTCATTGGTTAATTCTAAACAACAAAAGGTAATAATAGTACTTCCTAAAACTTGAAGACAAGAGAATTCTGCCAAAATCATCTTGTGGCCATTCTATCTCTGACATAATAGCTGATAAGTCTGATACAAAAAAACCAAAAACAATGTTCCTAGGAAATGTGCATGCAGGCATTCTCAAAAATATTGGCTAAACCAAATTCCACAGCTCATTCAAAGAATGTACATTGAGATCATGTGAGATACACCCTGGGATGCAAGGATGGTTCATCATATAAGTCTCAATAAATGCTCTACACTGAATTGACAGAATGAAGGATAGAAATCATTGCATCACCCCAAGAAATGCAGAAAAAAGCCATCTGCTCAAACTCCACAGCTTTTCATAATAACAACTTTCAGCCAACAAAGTACAGAAGGTATGAACCTAGATGTGAGAAAGGCCATATACGACAGCTACACATCCAATCCATACAGAGTGATGCTAATCCAAAGGTTTTCTGCTAAGATAAGAACAAGAGAAGGGTGACTTCCTCATCACTTCTAATTATATAGTATCAAAAGCCAAGCCAGAACAATTAGGGAGGAAGAAGAAATAAACTGAACCAAAAGTATAATTGCCTCTGTTTGTAGCTTGATGTCAGAATCTGTATTAAAAAGCAGATAACTAGGTGATACTAAAAGTGAAAATCATTCAGTCGTGTCCAACTCTTGGCAACCCCATGGACGATACAGTCTACGGAATTCTCCAGCCCGGATACTGGAATGGGTAACCTTTCCCTTCTCCAGGGGATCTCCTCAACCCAGGGATCAAACCCAGGACTCCCACATTTCAGGTTTTTTTCTTTACCACCTGAACCCTGAGGGAATTTCAGAAAACCCCAAAGACCTCCCCATTGCCCTTCTCCCTCTCCCGCTTCTCCCCTCTCCCGCTTCTCCCCTCTCCCTTCCCCCATTGCTCTCCCTGTCCCCC
>ML664623.1:91079-184528 GCA_007570785.1 Antilocapra americana | reverse complement strand
CTGACTATAGGACAGCCATGTTCATTTAGGTGAGTGGATTAATAAATGCACACCCAACACTGTGACACCCAGCACGAGCTTTCTGCAGCCCATGCCTTCTCCTCAAGGAGGCCAGGGGTGTCTGCAAAGCTGCACTGACATGGGCAAGACAAAAGATGCTGCTGTGGTTATGGTGGGGAGACGGCAAAGGGAAGGTAAGATGTATGTATCTTCTTACTTAGAAGAGATTTGGAGGATTTCCCTGGCAGTCGAGTGGTTATGACCCAGCTTCCAGGGCAAGCGCTGTTGGCTTTTCCCTAATCAGGGAACCAGGATTCCACATGCCAAAAAAAAAAAAAAAAAACCTTGAAAAAATGTTTTAAAAAGCAATCATTTTGGCAGCCCAATGACCAGTTTGTACCTTGGAGCCAGTGATTGTTTCTCCACGCTCACATCAGTTCTCTAGTAACGAACCTGTACCAGGAGTGCTGGTGCCCAAATGCAGAGGGAAGCACCTGACAGCAATGATGTGAATGGCACGAATGATTTCCACCTGTCAGTCCTTTCTTGGCATGAAGCGGTCCTTAGTGTGAAGTTCCTGAGTCATCTGCAAACTTTTTTTTTCTTTTCCAGGAGTATTGAGCTGAGCTTGAGGCCATACTCCTGGAAGGCCACCTAGTTCTCTGACAGCCACTTTGAGCCAGCCACACCTCTGTTCCCCTGCCCAGGAACCGGCCCCTCTCTGCTGAGCTGGTACCATGCTGGTACTGCTCCAGGTAGGAGCACTATCTGCCTTCTCCCCCGGCCCTGGGGGCCAGAGAGCTGTTTTTGCTTTCTGCCACACTGCTGACAGCCCTGCCCTGTTGTCGCCATGAGATTCTTTCTTTTCCTTCATGTTGCAGTGTAGTTCATTTATTGTAGTCTTCACTGTAGCTGTGCAGCACAGCAATTCCCAATTTTTCTAGATGCTACTCCCATTTAACAGGCTTCCCAGGTAACTCAGCTGGGAAAGGATCCAGCTTGCAATGCAGCAGAACCTGATTTGATTTCCTGGGTGGAGAAGTTCCCCTGGAGAAGGGACAGGCTACCCGCTCCAGTATTCTTGGAATGCAGGAGACCCTGGTTCGATTCCTGGGTCAGGAAGTTCCCCTGGAGAAGAGATAGGCTATGCGCTCCAGTTTTCTTGGGCTTCCCTGGTGGCTCAGCTGCTAAAGAATCTGCATGCAAGGTGGGAGACCTCGGTTCGATCGCTGGCTTGGGAAGACCCCCTGGAGGAGGGCAGGGAAACCCACTCCAGTATTCCTGCCTGGAGAATCCCCATGGACAGAAGAGCCTGACAGGCTACCTACCATCCACGAGGTCGCAGAGAGTCAGACACGCCTGAGTGGCTAAGCACAGTACACACATACTCCATTTAATGTTACTGTAAAATATTGGCTATGTTCCCTGTGCCATACAATATACCCTTGTAGCGTATTTATTTTATCATTTGTCCTTTACTGTCCTACCCCATCCTGCCCCTCCCCCTCCCCCTCACTGGTAACCACTAGTTCATTCTGTATGTCTGCAAGTCTGTTTCTGTTCCATCTCTTGGTTGTTGTTGTTTTGATTCCACATATAAGTGAAATTATGCAGTATTTGTTTTTCTTCATCTTAGTTCATCAAACATAATGGCCTCCAGGCCCATCCATGTTGATACGAATGGCAAAATTTTATTCATTTTTATGGCAGAGTAGTATTCCATTGTATGTGTTTGTGTGTTTGACATATTCCACATCTTCCTTAATCTGTTCCTCTGTTGATGGACTTTTAGGTTATGTCCATATCTTGAGCACTGTAAATAATGCTGCTATGAACACTGGGGTGTGTGTTTTCTTTTTGAAATTGTGTTCTCATTTTTGGGGGTAATATGTCAAGGAGTGAAATTGCTGTATCCTATGGTAGTTCTCCTTTTAGCTTTCTAGGAACCTGCATTCTGTTTTCCACACTGGCTGTACCAGTTTACCTTCTCAGCAATAGTGAACAAGGGTTCCTTTTTCTCTGTCTCCTCGCCAGCTTTTGTTATTTATTGTCTTGTTGATGTCAGACTTTCTGACAGGCCTAAGGGCAATACTTCATCGTGCTTTTTATTTGAATTTCTCTGATTACCGATGCTGAGACTCTTTTCTTGTGCCATATATATGTCTCCTTTGGGAAAATGTCTCTTCAAGTCTTCTAACCATTATTTTTTATTTTATCTTTGGCCATGCAGCATGTGGGATCATAGTTCCTCAACTAGGGATCAACTTCTCCACTCTTGCAGGAGAAGGGCAGAATCTTAACCACTGGACTGCCAGAGAAGTCCCTTCTGCCCATTTTTTTAATCAGGTATTTATTTTTTGATATTAAGTTGGATGGTTGTTTATATTTTATGTGGTAACACCTCATTTGTCATGTCATTGGCAAATATTTTCTCCCATTCAGTAGGTTAACCATCTTTTCATTTTGTTGATGGTTTCCTTTCCTCTGGAAAAAACCTTTCATTTTTAAATAGGTCCCGTTTGTGTATTTTTGCATTTCTTTATTTTGCCTTAGGAGGCAGATCCCCAAAAATATTGCTACAACTTATGTCAAAGAATGTTCTATGTTTTCCTCTGGGAGTTTTATGGTTTCTGGTCTCAAATTTAAGTCTTGAATACATTTTGAGATTTTTTTTTTAATATCATGTTAGAGAATGTTCTATTCCATTCTTTTGCATGTAGCTATCCAGTTTTCCAAGCATGACTTATTGAAGAGGCTGTCTTTTCTCCACTGTATATCTACCGGAGTCCAGGGGTCCTGAGGGATGAGTGGCATCAGCAAAGTACTGAGCTGAGTCAATGTGTTGATGGAGCAGTCTCTCTCTTTATTGTTGTTGGTTTACAGTTTTATACCCAAAGAACATCCCCATTACATCACATATCATTCAAGGTTACATTTGTCTCTTATCAGGCACAGCTCTGTAAAGGCTTGAGGGAAGGGCTAGGCTTGAAACTGTTTCCATTTCAGAGACCTCAACCACTATGTCTCATTCCGTTCTGAAAACCCTGTCTCTAACTATTGTCTCACACCTGCTATTTTATACCTACAGGGAAAATAAATGTGGGGTCAAATAAGGCAGGTACAGCTGATTACCTTATGCCTGTACAATCCAGTTCTTATGAGGAAAGGGGACAATGAGACGGTCTAGCAGCACTGCTTTGGCAATAAAACCCTATTACCCTTATGTAACTACTGTAACAAATTCCTATGTGCACACTATGCTAAAGCAATCAATGTCTGCAACTATGCTGGCCACAGTTATGAGCATTCCTAAGTCCCATCCCTCCTGGTCTCTTCAAGGAAGGGAGCTTCCACTGTGGAGTGGTCGGGGGAGGGGGAGATGGAAAGGTGAGCCAAGTACAAACCCTTCTGGTGGTGGCTTTGCCATGACCACAGGACAAATTCTTTCTAACTGGAACTGACCTACTGAGAGGAGTTAATATTCCGAGCATGAACAGAACTGCCAAGAAAAATACCAGCAGGGGCCTTGCCCCGGGATGACCCGATAAGGAAAATCCACTTTGCAGTTTCATTCTCAGTCTTGTGACCTTGTCATCTGAGTGAAGGGGCACCCTGATGGCTCCTGGCATCTCCTCCTTTTATGTTTTTTAAGATGGTGGTATGGAGTTCAAGGGAGACCTCCTTTATGTTCCTGCTTAGGATTCTCATGATGACTGGAAGCAGAAGGAAAACTATTAGAACAACAGCAATAATTATTCCTATATTCATCATTGTGTGGAGGAGGCTGTTATGGGACACGAAATCAGAGAGACTTTTAAAGAAAGAGTCAGCTACACAAGCAGTGGTATAGTCTAATTTTGACTGACATATATCTTGGATTTCTTTAAGCAGCTTACTTATATCTAGGCCAATGTCTGACTGATTCCATATCCAAAGGACATGGTTTTATATTTGGTCCCAAGAATACACTGACTGATTGACTTTCAGAGGAGTAACACAAATCCATTTGTATACTACATGACACCGGAGAGACAATCTTACCTTTAAGGCTGTAAGCTCCTGACATATATGTAGGACTGCTTCCTCTAAAGCATCTACTTCAGCTTCCAACTTTCTGTATATTATCTCTTGGGTAGACAAGGCTAGGGAGACATTCTCCCAGAGCTGATTGACATGCCCAGCAGTATGTTCTTGTTGAGAGACAGAGACAGCAGCAGCAGTAATACAGATGATTGCTGTAATGAGTGCAGAAGTCCCTAAGATAAGCAGACCAATAAACCTTCTTCCACGAATTAACTGATTTTCTATTTGTTGCAAAGCCAAATGACCATAACTATTATACTGAGACGTGGTAAGATTAACTGGAACCATAAGGTAAGGGGGTCTTTTAAGAATGACTATAACCTGAGCCTCTGTTTGAGGGTTCAGACAACTACATAGAGCACACTGGTCACAATAAGTAACAGTGGGTCCACCAGTATGGTTAGGACAGATTTGTAATTGATTAAAATCCTTAGCAAACAAGAATACAAAAGGAGCAGGAAGACATACTTGTATGTCATAAGTTACATTATTACAAGGCCTAGTAAGGGTTATGGGAGCGCGGTTCCTGCCACAGCCCTCCAGAGCTGTGGCTGCCAGGTAGTCACATTATTTCCGTTTATTGAGAGCATTGGAGGAACAAAACCATCTTGGTGCCACCTACTGGCAGATACAGGCCAAGGGACAGTTTTATTATTCCAATTAACAAATATGCTAGTAGAGTTCTTTACAGTTTTGGGGGTCCCAGGATGGATCTGGACTGCTCCAGTCATGAGCTTTTAAAGGGCCCCCAGGAACCTTGAGGTCAATTTTGGGAGTATAAGTACGTTCTACCCATGGAGGGAAACGAAGAAGCAACAGTGGTCTTGGCCTCCTCCTTGGAAAGTTTCGTAATGGTGGGGGATACCTGTCCATAGCAATGAATCAGTAGGTCAGAAATCCAGAGCGGAGTATCTGTGTCCTGGGGAAAAACACAAGCAAACCCTTGATCACTGGTTAGTAAGATATGATATCAAGTTTCTTGCATTGTCTCGAAAGGAGATGTTTTCACTTGACTAAAGGTTTTGGTTTATTGTCTTCCAGATTCCAATGCCTGTACATTGCCGTATTTCCTTGATTATCTGTGTTAGAGTTGTTTATAACAAAGAGTATGTTGTAGTATGTGATCAGGGGAACTATATTTACATTCTCCCTATTGTAATTTTATTATTTGATTTTTGAGAGTTTGATGTGCCCTTTCCACCATAGCCTGTCCTTGACGATTATAGGGCATCTCAGTGGAATGAGAAATTCCAAATTTACTGCAGAATTCCTGAAGAGGCCTAGAGGTATAAGCCACTAGAAGCATCACCAGTTTTTAAAGCTTTTGGAATCCCAGGATAAGAAAAGCAAGCAAAGAGATGATCCACAACATCTTTGAAGGCTTCTCCTTAGCGGGCAGTAGCTATAATTACATGAGAAAATGTATGCACTGTTACACACACAAACGAAAGTTTCCCAAAGGAACGTATATGGGTAACATTCGTTTGCCACAGAACATTAGGTAGCAAACCTCGGGGGTTTACTTCCATGGCCAGGGTTTGTATTTGAGTTGGGCATTTTGGGCAACTGTGGACAATTTCTCAAGCTGTCTCTCTCTCAGGATCTGGAATTGATATCTCAAAGTTGTGGCATTTTGGTGATGTAAAGAGTGAGACCCTTTTGCTTCTTCTAAGACCAATCCCACTAGGGGTTGAGTTAACAGATCAACCTTTTCATTTGCCTCATGCAAGGGACCAGGTAATCTACAATGTGCTTGAATATGTCTGACATAAAATGGCAACTTTCTACTCCAAATCTGTTTTTGTAGCTGATTTAAAAGATCAAAAATAGTGGTTTTACTTTCAGAGAGAGAGGCAGTTTTGATATGGGGAAATAGCCTGACCACATACTATGAATCCTAGAGCAGGTTAAAAGCTTCCTCTTTTAGGATAACAAAGGATCGTATTACTGCGACTAATTCTGCACGTTGAACAGAGGTTTCTCCTGTTTCTAAGGTTTCTTGCCTATCAGGGAGAATTGCAGCCTTGCCATTTGAGGAGCCGTCTGTAAAGACTGTAATGGCTTGTGGCATAGGAGCATTTTGGCATCGTTCGGGGATTATGATAGGATGTCTTGACATGAATTGTTGTATAGGGCCCTTAGGCAAATGATGCCGAATCTCCCCTGTGAAGGAACTAACTGCCAGTTGTCAGTCTTCATTAAACTGTAATAGAGCTCAAAATTGGTCTTTATTATAAGGGACCACAGTTTCAGTAGGGTCTTTTCCAAATAGTTCCACACTTCTTGTTCTACCTTTAATTATCTGTGTGGCTACTAAAGAGGGATATGGGGCTACAACCTTTTTTGCTTTAGCTGGTAACTGTAACCATTCAAGGGGCAAATCTTGCCAGAGTACTCCTGTAGGGGTCATGGGAGTTGGGAGAACTAGTAAGTCCCAAGACTGAGCACAGTCTATTCAGAATAAATAGCAATTGTTTAAGTTTTGTTTTACTCTTTTTTGAGAGCCTCATTTCCTTCTGCTCTAAGGGTCCTAGGGGAAGTGGGATTTGAGTTGCCCTGTAGGAAGTTAAATAAGGGCTTTAATTGGTCAGTGGTGATTTTTAAATATGGCCTAATCCAATTAATATCTCCTAATAGTTTTTGAAAACCATTCAAGGTTTTTAAGGAATATTTCCTTAACTGAAACGGAGCGTGAGATACAGTTTAAGTATTTAAGACCCTTCCTGGGTAGGTGATAGGAGGATTAGGCTGAATTTTTTCAGGAGCTGTCTTTTTTTTTTAATGTTATTTATTTATTTATTTATTTTCTTTACATTATCATGCTGTATGGTTTTGCCATACATTGACATGAATCCGCCATGGGTATACATGTGTTCCCCTTCCAGAACCCCCCTCCCACCTCCCTCCTGATTCCATCTCTCTGGGTCACCCCAGTACACCAGCCCTGAGCACCCTGTATCAAGCATCAAACCTGGGCTGATGACTGATTTCACGTATGGTAATTTACATGTTTCAATGCTGTTCTCTCATATCATCCCACCCTTGCCCTCTTCCATAGAATCCAAAAGACTGTTCCAGACATCTGCGTCTCTTTTGCTTTTTAATCCCCACTGAGTCAAGGCCGAAGTCAGTGACTGCAGGACCTCCTGCAATAAGGCCCGGTCAGGGTGAGCCAGTAGAATGTCATCCATGTAACAAATGATATATACCTGAAGGTATTGAGCTCAAATATTGAATACGGTTTGGTCCACAAATTTTTGACATAAAGTCGGACTATTTTTCATACTTTGACGGAGTTCTTTCCATTGGAACCTCTGATGAGGACACTTAAAATTCTGAGGAAAGACTAATGCAAATCTTTTCCTATCCTGAGGGGACAAGGGAATGGTGAAAAAACAGTCCTGTAAATCTATAACAATAACATTACTTTCTTTTGGAACTGCAATGGGTGAGGGGAGGCCTGGCTGAAGAGCCCCCATATTTTCCATGTTGCATTAGTGGCTCCTAAATCTTGTAACAGTCTCCACTTTCCTGATTTTTTCTTGATCATAGAGATAGGGGTGTTCCAAGGGCTAGGGCTAGTAGAGGGTTCAATATGTCCTGCTGTTTTGTTCCTGAACCAATTGTTTAGCTGCCGCCAGTTTTTCAGAAGTCGAAGGCCATTATTCTACCCATACTGGGGTATCAGATTCTCAGATAATAGGGTCGGCAGCATGAACAATGGCCTGCATTACAAATTTGGGTAGCCAAGTCCTTGCCTGCCAACTCGAGGTTGCGGTTGAATGGGCTCACAAAGTCCTTGTTGTCCTTTTCCCAATCCTTGATTGGGATAATATTTCATTTGTAACATTTGATCAGTAACCTTATCATGAGGGCTGAATAATAGCATACCCATTTTAGACAATATGTCTCACCCCCACAGAGTGAAAGGAAGAGTAGGTATAACGTAAGGTTGAAACTTTCCATTTTGACCTTCATCCCCAGCCCAAGCTAGTATTTGTGCACTTTTGACTACAGAAAGTGATCTACCCGGGCCCACAAGTTCATTTTCTATGGTTTGTGTGGGCCAGGCACTGGGCCAGTCGCTTCCTGCTTTGCAAGAAATACCTGCACCAGTGACCAGCAGGCCCTTCATTTTCTTTCCAGCTACTGTTAACTCCTTCATAGGCCAACTGTGGGTAACTTCTTGAATCCAAAAGGCCTTATTCCTAGATCCAAATCCTTTTTCCTTTCTAGGTGCCCCAGTAGCTATTTTTCCAAGATTATGGTATGGCAACAAAAGCAATTGAGCTATCACTTGTCCTTTATAAACTTGTTGAGTTTTATGTGGAGGGGATATCATAACCTGTATTTCTCCCGTATAATCAGAATTCACTACTCTGGGGATAATTCACTACTCTGTCAGATACCTCTGACACCATGCCTCTTAAGTCCCTGCAAAGACATGGAGCTCCTTCCCAAAATGATTCCAACCACTCCCCAAGGAAGAGGTTCCCTGGCCCCAGTAGGTAATTTAATTGTTGGTGAATCAGGGGCTAATATTGTTGAGGTGGTGGAAGTGAGGTCCAGTCCTGCACTGCCTGGGGTAGCTCTGTAGAGTTCTGAGACGGGACGAAGGGAATGAATGGGTTGTGTTGGTTCTGGACCGTTGCCCCAGTTATTGTTGGGGCCTGAGGCTGGCCCCTCAGCCTGTTTTCCGACCCATGATTGGAAGTGGGATGGATCCCTCTTGCTTGTAGAGGGGTACCATCCTTATGAAATTTAGATCGACAGTCCTTAGTCTAGTGAGGTTCCTTTTGGCAGCGAGGACAAGGCATTCGTGGGGGATTCCCCTGATGTGATCCAGAAACAGGGGAAGAAGTAGAGTTTCTTTGGGGGCATTCCCTACTAAAATGACCTGACATTTCACAGGAGAAACAGTTACTCCCTGAAGAGTATCCTCTGGGGTTTCTTGAGGAATTACTGTTTCCAGATTTTAAGATCACCTGCACTTGTTTGGAATAAAGCTCTCTCCTCAGAGCTGAAGCTATAGCCAAACCTTGAAGAAAGGCAGGACTCACATCAGAGCAGCTCTTGATGTAATCTTTTAAGCTGCCAGATTTCCTGATAGGGCGCAGTATTGCCTGACAGGTATTACTGGCATTTTCAAAAGCTAGTTGCTTAATCAAAATCTCAGATGCCTCAGGGTTAGTTATTACATGACTGACAGCTTGTATCAATCTTGATACAAAGTCTTCATAATGTTCTTCTGCTTTCTATTTAACTCCTGCCAAAACTGAAGCATGATAAGCACCTTGGGAAAGTGCCCTCCAAGCATTTACTGCACACATAGTTACTTGCTCTAGTGTCCTCTTATCCAAGTACCTTTGATCTTTTACCTGATCACACTCTCCTGTTACAGTCAACTGTTCTACCAAGACACCTCTGATACCATGCCTCTTATTAGCCGCTACCTGCTGTCTAGCTAAATCTTCATATTCAGTTTTCCAGAGTAAATATTGTCCTCCTGTTAGGCAAGCCTTAGCAGCCTGTGTCCAGTCATAAGGAGTCATCCACCAAAAAGCTAATGTGTCCACCAAAGTTAAAATATATGAGGCCTGAGACTCATATTGACTGAAAGCCTCTTTTAGCTCCTCAAGTAGCTTTACAGGTAGGGACTCCCATATGGGGTCATCCTCCCACCTGGTTCCAAGACCACAGGAAAGGCTGCTGCAAACTGTGGGTCATCCTCATCGAGCCCTTCTTGGAGGCAGGGCCCTACGGAGATGAACTCTTCCTAAGACTGCCGTAGACGGTGGAGGAGGTGCTGGCCTTGGTGGCCGTGAAGCAGGGACCATCGGTGGGGCTCTAGAAGGCCTCAGCGTTGGTTTAGATTTCTTAGTTTTATTTTCAGTGGGCCATCTGGATTTAGCCAGGAGGACCCAGTCATCATTATCCTCATCATGGCAATGAGCTGTAGCCTCATCCAGCGTCTTCTCACCCTGAACAGATAGTTGATCATCATCATCATTCTTCTTAAGCTTTGTCTCAAAGGGTCCAGAAGCACAAGCTGCTATCACAGATTTTTCCTGAAGACTATCACCCATTGCCTTTGAATCGAATTTAGGCAGAGAATGATCTGTTTTTTTCTCCCTCATATGCCAGGTCGAGGGTATGCTGAATTAGGTTCCACAGAGAAAATGTTTCTCCTGGGAAGCCCTCTGGACCATGCAAACTATAGCAGTTTCCTAGTGTATCGCCTGCTTTAGTCCAAGTATCTAAGCTCACAGTGCCCTCTTCTGGAAACCAGGGGCACTGCTCCTGTATAAAACTGAAAAATGTCTTAATGACATTAGACTTAGGGACCTTTAATCCTCGCTTGTTAAGCATATGTTTTATTATATCTAGAAATTGTTACCTTTCTTTAGATTCTCCACTTCCCATCTTGAATTACTGGAAGGCACAAACTTCTCAAATAGTTCTGACAAACAATATCCACCCTTCACTTACCCTACTTATCTTATGCAGGGGGTTCTGCAGCACCCAGGTGGAGTCCTAGCCACCCCGATTCATGCGCAGTTCGGGGAACTTAACCTTCAAGTTCCCTGTTCGGGCTCCACCTACTGAGGTCCAGCCACAGGGGGCCCAGGGGTCCTGAGGGATGAGTGGCATCAGCAAAGTACTGAGCTGAGTCAATGTGTTGATGGAGCAGTCTCTCTCTTTATTGTTTTTGGTTTACAGTTTTATACCAGAAAAACATCCCCGTTTCATTACATATCATTCAAGGTTACATTTTTCTCTTATCAGGCACAGCTGTGTAAAGGCTTGAGGGAAGGGCTAGGCTTGAAACTGTTTTTATTCTAGTAACCTCAACCACTATCTGTCTCATTCCATTCTGAAAACCTTGTCTCTAACTATTGTCTCACACCTGCAATTTTATACTTAAAGGGAAAATAAATGTAGGGTCAACTAAGGCAGGTAGAACTGATTGCATTATGCCCATATGCTCTGGTTCTTTACGAGGAAAGGGGACAATGAGTCAGTCTAGCAGCACTGTTTTAGCAATAAAACCCTATTACCCTTATGTAACTACTATAATGAATTCCTATGTCTACACTATCCTAAAGCAATCAATGTCTCCAACTATGCTGGCCACAGTTATGAGCATTCCTAAGTCCCATCCCTCCTGGTCTCTTCAAGGAAGGGAGCTTCCACTGTGGAGTGGTCGGGGGAGTGGGAGGTGGAAAGGTGACCCAAGTACAAACCCTTCTGGTGGTGGCTTTGCCATGACCTCAGGACAAATTCTTTCTAACTGGAACTGACCTACTGAGATGAGCTAATGTTCCGAGAATAAACAGAACTCCCAAGAAAAATACCAGGATGAGCCTTCCCCAGGATGCCCCAATAAGGAAAATCCACTTTGCAGTTTCCTTCTCAGTCTTGTGATGGCTCCCAGCATAATATCTTGCCAAAAATCCCTCCTTGATAATTAGTCGGTATTTAAGTGTCTATGGAAATGAGGATCATTCCAGTTTCATCCTAGCAAGGGGTCTTAGAGTACATTGAAGGTCATTTAACTCTTGGCCACCTACCAGAAAACTACCATCTACCTCATTTTCTTAGTGTTCATGTAACTCTCCACAGTTTTCCAGGTTCCAGTCTGAAGCCCTTGTCTTCAGGCTGGGAGAATAACCTGAATACACCTGCCCTTGCTCCATTTGGAGCGGTCTTTTGCCATTTTGAAGACTTGCAGCGGTCTGTTCCAGAGACCCTGAGCACTCCTCTATATATACACATATCCCTCTCCATGGGGCCACAACCTTATGCTTTATGAAGTCAGCAAGTCACTTCCACAGCCAATGGTGGCTTGGGTTAGCCTCAATGTCATAAAGCCCCATCTTGACACATCTAGAGGAGGGTGGGAAGAAATTCAGATGGTTTGTTTGGATAAAAGAGGCATTTTAAATGCCCCTTAAGAGCCCGAGAATCTCACCTGCCATCTTGATATAACTTTGTGTTTATTTTCTTCTGTAAATTATGCTCATCCTAATATTTCCAAGGTCATCTTTACTCATGAAGTAGGAATAAGTTCTAACCCAGCTGAATCTCTAAAGAAAGAGTGAAACTTTGTGAGAGCACTAGGACTTTGTGAGAATTATCAGCTGATGGTAAGAGAGTTCTTTTCCAGTTTCCATTCCCTCAAAACCTATGTAAGAAAAGGTGGATTCCTTTGGAATTGACAGATTCTTTTCAAGAGAAGTGCATATATAGGTTTGTTAAAGCTGCCATAAAAAAGTGTCCCATCCTAGGGAGCTTCAATAAATGTTTCCCAAACTTCTGAGGGTCAATTCAGTAACTAAAGGGTCAGCTGATTTGTTTTCATCTGAGACCTCTTTTGGGTTTTTACTGTCCATTTTCTGGCTGTTGTCTCTGATTGACCTCCTTTTCTTATAAAGTGCCAATCGTTTAACCCAACTACCTATCTTGAGGTCCTATTTCCAAATAGGGTCAGAAAGAAATTATAAATTCCTCACAGTTGGACTAAATATAAAGTACAGAGAGGTAGAGCTGCAACACACAAATTTTGAGAGAACACAATTTGTCGCCTAATGTTGAGTTTCTTCTTTCCACTTGGTACTGCTATATATGCATCTGTTTCCCAGTTATGCATCTGTTTCCCAGGTTCACCCCAGTAATCAGGTCTCCCCAACCCAGAAAGCAGCTGGTTAAGAAAAATGGATTGTCCAGTGTCATATAGATGAAACCAAAATTCAAAATTTTTTACCAACCTAGAAATCCTCACCACAAAGACATAAGGGAAGGAAAACATTTCTGGTTTTGGATGAATATTAAACTATAATGCGATCCTCATGATACGGAAAGTACTAAAAATTGTAAAGACAAAGGGAATACTGTATATGTGTATCCGAGCAAATCAATTCATTATAGAATTTTCAAAATAATAAGTAGTCTCTAAATAAGACCTTATGACAACATTTTTCAGTGTGTCCTAAATTCACGTGGTAATTGAGGTAACCATCAGCCTTTCCTAGTTTGCTTTATGCAGAAGAAGGATACATGTTCTCATACTTTCATGAAAGAACATGGTTTTGGAATGAGGCATTCTCTCAGATAGTCTGCTACGCTCCAAAGACTTCAGAGATAAGGTGCTACTGTTCCCAGATACCCATGTGCCCAACATAATTAGGCTAAGCAATATCAAAAGATCAGAGTTTAAAACAGAGGGATTTTTATTGCAGGGCATGCAAGGAATTGGGTGGTTTATGCCTTTTAAAAAGGCTAACTTCCCCAAAGCTTTCAGCAAAATGCACTTATGGGAAAAGTGAGGGTATGGTGTGATTAGCTGTTGCAAACTTCTTCCTGTAGATCCTCTGTACTTGAGGTAAGGTCAGGGTCAGGTAGTGCTGTTCCTGTAAATCTGCATGGAAACAAATATTATTCCCTATCCTAAAAGGATAGGCCCCAAGTTTGATTTTCACCTTCCAAGGTCCTGGTTAGGAGGATGGTGTCCCTGTGCAGGCTGGCTATCCTCTCTGGGAGCATTCATCCAGCAGCCAATCTTGGTCCTCCCACCAGTGCCCAGTCCCAGCTGAGGAGGCAACTCTCAGTTCTCTGTGCCCTCCTCTTACCAGGATCCTCATACTGTACCCAGCCATCTTCAATGAGGGAAACAGGTGCCCAGTATGGTGCTGGCCTTCAGTCTCCTCAGTCTAGCCAAATGGGGCACTGGGTCCCACAGACAGTGACCCATGCAAATTGCCGCAACCATTAGGTCATGAATGTGGGGGTGGGACACATTGGCTATTGCTTTGAATAGCCATGTCAGTGAGTGGCTCAAGCAAGCACTCTGAGCCTATGCAAGACACAGCCTGTCCCAAAGCTCTGCTGCTCACTACCCAGCCCAAGGCCAGAGAACCTGGAGGGTTGCAATACACCTTTCACTACACTCTGCTGAGAGGCTGACTGCTGTTGGAGTTGGATTTCAACCTTCACTTATGTTCTTGTCCTAAGGCTGCCATTCCATGTTCATCCTGCTTCTACTGCAGTCTTCCTTGCTAAGATTATTTAATCTACGACTCAAAGTTGGTAACCTGGACCAACATGTTCCATATCCACTAGCTCATAAACCACATTCCACTCTCTGTTTCTATAACTCAGGCATTTTAACAATGTCATGTGATTATAAAATGTTTGTCTTCTGCTAACGGAAGTATTTTACCTAGCTTAATGTCCTCAAGGACATATATATTGCAAACAGGGGAGCAATTTATTTATTCATTGTTGGAAGTATGGTTGACTTGTCATATTTTTAAACAAATTTTATTGAACTATTGTCACTTTACAATTTTGTTTGCTGTAAGTCAAACAGAATCAATTTCATCTGTACATATACCACTTCCTTTTAGGATTTCTTTCCCATGTAGGACACCACAGACCACTGAGTAGAGTCCCTTGTTCTTTTATGTTTTCTTTCAAAATGTATTTTTAAAAATTTTAACCTGAGGATAAATCTTATACAACATTGAGATGATTTCTGCCATATATCAACATTTATGTGTCATGGGGATCAATATGTCCCATCCATCATCAAGCCCCTCCCACATTTCTCCGTACCCTATTCTTCTAGTTGTTTCAGAGCACTCACTTTGGATGCCATACTTCATGCATATGAAAATCTGAATGATGACTTTGTTGCATGAAATATGTCATTTTCTATATTTCACTTAAGAATATATGGGTGCAGCTTTTTCTATATGAAATAAGTAGTCTGTGTTTCATGTTTGAAAACTACTTGTATATTTCTTTCATCATATATTGAATCTTGTATGTTTCACATATGGATATATGCACACATTTTTTCCTTCCTGAATATGGAATTCTTGATATTTCACATATGAAAGTTGAGCCTACATTTTCCTGGTTGAATTGTGAAATTGTATACATCCTGTATGAATATCTCAATTAAGTTTTACTGATATGAAGAATGTAATTAAAATATGGGGAAGCAATATGGATTTGGAATTATTAAAAAATGAAATTCTGGCCACCACTGTTTCTTCATGAAATAGGGAATTCTTTGCATTTCTCATTTATATCAAGACAATGATTTCCCCTCAGGAAATACGGATTTCTTTGTATTTCTCATATATATCTAGACGATGATTTTCCCCTAGGAAATTCTCTATACGTCTTGTATCAAAATCTAGGCACTAATTGTCCTTCATGGAAGTTGAAATTCTCTATATTTCACATCTGAAGATTAGAATGGAGGTTTCCCTATTTTCCTAAGAAATAAGGACTTCTCTGTATTTATATGAGCCACTGGTACTTCAGCTACTGAAACACCTGTGTTCCTTGTTTGTATTTGTGTCCCTATGCCTGGAGCTGACAGATGTTGGGCCTGGTGTTCCAGGATGGTTGGTTAGGGGGTGCCGTGTGGGGACGAGGCAGGGATCCAAGGGAAGCGGTGTACTCCTTCCTCAGAGATTGGCTGCATCCCCGACACTGCTCTAGCCTAAGACACAAGTTTGGGGATGGGCTCTGCAGCAGCTGACTGGCGGTGAGGTCACTGTGTGCTCCACCCCACCGCCAAGCCCTGCCCAGGGCTTGCAGTTTGGATCCAAGGTGAGCGCCTCTGTCTCTGAGGTACCCAGGCAACCTGTCTCACCTGTGTGGACTCCTGAGCACACGGAGTCCCCAACTGCCCCATAGGCAATTTCAGGTTTGAGGAAGATTAAAGCATCAGGTTCAGGTTCCTTGATCTGGCTGTTACTGGCCCTGATGTTCCACCCTCTGTTCAGTGCACTGTTGCTAAAGCAAACGGTTTCTGAGGACTCAGCCACAACTTTGTCTTGAGCTGAGTTTGGCAGCTGGGTCACTGCTGCCAGAGTGCCCATTGTTCCATGGGGTGTGTTCATGTGAGGAAAGGCCTTTAGGTTCCATTTGATCGGTCCATGATAGCGTCTGGAGGTCAGGGTGTAGAAGTCACCAACATATTACGCATATATGATGTGACAAGGCTCTGGGAACAAGAGCATCTCACATTCCCTGCTCATAGGCTATAGGCAAGAAACCAATTGGAGGGAGTGACTGAGGCTGTGGGAACCTGTTGTGCTTTGGTGTCCATCTCCTTTGCAGCTCTGGGCCAGTGCCAGGGCCACATGGATAATGAGACCAGAGGAAGGTGGAAGCATCCCAGGACCAACCTGAATCTGCTTAGTTGTGAGCCCAGGTCTTCAAGGCTCAAGGGCTCTGGACCTGCTGGCATGGTGGAGCCATCTAGGAATGTTCATGGACAAGGCAGCGCACCAGGCAAGGAGGCCACATTTTTATCAGGAGGCAGGGAGCTGGTGAAGGAAGGTGAGGCCTGGGAGGAGGGAGAGCTGTCAGAAATTGGACTAGAGTTCCAGCTGCTTGGAAGACATCACTGAGGAGGTTGAAGTGGTGGCGGAGGAGGAGCAAGAGAAGGTGTTCTTGCAGGAGCAGGAGGAGACGCTAGAAGAGCAGGGCCAGGAACATCCAAGGACAGGAGACTCCATTGACCAGACCCCACTGGATGCATTGGAGGCATTAGGGGCCCTGCAGGTGGAGCTTGGGTCTGCAAATGAGAAAGACCCAAAGCCTAACTTCGGCTCCAGAGGAAGGACCGTCAGAGAAGAAAGTGTTCCTTGAATCAGAGAAGTGCCATCATCTAGGGCATCCCTGGCCAAAGGGATATCCTTACTGCCAATTCTTAGGGGTCAGCTGCTCAGGAGGAGAAGGAACAGGAGCAGGAGGAGGGGTGTGGGTGATGGCACCAGCCAGGCCAGTGGGAGCAAGGGAACTGGGGACTATGAGAGTTGTGATCTCCAATGATCCAGTGCCAACAGAGCCTGGGAATCTCTATACCTGTCTGTGTCTGAGCAAATGACTATGGGAGGCTCCTTTTGGCTCGCATCTGAATAGAAGCCAGACACTTTGGCGGGGAATGTATGTCATCAATGAGCAGAGACAGTGTGCCAGAGTAGCATTTCCAGAGAGTTCTTATGGAAATTGTGGGTTATCTGGGAAAGTAGCAGAGACATTGGCAGTACACAACCCATCCTTCAGCCTGAGCCCTTGAGGTTGTGCCTACTCTTGCAGTGTAAAACCTGGAGGTTGTTCACATGAAGGCAGAGCTGGAAAGGGCTGCTGCCCTCATAGGAAATTGGTGTCAGACAACTACAGACACATCCATGCCACCCCTTGTGGAGACAGAAAGCAGGTCAGAGACCCAGGGCTCCCTTGCTAAACACACACACAAACACATTAGCCCTTGGAAAAGCTGTGTCACTGAGTCTGCAGATCTTGACGTTTTAAACAATTGGCATGCCACTACCCAAGACACACAGGCCAGGCATAGGTCAGCAGCGGTCAGAAACAGACCCTCCCTTGGTGGATGCAGACAGGGGACCCAGAGTGCCTAGAACCTTTAGCATGTCTGACTGGATTATGGGTATTGACTGCTGCTCCTGCTAAGTCGCTTCAGTTATGTCCGATTCTGCAACCCCATAGATGGCACCCCACCAGGCTCCTCCATCCCCGGGACTCACCAGGCAAGAGTACTGGAGTGGGGTGCCATTGCCTTCTCCTGGGTACTGACGGCTGTCATGCAGTTCCTGATCTTATGGGTGATGCCCTTGCTGTTCTGATTAGCACAGTTTGGTACTTGGTCCTTCCTTGCAGCAGTCCTAATCAGAATTGTCATTAGCACCAGAGATGGATTCTTTAGAGAAAATGGTTGTCTGTTACACAGATCTCCAAAAAGCTGAATGAATTTGGGGGTGAGGTTGGAATACCTAAGTGCTCATGCTACTTGTAGCTAGGAGTGTTTGTTTCCAGAAATAAGCTAGTTTTTAGAAGGTTGAGATGGAGCTTAGGGCCTTCTTGTTAGAAATAGCAACTCCTTGTAATAATGCCCTGATATGCACATCCTTGGGATGTGTTGGGCCTTCATACAGTCTGTGTTGGTGGAATTGACTAGGTACTAGTAGAAAATTGAAGTCAGATAAGACTGGACTACTCTTTAGGCTAGCTTTTTTCCTGCAGGCCTGTCACCTCTAGCACCTAGAGGCTCCTTGACCTAAAGCAGTTTGTGAACCACCCCCAGGTGACAATCATGATGAGTGACCTAACAGAAGACATGCTTAGCTATATGAAACACTTGAATGTCATGCTGTGGACACCATAATATGAAAGGGAGGTGACTGCAAAGGGGAGGGAACATGGTTTGTCCCTGCAGAGAGGAAAGGACAGCTCTCCTATAAGGAGAGCTTACCACCCCTACACTTTGTCCTGGCAAGTGGAGGAACCCAGGTATCCACTGAGTGCTGGAACATCATATTGTTCTTTTGGAACAACCACCAATTCCAGAATGAAGTGACTGTCGAGGAGTATTGCATTAGCATCTCTGGTAACAGGCAGCTTCCTGGATTTACGGGGTAGGGGCAGAAAGGCGTGGGTTGAACTTGGAAGGTGATTTAGGTCCATCTCCTGTACTCCTTTTCCTGCAGGATACCAAACAACTCATTCCACTCCAATTCAGTGGTACCCAGAATTTGAAAAGTTGCTTATGAGCTGTGCAAGGCCCTGTGATTTGTGGCCTAAGGAGGACAGGAATTTAATCTGTGGCCAGCAAGGATGCTTCATAAACACACACACATTAGAACGGGGCAGAAAGAGTGATGCCTTTTATGCTTTAGCTGGAGTTTATATAGATACTAGAAGGATGCTAATTAGAAAAGAAAATGTCTCAAAACTCAGAGATTGTCACCAGGACCCTCACCCACAACATACATTTTGAGATAACATTGACACAAGGTGGGTTGTCCTTTGCCAGAAAATGACTGAAATGAATCTTGAAGAAAGGCAGTTTTCCAAGCAAATACATCATCTCATTAACATACCTTAAGAGAAAAGTTGCATAAGTAAAACATTCTGGTTTATCAAGTAGGTTCTGAGCCTTAGGCAGAACTGACTTGGATAAAGAAAAGTTCAGTTCAGTTCAGTCGCTCAGTCGTGTCTGACCCTGCGACCCCATGAACCACAGCACGCCAGGCCTCCCTGTCCATCAACAACTCCCCAAGTGTACGCAAACTCATGTCCATTGAGTCGGTGATGCCATCCACCCATCTCATCCTCTGTCGTCCCCTTCCCCTCCTGCCTTCAATCTCTCCCTGCATCAGGGTCTGTTCAAGTGAGTCAGCTCTTCACATCAGGTGGCCAAAGTATTGGAGTTTCAGCTTCCAAATCAGACCTTCAAATGAACACCCAGGAGTCAAGGTTTCTGAAGCTTCTGGGCAAAGTGCTGCCATCAGTCACCCTACCTGTGGTGTTCAAGTCCTCACTTGAGGGTCTGCAGGCATGCCCAGGCCCTGGCCCCAGCTTCAGCTCCTGGTGTCAATGACAGGGGCCATGTCCTTATCCCTGTTGGGGAAACGGGACTGCGAACACACCTGCTGTAAAACAGAATTGTTGTTTAGTCTCTCAGTCAGGTCTGACTCATTGTGACCCCATGGACTGTAGTCCTCTAGACTCCTCTGTCCACGAGATTCTCCAGGCAAGAATAGTGGAGTGGGTTGCCATGCCCTCCTCCAGGAGATCTTCCCCACCCAGAGAGCCTCCCAGAAAGGTAGGAAAGGACACAGCTTTACTGAGGAATCAGCCTGAAGCCAGAATAGAGACCTATGGACTAAGAGCATCACTGTCTGAAGTCAGAGAGGCAGGGAAGCTGGGAGGGGAAGAGGGAGACTGGGTTCCACCCTTTATGCAGCTGAGCTGACACCAGAGCTCCTTTCTGGTCCCAGAGAAGCAATAGCTGAGTTCCCATGTCCTCTGAGGTGGGTTTGTGTTTGCACCCTGGCACCCTCTCCAGAGAGACTTTCTCGGTGGCTCAGATGGTAAAAAATCAGCCTGCAATGCAGAGAACCCGGGTTTAATCCCTGGGCCGGGAAGATCCACTGGAGGAGAAAACGGCACCCCATTGTAGTATTCTCACCTGGGAAATCCCATGCACAGAGGAGCCTGGCAGGCTACAGTCCATGGGGTCACAGAGAGTCGAGACCACTGAAGCGACTGAGAACACAGGCATGCACTCACACCCCTCCCCTGTAGTGCTTCTCCTGGGTGGATTCAGGGTTTTGCGGGGTGGAGAAGCTGGGGTGGGAGGCAGTCATGGTGGAGGATGGAGAGGAGTCTATGGCAGGGGCCCTGTCTGTGGGGAGGGGGCACCCAACTGACAGTGGTCCTGTCTGGCACACACGTTAGCCAGGGGTTGGATGCAGTATGGGGCAGAGAACCCACCTGGGCCCAGGTGCCCGCAGGAACAGGGGCGCATGTGGAGGGGGCAGATGGCCCCCGCCTTCCTGTACCTGCACTTGAGGGGCATTGGCATTACTGGTTTTGCTGCTCCCAGACTGGTCCTCTCAAGAGGACTCGAGGCTGTCAAGCACGGCTCTTGCCTTGTGTAATTGCTTCCTCCTGGGAGGTTCCCAGTTGCTGGCATCCTCCTCAAGGGATCTGATGGGCAGAGAGCCAGGGCTGGAATGTGGGCAAACCACAGTCCTACTTGCATCACATGTGTGCAGACTGGCCTTAAGAGCTCACACCCAGAGGAGGGAGCGAGCATGAGGGGGTCCACCAGAGCCCAGGAATCCTGCAGGATTGGGGTCCCTCTGATCTGAGGGTCCCTTGGTGCAGGGGTCCCACTGTTTTGCGTCCCTCCTGGGTGGGTTCCCTCCATCCCAGGGGGCCTCAGTGCCAGGGTCTCAGTGGTAAGGCTGCCAAGGAGACCTGGGGTGTGTGCAGGTTGCGGGGCATGGGTTTTTCAGGGAGTGTTGAAGGTCAGTGGCTGCAGCAGCACTTAATTTAATCGTTGTAGAAGTGGATGGCAAGTGCCTGTGTGAGCTGACAATATTCACGTGAGTCTTTGCTTTTTAATTTGGATTGGGGTGGGGGCTGTGACTTCCTTTCCCATTTTCTTATCTTTGTGTTTTTTCTTTTTTCATTATGACTCTGTGTAGAGAACACAGTAACATTTTCTGCAACTAATTTATGTTAATCTTAGTTTTTGCTTTTTCTTTTGTATGGATAGAGGGAATCTAGCACTTTCCCCTTTTTATTCTTTTTTCTTTTTTCATTATGACCACTTGTAGTGGACACAGTACAATTTTCTGCTACTAATTTGCATCAGAGCTTCCCTAGTGGCTCAGTTGGTAAAGAATCTGCCTGCAATGCCAGAGATGGGGCGGGGTTAGTGGTCCACCACCCAGGCATATCCACGTCTGGTCCAGGCAGGAGGGAGAGGGCCTCTGAGGGGATGGGCATACACCCACTCAGATGGACATATGGTCTCTCTAGGCACGAGAGGCTGACCTCTGGCATCACAGTCAGAATTCCCAACCAATGTGCATTTCTGAATTCACACCTGTACCCCGGGCCTCTTGGGTGTCTCCTGGAGTTTGGCTAAGCCACGTCTTTTGCTGTGTCAAGTTTTGGGGTGTCCAGTCCATTCTCTCAGCTGCTGGCCAAGTCACTTAATGTCTCACTCTGGCCTCGGCCCCTGGTGCCCCCACCACAGACCCCAGTGATCCTTGGGGTCTGGATGTTCCATCCTGGGCCTTAGTGTGCATGTTCTCTGCTGGCCCAGCATGCTCCCTGGAGTACAGATCTCACACAAGATTATAAGCACTGCTCTCTGCTGCTATGCGCACGCATGCACACATGCATATTTGTGTACACACAGACCCTGAACACATGAACACATGCGTGTGCACTTATACCTACAGGAGCATGTACACACATACACACACGAGCAGTGCCATGGCTCCCCACTGCCACTCATGAGAGGCTGGGTCCCTTGGAGCAGGTGCCATGCTTTACGTCTTTGTGTATCAGGGCCCCCCAACTCGTCTGTAGAGTGGCTGTGCTGGGAAAAGCCCCCATCCACATCCCTCTGTCTCTCACTACAAGGCCCATCTCCTCCACCCCCGCCCAGAACGCCCTCACGACAACTTCATAGGGGTTGGAGAACCATGCCCTGGTGTGCAGGAACGTTGAGGGCATGATGGAGGACCTGTACAAGTACCTTGTGGGCTGCATCAAGAACATCTTTGGGGCTGTGCCGTGTCCCCACAGGGTGAGCAGGGGCCACAGGCTCCCCATGCTCTCTGTGGTGGGGGTGGTGGGAGCACTAGGCTTCATTGTCATCAGACTATCTGCTCACTGCGTGAGGTTGTTTCAGGCACCAGGTGATGCCACTCATGGAACCCTGGTAATCCACTCACTATTGTCTCCATGCAAACACCCCAATAACCAGCCCATCACTGGTCACAGGTACCCTTAATGATCCATCCTGCCTGGTGTCTACTCAGACACCCCCAAAATCCATCATGCCTCAAGATGCCCCAGTAATCCACCCTCTGTTTCCTATCAGAAATCCCAATAATCCACCCACCTCTTGTTTCCATTCAGGGACCCCTGTAATCATCCCATCACTGCTGAAGACACCCAAGTAATCTACCCACCTCTGTCTCCACTCAAACACACCCAAAATCTACCAATCACTGCTCAAGACACCCCAATAATCCACCAGCACCATCGCCACTCAGACACCCCAGGAATCTACCCACCAGTGTCTCTACTCAGACTTGTCAGTAATCCACCATGACCGTCTTCTCCCTGAGAACCCAATAACCAGCCCATCACTGGCATAAACATCCCAATAATCCACACATCACTGTAGCTTCTCGGACACGCCTAATAACTGACACATCATATCACGAGGGACCCCAATAAACCCTGTGACCATATCTCACGGGCACCTGGATGATTGCCCAACCAGGAGGTGCCGACTCTGCATCAGCTGTGGTCCTGGGGCCAGCAGGTCATCCTGCCATACAAGGACGAGGCATCCATGAGTCATCATGCAGAACTATGGTCCAGTATCCTCTATTGATGGGGGAACCAGGTGAAGCCCCAAGACCTCGTCCACTACCTGGAGCACATGAGGAACTGCAGCTATCCAAGTGAGTGCCGCTTTCACACTGGGACACCTGGTCACACGCATGTCCTAGCACATGGGGCTGTCTTTGGGCTCAAGTGGAGAAATGGAACAGGACGCATTAGGGGACGTTGTTCTGTTCACCACATGGGGACCAGGGCATGGATAACCTTGGGGACAATACTCTGTCCACCACAGGGGGTCAGGATGTAGACAGGACATGGACATCCCTGTGGACATTACTGTGTCCACCATACGGGGCCAGGACGTGGACATCTTTGGGGTCACTGTCCAGCCCGCCTGCCCTCTCTAATAGAAGAAATTCATGAGGCCATACCCCTGTGAGCCGCTTCCACCTGAACTTTGCTCTCTGTCAGACATCTGGGGCTCTGGCTGCTGCAGAGGCCACAGTCTGGGTGGGTGATGGCACAGCTTGGTGACTGCGCTGGCAGCTGACCCCATGAGTTAGTGGTCGCATGGGCAGTGACTGTGTGTGGCTGGGTGACCCCATGGGTTACTGGTCACACGGGCAGGAGACCATGTGGGTTGGTGAGCTGTTTGAGTTGCTGACTGCAGGGTGGGTTACCATGTAAGCTGATGACCTGGTGAGTGGGTGACTGTGTGGGCGGGTGACAGTGTGAGTGGGTAATCATGTGGACAGGTGACCGCGTGATCTCGCAAGTTGGTGACCCCATGCGCGTGTGACCCCGTGGGTTGGGGGCCACGTGGTGGGATCACTGCATGGGGTAGTGTGTGGACAGGCGATCATGTGAGTCGGTGACCTTATGGTTTGGTTGGCCGCATGACTCCGTGAGTTAGTGACTGCACACGTGGGCAGTGGACCCCATAGCCGTCAGCATGAACAGCAGCCCCTCTCTTGTCCGAAGCAGGCTGTTCGCAGCTGGCATCAACCTCATGGAGAACCTGGAGTTTGTCCTTGTCCACCTGGCCTGGTCTCTGGAGAATCTGACCCTGCAGGGGCTCCCCCTAACTGTGCTCGTGGGTGCGGGCCAGTGCTCCGCTCGCCCGCCGGCTGCACCGACGTTATTGGGTTGAACGGAAGCTGCTTGGGGCTGAAGGATGGTGAGTGGGTGGAGCTGGGTCTCGCGGAGGCGGCTCTTCAGTTGCGTCCTGTGACGTCAGCAGCCTGAGCCGGAAGCTGCCTCGGGGCTGAGGGAAGGCACCTGAGGTGCCGGGCCTCGCGGAGGCTATCCTCAGCTCTGTCCGATGGGGCTGGTCATCCGTCCGCCCGTCCACTAAATGTGGAGGACTGCAGAGGTGGGACCAGGTGGCAGGGTCGCTGGTCTGCTCAGTCCTCCGTGTGTCCCTCTGCGAATGCAGGCTGTGAGGCGATGATTAAAGGTGAGTGCATGGTTTATACAGTCACACCCTCAGGGAGACACACCTGGTTCTCGGGCCTGTGGCCTCCCCATGGGAGAGGCTGCGGTGCCCCCTGGCCCTGGGCGCTGGGAGCAGCAGACGGTGACCCCCAGCGGGGAAGGGGGGGAGGCACTATGACATAGTGCCCGTAGGAGGGGACTGAGCGCATTGCGATGCCACTGCAAAGTCCAGTGGGTGTTAGGAAGCAGCTGTTGGAACAAAGCTGGTGAGGTGATTGAATTCCAGCTGAGCTATTTCAAATCCTAAAAGATGGTGCTGTTAAACTGCTGCTCTCAATACACCAGCAAGTTTGGAAAACTTGGTAGTGCCCACGGTGCTGGAAAAGGTCAGTTTTCATTTCAGTCCCAGAGAAGGGCAATGCCAATCAGGTTCAGACGACTGCACAACTGCAGTCATTTCACATGCTAGCAAGGTAATGCTCAAAATCCTTCAATCTAGGCTTCAACAGTATGTAACCTGAGAACTTGACACACCCCACATTCAAACAGGTGATTCTAAATGCACAGTGATACCACAAACATTGTCAAGGTAAAGACACACAATGTGATTTTATTTTTATATCTAAATCAGTGAAACAAAATATTCACTACAAGGTAAAACCTTTTTTAGCTTGAAAAATCTTATATTTGAATATCCTGCTGAAATTGAAAAATATGTTTTAAAGTGAAATTCATTCTTAATTGTCAGTTATTTTGAGATTATGGGAAAAAAATAAAATTACCTTTGTTGGGGCTGCTTCAGTTCAGTCCCTCAGTCATGTCCAGCTGTTTTCATTGGGGGCTGTTTAAACTTTCACAGATGTTTTTTCTTAAAAATTCCCTCACAGTTTTACAGTCTTAACTAGATATAAAACGATCAATAGATTTTATACTATGTTCATTTTCTTGACATTTTTTTCTCTTTAATTTACAAATGTAACTAGAATGTTGTTCTAGTGAGTATTAAAAATTACTCCTCTCTCTTGGGTGGAACACACTGTTTACACTACTGTTTGGAGACATCTTATTGCCTAAAACTTTTTATAATTCAGCGCTACCATCTAGGTTTTTTAATTTGTTTGTTTTGCTTTGTTTAGGCTGAGAATTTTCTCATCTATTTCTAGTATCTTAAGAGTTTCTGTTAGGAATATGTGTCTGCGCTTGTTTACTTGTGCAGTCATGTCCAACTCTTTGCCACCCCAAGCCCACCAGTCTCCGTGTTCATGGGGATTCTCCAGGCAAGAACACTGGAGTGGGTTGCTATGCTTTCCTGCAGGGGATCTTCCTGACCCAGAGATGGAATTCATGTCTGGCACGGTTCCTGCATTGCAAGTGGATTCTTTACCGCTGAGTGAAAATAGATCTTGTATACATGAAACCCAGTTTAATTATGAAGATTCATAATAAGTGAAAAGCAAAGATGGAGAAGCCCAGACAAGCATCTATCTTTTACCAATTAATTATAAGAAAAAAACTTTCATTTAAATTTGCCTTCATTTATTTTTTCAATTAATTTTTCATTGAAGGATAATTCCTTTCCAGAATTTTGTTGTTTTCTGTCAGACTTCAACATAGCACTCTTAACTCATAGTCTGTCTTCAGTATCATCTTATACTGTGTAAATAACTTCTTTTAACATTTCTTACAGACACGGTATCTGCTGAGAATGAATTCCCCAATTTGTTTTTCATATGAGAGTATCTCCTTTTCCTTTGTTTTTGAAAGATAATATTTCTGGACATAGAACTTAATTTTGGTAGTTTAAAAAAACATTTTATTTATTGACATGTTGTACCTGTACCATGAATTTACCAATTAAACTGTATAACTCACTACTTTGTAACTTATTCATAGGTTGAATAACCATAACCACTGCCTCATTCTAGAATATTTTCATCACTCCAATGGGAAACACTCTTTATATCTCTGTGTCTTTTGCTGCCTTGTATATGTGGTCATCATTACCATCTTTCTAATTTCCATATATATGAGTTAATACATTCTGTTGATGTTTTTCCTTCTGACATAGTTCACTCTGTATAATAGGTTCCAATTTCATCCATCTCATCAGAACTGATGCAAGTATATTCTTTTTAATAGGTGCGTAATAACCATTGTGTGTATGTTCCACAGCTTTCTTTTCCATTTGTATGCTGAAAGACATCTAGATTGCTTCCATATCCTAGTATATGTATATAGTGCTGTGATGAGTATTTGAGTACACCTCTATTTCAGTTCTGGTTTCCTCAGTTTGTATGCACAGAAGTGGGATTTCTGGATTGTATGACAATTCTGTTTCCAGTTTTCAAGGAATCTCCTCACTGTTCTCCATAGTGGCCATTCTAGTTTGCATTCCTACCGCAGTGTAAGAGGGTTCCAATACTCTGAAGCCTCTCCAGCATTTATTGTTTGTAGATTTTTTGATAGCAGCCATTCTGTCCAGCATGAGATGATCCCTCATTGTGGTTATGATTTGCATTTCTCTTATAATGAGTTATGTTGAGCATCTTTTCATGTGTTTGTTATCTGCATGTCTTCTTTGGAGAAACAGCTCTTTATTTCTTTGTCCCAGTTTTTGATAGGGTCATTTATTTTTCTGTTGTGGAGCTGCTTGTATATATTTGAGATTAATTCTTTGTCAATTACCTCATTTGCTATTATTTTCTCCCCTTCTAAAGGCTATCTTTTCACTTTGTTCAAAGTTTCTTTTGCTGTGCGAAAGCTTTTAAGTTTAATTAGGTCCTGTTTGTTCAATGCTGCTTGTATTTCCATTACTCTGGGAGGTGTGTCATAGAGTATCCTACTGTGATTTATGTAAGGGAGTGTTTTGAATATGTTTTCCTCTAGAAATTTTATAGTTTCTAGTCCTGCATTTGGATTTTTAATTCATTTTTATTTTATTTTTTGTATGGTGTTAGAAAGTGTTCTAGTTTCCTTCTTTTATATTTGGTAGACCAGTTTTCCCAGCACCACTTGTTAAAGACATTGTCTTTTCTCTATTGTATGTTTTTGCATCCTTTGTCAAATATAAGGTGTCTGTAGGTGCGTGGGTTTATCTCTGCACTTTCTATTTTGTTCCATTGACTTACTTCTGTCTTTGTGCCAGTACCATACTGTCTTGATGACTGCAGCTTTTTTGATAGTCTGAAGTCAGGCAGATTGTTTCCTCCTCTTCTGTTCTTCTTTCTCAAGATTGCTTTGGCTATTTGAAGTTTTTCTATTTCCATACAGAATGTGGAATTATTTGTTCTCATTCTGTGAAAAATGCCATTGATAGCTTGATAAGTATTGCATTGAATCTATTGATTGCTTTGGGTAGTATACTCATTTTCACTCTATTTATCCTTCAGATCCATAAACACGGTGTATTTCTCCAACTATTTGTGTCCTCTTTGATGTCTTTCATCAGTGTTTTCTAGTTTTCTATATATAGGTCTTTTGTTTCTTTAGGTAGTTTTATTCCTAAGTATTTCATTTGTTTCATCACAATGTTGAAGGGGATTGGTTCCTTGATTTCGCTTTCTGTTTTCTCATTGTTAGTGTATAGAAATGTTAGGGATTTCTGTGTATTAATTTTATATCCTCCAACTTTTATATATTCATTGATTCGCTCTAGTAATTTTCTAATTGTGTCTTTAGGGCTTTCTGTGTAAAGAATCATGTCATCTGCAAACAGTGAGAGTTTTACTTCTACTTTTCCAATTTGGATTTCCTTTAATTTTTTTTCTTCTCTGATTGCTATGGCTAAAGCTTCCAAAATTATGTTGAATAGTAGTGGTGTGAGTGGGCACCCTTGTCTTATTCCTGACTTTAGGGGAAATGCTTTCAATTTTTCACCTTTGAGGATAATGTTTGCTATGGGTTTATCATATGTGACTTTAATTATGTTGAGTTGTGTTCCTTCTATGTCTGCTTTCTGAAGTGTTTTCATCATAAATGCATGTGTAATTTTGTCAAAGGCTTTCTCTGCATTTATAGAGATAGTCATATGGTTTTTATCTTTCAGTTTGTTAATGTGACTTATCACATTGATTGACTTGCAAATATTGAAGAATCCTTGAATCCCTGGGATAAAGCCCAGTTGATCATGATGTCTGATCTTTTGAATATGTTGTAGATTCTGTTGGCTAGAATTTTGTTGAGGATTTCTCATCTATATTCATCAGTGATATTGGCCTGTAGTTTTCTTTCTTTCTTTTTTGTGGCATCATTGTCTGGTTTTGCAATTAGGGTGATGGGGGCCACATAATATGAGTTTATGAGTTTACCTTCTGACATTTTCTGGAACCGTTTCAGTAGGATAGGTGTTGGCTCTTTAAATGCTTGGTAGAATTCACCTGTGAAGCCATCTGGTCCTGGGCTTTTGTTTGTTCTAAGGTTTTTTATTACAGTTTCAGTTTCTTGCTTTTGATGGGTAAAGATTTTGATGGTAAGATTTTCTATTTTTTTGTTGTTGTTGTTCAGTTTTGGAAGGTTATACTTTTCTAAGAATTTGTCCATTTCTTCCAAGTTGTCCATTTTATTTTCATATAGCTGCTGATAGTAGTCTCTTATGATCCTTTGTATTTCTGTGTTGTCTGTTGTGAATTCTCCATTTGCATTTCGAATTTTGTTGATTTGATTCTTCCCCCCTTTTTTTTCCTGACAAGTTAATGATTTTTCTATTTTATTTATCTTCTCAAAGAAACAGATTTTAGTTTTGTTGATTTTTGCTACAGTCTCCTTTGTTTCTTTTTCACTTCTTTCTGCCCTAATTTTTATGATTTCTTTCCTTCTACTAACCCCGGGGTTCTACATTTGTTCTTTTTCTAGTTGCTTTAGGTATAAAGTTGGGTCTTTTATTTGATGTTTCTCTTGTTTCTTGAGGTAAGCTCTTATTGCTATGAACCTTCCCCTTAGCACTGCTTTACTGAATGGCATAGGATTTGGGTTGCCATGTTTTCATTTTCATTTGTTTCTGTGCATATTTTGATTTCTTTCTTAATGTCTTCTCTTATTTGATGCTTATTCAGAAGCATGTTGTTTAGCCTCCATATATTTTTATTTTTAATGCTTTTTTTTCCTGAGTTGGTATCTAATCTTAATGCATTGTGATCAGAAAAGATGCTTGAAATGATTTCAGTTTTTTTGATTTTACCAAAGCTAGATTTAATGGCTCAGGATGTGATCTCTCCTGGAGAAGGTTCCATGTGCACTTGAGAAAAAGGTGAATTTCATTGTTTTGGGTTGAAATGTTCTATAGATATCAATTAGGTCTAACTGGTCCATTGTATTATTTAAAGTTTATGTTTCCTTGCTAATTTTCTGCTTTGTTGATGTCTCCATAGGTGTGAGTGGCATATTAAAGAAATGGGTTCGAGCTTCTAGAGTCCTCTGCTTGCCTCCCAAGCAGCATCAGCAGTATCTCCTTCCCCTGTCCAAAGGCTTATACCACAGGTACTCTGATACCCTTATCCTCAAATTTTGACCTTAATCCAGAAACACTCTGTGTCTCCTTCAATAGTTTGTCATGTTCTCGAAGCCACCATACAGTCTATAGCCTTCACCCTAGGCTCTATGCTTACCTAACGGATTGATGCCCTTTTAGTAACTAAGTAAGCAGGGAGCACTTAGAGCCTCCCTCATCATCTTAAGAATACATGTGTGAGGCCGTACGTCCCCCAAATCTAAACTTCATTATGTGAAAACAACTGTTAGCCCCTTGAGACGGGACATGTCCGAGAATGTTTAAAGGGTCACCCAAAGCATCAGCTGGTATCTGCCTATCATACTTGCTCTCTCCAAGTACTCACTGATGACCTTTTTACAACCCATTGTTACTCTTATTAACCTTGACTTTTTCCAGACTGTTAATTTATGCCAGTTTATCGCTGCTTGACAGAATTGAACTGATTGATGGCCGTGCCAGCATGTAGATACTAGTAAAGAACCTGCAGTATTTCTTGTTCCTACAGATGTGAATACTTGCTGGAGTAAGTCTAGAAGGTGGATGGAGAAGTTATGGCACCCAAATCTAAGAAAATGTTCCTGTGTCCATTCTGAGTTAATGCATCTTGGGTAACCTCTGTGGAAAGATCAAGAACCGTCCCTTGTGCAAATGAAAGTTGTTCCTGTCCTTGAAAACAAACCTGATACTAGGCCTATCCCTGGTGACACAGCAGGACCATAGTACACTTAGATTCTATGTTTTGATTCCACAAGTGGCACTTCAAACAAAAAGTCCTTTGAAAAGGACTGTAACTGACTGCAGCACTAGCAATTTGGTGCACACTTCTACCGAATCAACAAATACTTTGGATGACTCATAAACCATCTTTGTACAATTTGGAGTGCTATAGCTTCTCCCCTGACTCAATGGCCCAATACCTTAGACTGCATGAGTGGATCAGTGTAAAAATCTAGACTCCCTTGGCCACAGAACCAAGATTTAGAAATGGCAAAGTCAGATACATGTCTCCTATACCAACTCCTTTGAAACCTATTCTATTTCTCACAGACTGACAGGAGCACGTGGGAAATGAAGTCATACAGATGCTAGCATTACCAATGGCAAAGATCATGGCATATGCTGGACCCTGGAGATTACAGATGCCATTCTAACCTTGCCTACAAACCACACTTGTCTTTGTAAGTTAGGTGGCAATGATGTATATAAAAAGCGAGTCCATCTGAATGGTCAGGAAGATGGGGACTTGGTTACCTGACTCCTTCTGACACCCTGAATGCCAGTCAGATTAGAAAACCTGGCACCTTTGCTCATTAATCTCTGTCCCATATACATCTTAGTGGGGAAATCATAGACAATCTGCTGTATTTCACAACTCTTAATTTCTTTCCAGTTTTCAGGCTCTTATTCCCAGCCTTTGCAGGTTGTAAATTAGAAGAGCCATCTTACCTCTCTCCCTGTTAATGGCAAAAGAGTTCAGTTCTTTTCCACAGTGTAAACTTTCAAAAAGCTTCAGCCACAAGTTAACAGCCTATCCTCAGTCATGCTCTAAAACAAATTTATTTGATCACCCTATCTATTCAACCTGGATGAGGTTGTGCAATCATGTTCATTAAAAATGCTGCTTTTATGTAATCAAATCGGAAAATAATGTACAATCTGTGGAGAGAGAAGAAAACACTTTTTTGTCAGGGAAATGAAGTAAAGTTATTTTATTGATCTCATCTTTTACAAGGAATGGGGAACTGTTTCATTATGGTCTGGAAAGATGTCTGACTACTTGTTCTTTTCAGTTTCTTCATCTTCATACTAACCTATTTCCTTGTCTTTCTTTACAGATCTCTTAAAACTGAGCTACTGACCCAGTTTTGCTCTCACATTCACCAACTTGGCTTTGAGTAAGTGAAACTGCCAGCAAGGTTGAATCTCACTGTGGCTCAGAGCAGGCTTCTCAAGATATACCTTACCGGAATGTTGACTTTATAAAATTAAGCCAATCTGGAAAATAGTCAGTGAGGCGAAATGATAAAAAAACAAACAGAAAAGCATTATAATCTCTTCCCCTCCTCCTGAAAGTGGGAAATGAGTTCATATAATGTTACCATCTTTGTGTCAGGAGTGTAGAAATAATCTTTGTCCCCAGAGTTAGGGAATTCAAGATAGGAAAGCTATGTGAACAGATTCTGACAGTTCTCTATTAATGTTATTTCCCAAGCACAAACTTCTTTTTTTAAATCTACAAATAAATATCTGTCAAAAATCGTATTCAGTCGTCTTCCCCTTGCTTTGGCGTTAGATTTTTTTACCCCAGTTTCTGATGAAGACATTCTTTGACACCTCTGTGCACGTGAATTAAGTTAGTTTATTTTTCCTATTAATCTGTCTCCAGGTAAGACTAATGGACTGGCTTGCCATTGCCTTTGGAAGAGAATCCCATGGACAGGGGAGCCTGTTAGGCTACCTTCCAAGTGGTCACAAAGAGTTGGATATGACTGAAGCGACTTAGCACACAAAACATCACTGATTGCCAAAATATATAATACACCTGTGCTTTTCATATATTGCCATTGACATGCTGATAAACACACTGGGCACAGAACACCATAAAAATATCTTGTTCTATGCTTTTAATTATGAAAAATATGGCTGTATGATGGGTGGATGAGGCTGTCCATTGTACCATTTCTTTCTTTGAATTCTCAGGCATGGTTTGGCAGTGCAAAAACTATGTGTCATTAACAAATTCAATAAAAAGTAAATATATGGAAAAAAAAGAAAAATATGACTACTAATTCATCCTTTTTTATTGTTTATTCAGATGTTTCCATTTATTAAATTGTTTCAGTCACTTTGTTCTAGCAGTTGTACTGTTTCATATAGCGTAAGACTTCTGTTTGGCGTAAATATTGTCCAAAGTACCTAACAATCCTCTTTTATTTATTTAGTATGATTCCATAGCAATGCCATCTCATTCAATCTTCTTTCAGTAACTGAATCTCCTTTCCTTCTGTTTGTTCAGCTTAACAAATCCAAATTTTTTTCATTTTTATTAAATTTATTTTCTCTTGGTTCTTTTCTCTTCTTGTTCTATTTATATTATGGTATTTCCATACTAAGCTTTATTACTCCCTCATTCACCTTCTTTGGCTGATTGGTTTTTTTTTCCAGTTTCTGAAGAAGATATTACTTTCCTCATTCACTTTATTTGGGTGATTTTTCTTCCAGTTTCTGAGGAAGATATTAGCTTCTTCTCATGATTGGAGAGCTATGTATTTTATCTTTATTAAATGAAAATGCATTGGGTGCTTATTGGGTATTGAAAAATTTGTTAAATGATAGTACCTCTGATGACACTTATTGCATTGTATTGAAATAAGAAAGTGAACTGGTAACATCAGCATTCTGCTTTCCAGGCACAGCCTGGATTGGTGTTTCATGGTCTTATTATGAAATGTTCCCAAACAAAGAATTCTCTGGTAACTGGGTATATCATCATCCACAGATAATTTTATATGAATATGAAAAATAGGCAGTAAATTCAGATGATAAGGATATGCCTGAAATATGGGAGACCTGGGTTCCATCCCTAGGTCGGGAAGACACCCTGGAGTAGGACATGGAAATCCACTCCAGTATTCTTGTCTGGAGAATCTCATGGACAGAGGAATCTGGTGAGCTACAGCCCATGGAGTCCAGATAGTTGCATACGACTGAGCAAGTAACACTTTTGGTTTCATGGAAAAGATGTGTTAGTTCATTTCATAGTAATATTTAAAATTAACAGTGCTTTGTGCACAGAAAGCATTATTTTTTTTCTGTGTAAATGCTTTACACAACACTGATTGTTTGATTTCTTTCATTTCCATATACCTAATATTTCAAATCCCATAACCAGTTAAACACATGAGAAGGCTACTGACATCATGGTTGAATAAAAGAGAGCAGTGGGCATTTGTCCATGATGAAGTACTCAGTTCAAGATTGAGAAATGGAAATCAATCAGTCAAAGCCAAAGGCTTGAAATTTTAAGTTTTTAAGTATGTGCGCTAGTCTTTCCCATTCTATTGTTTTCCTCTATTTCTCTGCATTGATCACTGAGGAAGACTTTCTTATCTTGCCTTGTTATTTTCTGGAACTCTGTATTTAAATGGGTCTATCTTTCCTTTTCTCTTTTGCCTTTCACTTCTCTTCTTTACTCAGCTACTTTTAAGACCTCCTCAGAAAACCATTATGCGTTTTTGCATTTCTTTTTCCTTGGAGATGGCCTTGATCCCTGCCTCCTGTACAATGTCATGAACCCCCATCCATGGTTCTTCAGGCACTCTGTCTCTCAGTTCTAACCCTTTGAATCTATTTGTCACTTCCACTGTATAAATGTAACAGGTTTACATTTGATTTAGATTATACCCATTTGGTCTAGTGGTTTTCCCTACTTTCTTCAGTTGAAGTCTGAATTTTACAAAAAGGAATTCATAATGTGAGTGACAATCAACTCCTGGTCTTCTTTTTGCTGACTGTATAGAGATTCTCCATCTTTGGCTACAAATAATATAATTAGTCTTATTTTGGTATTGACCATCTGGTGATGTCTATATGTAGATTAGTCACTTGTGTTGTCGGAAGAGAGTGCTTGCTATGACCAGGGAATTCTGTTGGCAAAAGTATGTTACTATGTGCTGCTTCATTTCATACTCCAAGGCCAAACTTACCTGTTACTCCAGGTATCTCTTGACTTCCTAGTTTGGCATTCCAGTCTTCTATGATGAAAAGGATTTTATTTAATTTGTGTGTGTGGCGTCAGTTCTAGAAGCTTTTGTAGGTCCTCATAGAAATGTTCAACTTCCGCTTCTTCAGCTTTACTGATTGAGGAATAGAACTGGATTACTGTCATTTTGAATGGTTTGCCATGGAGATGGGCAGAGGTCATTATGTCATTTTTGAGATTGCACCAAAGTCCTGCATTTCAGACTCTTTTGTTGACTATGAGGGCTACTCCATTTCTTCTAAGGGACTCTTGCTCACAGTAGTAGATAAAATGGTCATTGTTCTTTAAAAAGTCAAACTTTACTTCCATCAACAATCACATCTAAGGTTGGGTGTTGCTTCCACTTTGATTCTTGTCTCTTCTTTCTTTCTGGATTTATTGCTCCACTCTTTTCCAGTAGCATATCAGTTACCTCCAAACCTGGGGAGTTATTCTTTCAGCATCCCATGTTTTTGCCTTTTCATACTGTTCATGGGGTTCTCAAGGCAAGAATACTAAAGTGGTTTCCCATTGCCTTCTCCAGGGGGCCACATTTTGTCAGAACTCTCCACCATGACCTGTCCTCCTGGGTGGCCCTACAAGGCATGGCTCCTAGTTTCATCAAGTTAGATAAGACTGTTGTCCATGTGATCAGTTTGGTTAGTTTGCTGTGCTAGTGGTGTTCTTTCAGTCTGCCCTCTAATGGAGAAGGATAAGAGGCTTATGAAAGCTTCTTGATGGGAGAGACTGACTTTGTGGGAAACTGGGTCTTTTTCTGATGGGTGGGCCATGCTCAGTAAATCTTTAATCCAATTTTTGGCTGATGGGCGACACTTCCCTGGTGTCTCAGATGGTAAAGCGTCTGTCTACAATGTGGGAGACCCAGGTTCTATCCCTGGATCAGGAAGAGCCCCTGGAAAAGGAAATGGCAGCCCACTCCAGTACTCTTGCCTGGAAAAATCCCATGGATGGAGGAGCCTGTTATGGTACAGTCCATGGGATCACAAAGAGTTGGACATGACTGAGCAGCTTCACTTCTTGATAATGGCCAGGGCTGTGTTCTCACTCTGTTGTTTGGCCTGAGGCCAAACTATGGGAGGGATAATGAAGATAATATCCTCCTTCAATAGGATTTGTGCAGGCACTCTTGTATTCAGTGCCCCTGACCATTCAGGAGGGCACTGTTGACCCATGCCTCCATCAGAGAGACTCCAGTGTACTAACAGGGAAATCTGGCTCAGTCTCTTGTGGGGACACATCCTTTCTCCTGGATGCTGGTGCACACAAGGTTTTGTTTGTGCCCTCCAAGAGTCTATTTCCCAAGTCCTGTAGAAGTTCTGTAATCAAATCCCACTGCCCTCCAAAGTCAAAGGGATTCGCAGGTCCTTAGTCAGATCCCCAAGTAGCGAAAACTGTTTTGGGTCCTAGAACGTTCTTAACAGTGTGAGAATGTCTTTGGTATACTTGTTCTTCAGTTTGTGGGCCATCTGCTCTGTGACTCTGCAGGGGCTAATGGCAACCTCCTCCAAGAGGGTTTATGCTACATATTTCGTGACCTAGATCTGCTGCACACAGAGCCACGGCCCCCATGGTAGGCCACTGCTGACCCAAGCCTCCACAGTTCAGTTCAGTTGCTCAGTCGTGTCTGACTCTTTGCAACCCCATGAATCGCAGCATGCCAGGCTTCCCTGTCCATCACCAACTCCTGGAGTCCACCCAAACTCATGTCCATTGAGTCGGTGATGCCATCCAACTGTCTCATCCTCTGTCATCCCCTTCTCTTCCTGCCTTCAATCTTTTCCAGAATCAAGGTCTTTTCAAATGAGTCAGCTCTTCGCATCAGGTGGCCAAAGGATTGGGGTTTCAGCTTCAGCATTCGTCCTTCCAATGAACACCCAGGACTGATCTCCTTTAGGATGGACTGGTTGGATCTCCTTGCAGTCTGAGGGACTCTCAAGAGTCTTCTCCAACACCACACTTCAAAAGCATCAATTCTTCAGTGCTCAGCTTTCTTTATAGTCCAACTCTCACATCCATACATGACCACTGAAAAAACCATAGCCTTGACTAAATGGATCTTTGCTGACAAAGAAATGTCTCTGCTTTCTAATATGCTGTTTAGGGCGCCTGGCGGCAGCCGCCTCCATCTACAACCATACCACCCTGAACACGCCCGATCTCGTCTAATATGCTGTCTATGTTGGTCGTAACTTTCCTTCCAAGGGGTAAGCATCTTTTAATTTCATGGCTGCAATCACCATCTGAAGTGATTTTGAAGCCCCCAAAATAAAGTCTGACACTGTTTCCCCACTTATTTGCCATGACATGATGTTTGACTCTACCTATTCCTTTTTCTCTTGTATCTTTCATCCCTGGGCACCTAAATTATGGGAATGCTTCACATGAGTATACTATAACTCTTTCTCTGACTGTTGAGCTTGTATCTCTGACTCACAAACAAATAAGCAAAAAATTTTTATTTTTTCTGTCTTTTTCTGGCTTTGTGTATAGCTGATGAAATTTAACACTTCTTTCCTGAATCAAATTCTTCAGTTTCATTCAATATGATTTTTCATGAGTTCTGTACCACATAGACACTGCATACTCTCTCTATATATAGACTTCTCAATAATCACCACATGTTTCTGCCTTGCGTAAGGAAGCTTGCTTTTCAGCTGTATAACCCAGACTTCAACTTGGTATGTGGAAAACATTGATGTCCAGGACTTTGTAAGCCCAGCCACTGGTCAGGTTTGAGGATCTGAAGCCCTGAAAGGCATCATGTGGGCATGTACATGGCAGATGGCTTTGGCTGGCTTGATCTGACTGCTGTCCCTACAGAGCTGCAGAGAGGAACCCTGTCTTCCCACCTCTTGAAGCTTATTATTGAAGAAATGCTACTCTGTGAGCCCCCCAGAGGCCAGTTCTTGAAGCTCCTTATAAAGGCAAAAGGAGCTAAGCTTGCAGTGACCTGGGAGAGGGTGTCCAGCTGGGGTGTGACTCCAGAGAACCTCAGACCCTCAGCCTGCTTAAGTTCCCTCTATCCATGTCATCAGGGTCAGAGTTTTTGGAATGTGTGCGACATGATGTTGAGACAGGAGGAGAGATTGGAAGCATTTTCTCCATACTGGCTCTGGCCATCCCTTGCATGGGAAGCATGTGGGAGTTTGCTCCAGTGCAGCCTGTCTGCCCTTGCAATATGTGTGGGAAAGTTTCCTGCCTGCCTCTGGCAGGGAAGAAAGGCTTACACTGCCCTCTTGGACAGGGGGTACCTGCCGCCGGGCCCTCCTGGTCCAAACCAGAGGGAGTGCCTTACTAAATCCTCCCAGTGCTACAGAGCTCAGGCAGGGATGGAAGCCTATTCCGCTTGCCAGAGGGCTGCAGAAGGGTCTCCTGTGAAGGTGCTGTTCCAAGTGAAGGGCCCACGGCCTCCATTTGGATTGTCCCTTGGGACATCAGAGCACTGGGGCCCCAGAGTTGTGACTTTGTGCCCTGCACTGGTCACCTCTTCAATTCATGAGAAAGCTGGCTCTTGATGTTCTACCTTTCAAGGGCAACTCTGGACTTGGTTGTTCCAGGCCCTCTCAATCTGAGTGTGACTCTCTGTCTCTGACAGTGTCTCTGGCCCTCTGTCAGATATCCTGTGTCATACCTGTGTAAACCTGTCACGTATGCAGGTTTCTATGGGTCTACTCCAAACCATTGCTGCCTGGAAATGCTGGAGAAGACTCCAGGGTGTGTGTGTTTGTGTGTGGGGTCGGTGGGTGGGTGTATGGGTTTGTGGGTGTGTTTTGTGCATGCCAGCACACCTGTGTGTGTCACCTGTTGGATCTAGCCTGGCCAGAGGATGGAAGAATGTACATAGAAAGCATGAAGTGGTCTGTGAAAGATAAATAGACCATGGACCAAGAGAAGCAATGAAGCCAGGGAAATCTAGCCCAAGGATCTCATAGAGAAAGCAAACTGTACATGGAAACATGCTGTCCCACCCTGGATCCATGAGCATAAGAGAGAGGCAGAAAAAAGTCATCTGGGGGTGGTCGGTAAGGATGCAAATGACCTGGGAAACAGAATGGCATCGATTCTTGGCATACAAGAAGGTGAATACACTGTCCCTAGGACACCCCACTGCAAGGACCTTCTCAACTGCAGAAGCCGCCTTTCCATGACCTGTAAAGATAGATGAGCACCCCTTGCCTTTTTTGTAAGGATCTGGGGACTGATGGGCACGTAGCATAAGCACCTGCTACCTGCAGAGTCTGCCACTTTGAAACATCACTCTTTATAAACTCTGAAGATTGCTTGGGTATTGGGACCACGCAAAGGATCACTTAGGTTGATCCTCTCCCTGCTCCTGGCTGCACAGGGCTGGGGTGATGGGGTAGCCTGGGATATGTTCTACCCTGGAGGCTGCACAAAAGCAGAACCACTTTGAAAGGGCTTCTATACGGTAAACTGGCAGACTTCCATTCATCTGGCACTGGTTAGTAGTGGCCCTTAGTAGGGAGCTATCTTACCATGTCACTGGCTGGCATTCAAACAAGGTTCAGGGATTTCCCTCATGCCAGCAATGACGTGTCCCGTTTCTCTCTCTGTCGGAAGTGTGGCCAAGCTGCCTTAGTCCTTTTCTGTTCATGTCTGCCCTGAGAGGGAGGGATGCCCATCACCTTCTGTGGTTCTGCAGAGTGGCTGTGTTTGCCTCTCAGGTTTGAGAAACATGCTCCAACTATGTGGACTGACAAAGTCTGACATCCCATGAGTGTGTCTCACTCAGGAGAAATGGGGTTTGGCTTCAAGGCAAGGTTAAACGTCTTTTCTGAGCTCTGGTGTCCAGAGAGTGGCAGAGGGCAATAGCACCAGTTAGAGATGGAGACACACAGACACCAGCCTCTCATATACACAGAGGATGACCAGGGAAACAGTGTCATGCCAGAAACAGAGACACAGAGAGAGCTCTGTACCCTATTTCTCTGGTGCCCCTGAGCCGTGGGCCTCAACTATAGCAAACGGGGATGTGTACCCACTTCCGTATCATCCAGACCAACCTATCCCTGTCTGCTGGAGGAAACTATCCAGCCACTTTGACCCTGTCTTTCACTGGAAATTCTGGGAGAGTTCCCAGCTGTTGGGAGTATTGCTCTTTCAATATGGGAGAGGGAAAACGTGGTTTGAGTTTCCAGAGGCCAAGTCAACAGCAGTGGGCCCTGAGGTGGTGGCCAGATGCAAGACCAAAGACCTTCCTGAGGTCCAGGGACTTAACAGAGCAGAGGCGGCTCCCTGGGTTACAGGAGATCTGGAGACTGGGGAGACTCCCTCTGGGCTAGGGGAAAGTCTAGCCCCTAGCTAGATTGGAAATTGATTTGGCTCCAGCACCTGGGCGTGCCTCAGAGGTCTAGCAGACTAGGGGCCCACCATGCAATGATGACACTGCACAAAATGCATACCTTGACTGAGGCACTCCACCACCACTTTCCTCAGTCTTAGGGCACCCTGCAGGAGCCAGCTCTTGCCATAGGGTTCCTGAAAGGAGTGGGCCAGCTGTGTCTGCAACAAACTGTTTTCATTTCTAGCCCCTTGCAGATACCCAAAATCTGGGCCACATCCAGTGTCACGTGGAGTGTCAGACGACTAGACATAGGCGGGAGCACCTTGGGATTTTGGACTTTCTTAGCTGTGTGCCCAGCTGTTCAGGGGGCAGGAGCCTGGGGGCCTGCCATCGTGATGCTGTGCAAAGCAGGGACCCTGCAGGCACATTGTGGTATGCCAGGCAAGGAGGTGAGCTCTTCAGGGTGGAGGCGGTGGAGGAAGGTAGGGCCCTGGTGGAAGGAGAAGTTTGGGGGATCCAGCTGCTGGTGGAAGACATCATGGAGGAGGTGGAGGTGGTGGCAGATGAGAAGCAGGAGCACGGGTCCACCCAGGAGCGAGAGAAGAAGACGGAGGGGCAGGGCCAGGAAAGGCCGGAGGCCTGAGTGAGCAGCGGGCAGTAGACGCTTTGCAGGTGCTGGCCGCCCTCCAGGTGGAACTGAGCTGTGAGAATGAGACACCCCTCCTGGCCTACATCCGGTTCATTGGCAGAAACTGGCAGAGGAGGCAGCGGCACTCGGCTCAGAGACGCGCCGTCATCCAGAGCATGCCTGGCTTCTGGGCCAAAGTCATATCCTTACTGCTGCTCCTTGGGGCCCGCCGCTCACGAGGAGGAGGGGCAAGAGCAGGAGCAGGAGGAGGGGTGGGGGCGAGGGCACAGGCAGGGCGAGGGAGGTCCCTGAAGGAAGTGGGGGTCGGGGAGCGGCGGGCTCCAAAGGCAGGGCGGGGTAGAGTCTGGGCAGCCCCACACCTGCAAGTTGCCAGCCAGGACTTTGGGTGTCTCCATTAGGCCTGCATCTGAGGAGGACTAGTTCCCGAGGGCTCTAGGTCAGGAATGATCAGACACAGTACAGCAGAGCCGCAACCCCAAAGAGTCATTATTGTAATGTGCATGGTCCTGGGACATAGCTGAGACGGCGGGAGGCGCGCACACACACACACACACACACACACACACACACACACACACACACACTATCGTGACACACACCATCCTCTTCCGACACACACACACACACACACAACTATTGTGACACACCATCCCCTTCCGAGACACACACACATACACACACACACGCGCGCGCTCCACACGGTTAGATTTCAGACACTGTTTGCACAGGGCACATATTCCCAGGTGACTGCAGATGCTGATGATTTGATTCCCTTACGAGTCTTTGTTTACTGAAATATCTGGAGAAATTATTTGTCCAGATTTTCTCCAAACAAGTATATTTCCCTATATCTGTTTTCTAAAAACTTTGAGACTCCTAAAGCTACTGCAAAAACGTCCCGTCATATGCAGTTGCTAATGACACATGCGGACAGCTGAGCCCTCCATCAAACTTGCCCCAGAAGGCGCCTTTCCCTTCTTCTCTGAAAGTGAAAGTCGCTCAGACTTGACAGACTCTTTGCAACCCTATGGACTATCAGTATATGGATTTCTCTAGGCCAGAATACTGGAGTGGATAGCCTTTTAACTTCTCCAGATCTTCCTAACCCAGAGCTCAAACCCAGGTCTCCAGCCTTGCAGGAGGGTTTTTTCTACCGGCTGAACCACAAGAGAAGCCCAAGAATACTGGAGTGGGTAGCCTATCCGTTCTCCAGCGGATCCTGGCGACTCAGGAATCGAACCGGGGTCTCGTGCATTGTAGGTGTCTTTTTTTTACATTAAATTTATTTATTTATTCTACATTATCGTATTGGTTTTGCCATCCTGCAGACGTATTCTTAAATGAGCTATCAAGGAAGCCCTTACTCTCCCACCCCGCACCCCCCAAAAAGGAACTTGCTGACCCTGAGTATTGCTTACTACAAGCCCTCCTTTCGGTGAAGATAAGCCCAGATTACAGACGACCTCGTCATAATAAATTGTGGAACTGGAACCTAAAATACGGGTAGCAGATTCCGGAAACCCTTCCAAGCCATCAGCGAGGGAAACGGAAACGGCTACTGCCGATCCATTCCGAGGCGGGGTTGTGTCATCCTTCTAGCAAGCATCATTTTGGGGCTGCCCTTAGCGTTGCCTGCACAAATATCCATTAGGTCGCCTACGAATAGCCCTCTAAAACATTGCCTCTCTTTTTCTCGTCAGTCTTTCTGCAGGTAATATGTAAAGCCAGGTGAAATAAGGCCACAAGGTGACCTCTCTGGTACACCAATCATTCTCTTTTTCCCGGCGCGAGACCTAGTAGCTCTCTCGCCTTCGCAGCTCCGCCCTGCCCAAGGGGGCCTGCGAACGGTAAGGAAGCTAAGGGGACTGTGTCGTTGCTCGCTCGGCAAGATGGCGGGGGTTGAGGAGTCTTGTGTGACCCTGGGTCAGCCACATCTTTCTCGCCAGGATCTCTCCACACTGGTAAGATTTTCTTCTAGGCGGATTGGAATGAGCCCAAGAGTGGGTATGACCTGACTTTTGGGAAGCGTTGAATTACGGCAGTACCGGACTGCCGACAGCCTTAGTTAGGCCGGAAACCTGAATCCGGGCGTTCTTTGCAGCGTTCATTTAGGTGTGCGAGTTGAGCCTGGCGGTGTGAGATCATGGAGCTTCTAAACCCGCAGATTTGGGCAGGAAAGTCAAAATGTTAAGTGCCATTAAGGTCTTTGCCTCTGAAGATCCGGGGAAAGACTGTTAATACCGTTAATTCTGGAAGGAAGTTTTTACACTATCGTTAGTGTTAATTCCCTTGAAATTTGGGACCCTGGTCTTCCAGATCTTCTACAGTTAGTGGAAATATAGTCTCTTCCGTAAATGTAAAGGGCTTTTAGGACTTGCTTTTGCTGTTCGGTCGCTCTGTTGTGTCTGACTCCGCCAGGCATCCCCGTTCTGACTGGGAATCAAGACTGCCTTTGCAAGAAAGGTACTTTTGGTAAACAGTGGAGCACTAAATAGATAATAGCGAACTGTAGATACAAAACATGAAATATAAATTATGGTTTGTCTTTTGTGAGGTAGTTTAAACTAAAACGTTTAATTGCAGGATGTTACCAGGGTGACACCACTCTCTCATGAAGTTATCAGCAGACAAGCCACAATTAATATAGGTAAGAATACATTGTTGTGTACAGTGCTGTCCTTCTTGAAGATTGATTGACTGCTCTCTGATCACATTTAAACTCTTGTTTAGTTAACTGAACTGTAGGAAGACTAGATATATAATGGATAGGTTTTAGCCATTATGAGCAAAGTACCTGCTCGATTTCTTTGGAAATAGTACTTTTCACTTGGATCCAAGGAAAGACAGTATATGAAGAGACAGTATGGTGTATGCTTGTATAGCAGAATGTTAAAGAAGAGGTGAAAGTTCCTTTTGTAGAAAACATTTTAAGAACAAATTTCTTAACAGGATTTTAAAAGTCTTATTTAGTATCTGATCTTTTAGAATAGTCTTTTACTTGTTTGTTTAATTGACACATGATTTATAAGAAGTTGATTGAGTGTAGATGTTTTAGCGTCTATTTATTACCAGTGAAACCTGATAAGACTTAACGTTAGAGTGGTGAAAAATCGTAAGACATTATACTGCTCTTGCTGCTGCTTCTGCTGTTTTAGTTGCTAAGTTGTGTGGACTCTTGTGACCTCATGGGCTTGTTACTTGCCAAGCTCCTCTGTCTTGGGGTTCTGTAGGCAAGAATGCATTAGGGGGTTGCCATTCCCTTCTCCAGGGGATCTTCCTACACCAGGGATTGGACCCCGCCCCCGCCCCCATCTTCATGAATTGCAGGTAGATTCTTTATTAGCCTAGTCACTTGGGATGCTCACTCGTAACATGTACTTGTTTACTGTAATCAAATTGGAGTTGTTTCCTAGTTTTCATGGATTCATGCATGTTTAGGCTTCCCTGTGGCTCAGCTGGTAAAGAACCCAGTGCAGAAGACCTGGGTTTGATCTCTGGGCTGGGAAGATCCCCAGGAGAAGGGTCAGGATACCCACTCCAGTGTTCTGGCCTGGCCAGTTCCATAGACTCTCTTGGGTTGCAAAGAGTTGGATGCCACTGAGCGACTTTCATTTCACTTCACTGTGTGCATGTTTACCTCAGTCAAAATACTGGAAACTTTATTAATGTACAAAATTTTGTGTTTTTAGATAAATGTTTATTTCAAGTGAATGCATCTTTTTCAGACTGATAAGAAGTTGAATAGTCACTAAGTATAATTTTTAAATAAAATTTTCAGGTACATGGAGAGTTACATTTGGTCATGTTTCAGAAAAAATTTTGTGTTGTAAAGAATATATGGAGGGGGTAAATGAAATCTCTGTTGGTTGCAGTTTGAAATATAATGAATTATGCCTTTTGTTTTTCTAGCTTTACTGAAATACTTGGTATAATGGTATACATATAAATTAAATGTTTTTTGGCCTTTTTAGGTACAATTGGTCATGTTGCTCATGGAAAATCTACTGTGGTAAAAGCTATTTCTGGAGTTCACACTGTCAGGTTCAAAAATGAGCTGGAAAGAAATATTACAATCAAGCTTGGGTATGCTAATGCGAAGGTATGTAGTATGTTTGTGGAAGGAAAAATGATTATGCTTGGGTTTCAAATATGCAAATGAGAATTTAAATTTATTGTTCTGAAATTTTTAGATTTACAAACTTGATGATGCAAATTGTCCTCGGCCAGAATGTTACAGATCTTGTGGGAGTAGTACACCTGATGAGTTTCCTACAGACATTCCAGGGACCAAAGGGAACTTCAGACTAGTCAGGTGATCATTTTTATGTTAAATACATGTTTTTCCTTTTTGCCTGTTGAACTGATTATTTGAGGAGTTAATGATTCAGATCTAAGCTTACTGCAGATGCATTTTTGCCAAAACATTTTCTAATAAAATTTAAAGCTTGCACTTGTTGCTGATAACCTTTTTAAAGATTCTATTTAAATATAAGCTGAAATGTGTATATTTGGGTTTTCTGAAGAAATACAAGCATGGAATCATTGTATTCAATGGGGTCCTACTGTCCAGTCTTCCAATATTGTTATGTCTTTGTCTCAGTTTTGCCTGTCTGTATCCATTTTTGAAATGTTACATACTCTTGATTCCTCAGAACACTGACATTTATCATCTAATGTGTAGGTATTAGGAGCACCCAAAGAAATTTTAAATCCTAAGTATATTAATACTAAATTTTTGAGAATGATAATAGTTCTCAAAGCATAGTAGTGTTTGTTAGGTGCTGAGTTCTTTGCATTAGGCTGACAGGTTCATTCAGTCCTTCAAGACAGTGGAGAGCCTTCAGTAAATTTCTTGAGTGAAAATTTCCATTCTGATAATGCAGTTGTGGTTTCTTTAAGGTATATTTTTGCTTGTTTAAATAGTTTATTTCACATTATATAGTTAGTTATACCTGTAGAAGCAGCAGGAATCTCTTAAGCTTCTTTAATAAAAGTTTTAAAAGTTAAAATTATTTTAAAAACCTTTATTTTTAACACATGGTTTACAATTTTTTATTGTAAGCATTTTATGCCTAAAATTGTTAATAATTGCAAATATAATATTTGATTTTCCAACCGCTCTGCTCCATATGTTTTCATTTTTAACTTTGAAATAATTGTAGAATGATAGACAGTACAGCCTTAACTGATTTTACCCCAGTAGTCATAAAGTATTTGTTGCTCAGACGTGTCCTACTCTTTGCGACCCCAGGGACTAGCCAGCCAAGCCTCTCTGTCTGTGGGATTCTCCAGGGAAGAGCACTGGAGTGGGTCACCATTTCCTTCTCCAGTAGTCATAGTACTACTTCAAACTTCAGTTAATATCAAAACAAAGCACTCTCTGTTGGGGTACATATGTATATCTACTTCATTTTTATATGTCCCTATAATGTCACTATTTTCTGGATAAAAGAAACATTATTTCACCACATAGATTAGTCCATTAACCCACTGTTCTTTTTTATTTATTTATTTCAGCCACTGTTCTTAATTCCTGGAAAATACTACTCTATTATCTATCTTGATTTTTTAAATTTGATAAATGTTGTGTATGTTGAACACAGTATATTGCCTTTGAAATTGACTTTTACACTTATTACAGTACTTTTGAGATCTGTCAAGGCTTTTGAGCTTACTAGTAATTCATTCTTTTGGGATTTTTTTGGGTAGACTTAATTTTTTTACAGAAGCTTTATATCCGAAGCTTCAAGTGAGTACTGAGTAGAAGGTACAGATTTCTCTTATACCTCAGCCTGTAGACAGAGCTCTTCTCATTTTCAGCATTCCCTACAAGACTGGTATTATAATTTTAACAGTTGATGAATGTGTTTTGACTTAACATTATCCAAAATCCATGATTTGCATTAGTGTTCACTCTTGTTTTACGTTATACAAAGTTGAAGAAAGTTTTAATGATGTGTCTGTCCTTTTACTGTGTGTTCATCCTTATAATGTGTTACAGAGTGGTTTTGTTGCCATAAAATCTTCTGTCTCCTGCATATTCATCTTTCTTTCCTCTGTAACCCCTGGCAACTACTGATATTTCTGTGTGATGTGAAAGTCACTCAGTCCTGTCTGACTCTTCACTACTCCATGGACTGTTTAGTCCATGGAATTCTAACTTCACTACCCCATGGAATTCTCCAGGCCAGAATACTAGAGTGGGTAGCCTTTCCCTTCTCCAGATTAGTTTAAATAGTTCTGCCTTTTCTAGAATGATAAATAGTTGATATTTTAGCCTTTTTCTGTTGACCTCTTTTACTTAATGATATGCATTTAATGTTTTGTATCGCCTTGTAATTGGTAACTTGCTTAATGGAATTGAATAATATGGTCTCTGGGTGTATGTCAGTATATGTATATATCTATTTACTTACGAAAGGATATATTGATTGCTTTTAAGTTTTGGCAGTTATAAATAAAGCCATTATAAATATGCAAGTTTTTGTGTATATAGACATAAATAAATTTTCAATTGATTTGAGTAAATAAGTGTATTTGCTGGACCAACTGGCAAAAGGATGTTTGCTTTTGTGAGAAAACACCAAACTTTTTAAAAATGACCCTACCATTTTGAATTTCCATTAGTATTGAAAGAGAGTTCATATTTTTCCATATCCTTGTAGTGTTTGGTGGTTTGGGTGTTTAGAATTTTAGCCATTCTAGTAAAATTATTTTTGTTTTAATTTGCATTTTCCTGTTACGTGATGTGGGATCAAATAATCATGTGATTATTTTCCATCAGTAAATCTTTGGTGGGGTGTCTTGGACTTTTTTTTAAACCAAGTTCTGTGTTTTGATTTTTAAGAGTAGTTCATTTTCAGATATGTCTTTTGAAAATATCTTCTGCTAGCTGGCTTGTCTTTTTATTCTCTTAACAGTGTCCTTATAAAGCAAAAATTTGTAAGTTAAAAACAATTTTTTTTGTTTCTTTTTGGGGTGGTCCTTGCCTTGCACATTGTAGGATTTTAGCTCCCCAATCAAGGATTGAACCTGTGCATTCTGCTGAGTCCTGCTAATTACTAGACCACCAGGGAATTCCAAGAAATTTCTAATTTTGAGAAAAGCCAGTGTATCAGTTCTTTTCTTCTGTGGTTCTGGTATTGTGCCTGAAAAGTGATCACATTCAAGGTCATCCATGTTTTCTCCGGTGTTTTCTTCTAGGAGTTTTACGGTCGTTTTTTGAGCTAGTTTTTTTACCAAGTACAAGATCTTTGCTTGGATGTATTTTTTTTTTTTTTAAACATGTGGATGTCTGTTCTTAAAGCACTGTTCATTAAAGACTATCTTTGCCCTTACATCTCTTTGAGAGATCAGTCAACTCAGTACAACTTTTATTTCTCGGGTCTTTGTTCTGGTCTGTTAATGTGTGTCTGATTTTCAAATACTGCAATGTCTTACTTACTATTTCTTGATGCTTGAAGTGGGTTTGTGTCCTCTGATACTGTTATTGTCACTGAGTACTGTGGGCATTTCTGAGACTCACCTCTGCATATAAACTTTTATTTTTTTAAATACTTGTTTGTGTTGAGTGTTTGTTGCTGCATGGCCTTTACTCTACTTGTGGTGATCAGAGGCCACAAGCACTTCCTGAGTTGGCAGGAGAATTCTTTACTACTGAGTCACCAGGGAACCTTTACATATAAGCTTTAGAATCAGTTTTTTGATATCCATAATATGACTTGCTGGGATTTTCATTCAGATTGAATCATATCTTTAGATCAGTTTGAAAAGAACTAACATCTTGACGGTATTGAATTTTCCTATCCATTGCGTGAGATCTCTGTTTAATTTTTTGGCTTCATTTATCAGATTTTTGTAGTCTTCCTCATACAGATCTCACACATATTTCTTAGATTTATATCTAAGCATTTTTATTTTTAGGGGTGACAATGTAAATGGTTTGTGTTTTTAATTCCACATTCCACTTGTTCATTGCAGTCATTTAGGAAGGTGATTGAGTTGTGTAAGTTAACCTTGAATCTACAATCTTATGTTTATCATTCATTAGTCTTGGGGGTTTTTTGGTTGCCTTTAACAATTTTTTTCATAGGCAGTCATGTTATCTACAAAGACAGTTTTATGTCTGCATTTCTAATCGTATACCTTTTATTTCCTTTTCCTATTTTTATTATATAAGCTGGGACTCCATTATTGTGTTCAAAAGCATGGAGAAAAGGGGGCATTTTTGCTTCTTTCCTTATCTTAGTAAAGAGTATTGAATTTCTTAACCATCAAGTATGACATTAGCTGTAGGGTTTTTGTAGATACTTTTTATTGCTTTGAGATTGCCGTCTGTTCCTAATTTGGTAAGAGTTTACAAATGGATTTATGCTTTTTGTGCATTTCTTGATAGGATTATGTGATATATGTGACTGTGTGATATGATTATGTGATTTTCCTTTAACTTGTAGATGTGATGGAAGGCATTAATGGATTGTCAGGTATTGAATCAGCCTTGTATACCTTAGATATTGTTGTATACCTTAGATATTAGATTTGCTAATGTTTTGTTGAAGATTTTTGTGTGTATGTTCATGAGAAATATTCCTGTAGTTTTCCTTCCTTCCAGTGCCTTTGTTTGGTTTACGTATAGAGTAATGTGTGCCTCATTTGCTGCTCTCTCATTAAAGATCCAGCTGGGAATCAATATAATATCTTTCTTAAATGTTTGGTAGAACTCACCCAACGAACTCATTTAGGCCTGTGCTTTCTGCTGGCTATTTGTTAATTGAATTTCTGTAATTAATATAAAGCTAATCAGATTGCTCAAATTGCTGTGTGGGCTTAATGCTAACCTTATCAAACAACAGTGAAGATTTTTTTGTTTGTATACATGCTATTTTAAGAAAAGATACTATCAGGCATACAGATCAGAAAGAAATGTTGCTTCGTAAGTAGGGTTGCAGGATACAAGGTCATCTCACAATAGTTCACTGTATTTCAATGAACACTTACATACCCACCTAAATTTAAACTACTGAACTCTCCAAAAGATGAAATACTTTGGATATAAAACACCATCGCTTTAGAAAGTAGAAAAAATACTTCATCATTTTATGAGGAAAACTTTACCCTTTATCAGAACCGGAAAAAGACATTACATAAAAGGAAAAGTAAGGGGAGATATCTCTTATGAGCATATAAGCTAAAATCTATGAAAATTACAGCTCTGAAAGAAGTCAAGGAAAATCTAAATATGGATTGAAAGCTTAACTGATACATAGGTTTAATGCAGCTTTTATCAAAATCCCAGCAAAGCTAGGAATCAGAGAATTAGATCCCCTCCAATATGTCCCAGCTGAGTTTTGGCAAACTCAGCAGGAGTTCTGCAGAAGAGAATAAGGTATGCAATAAACAGGTGATGGAGCAATTGAATGCTTAAAGGCAAAAAAATAAGCCTAGTTTTAAATGTAATACTTTGCATTCAAAATATATATTTTCTTTGAATGTTTGTGTGAACTCATCTATTTTGAGTACATACTTGAAATACAGACAAATTTGAGTATTAAATGGATCAGATAAAACTATAAGAAACCTTTAAAAAAAAGAGAAAATGTAGGCAAAAAAGTTTAGAACGTGGGATCTGATCTTTCAAGGTATGGTATGTTGCATTCCATGGGAAAAAAAATTGGTAAGTTGGAGTACATCAGTTAAAAGTAATTGCTCTGCAAAAGATCTGTTGCAAAGGTCAGAAGACTTTTACTGACACAGAGATAATATTTGCAGACAACATGTCCAGAAGTGACTAGAACAAATAACTCTCAACTCAGCAGTTGAAAACAGTTGATCAGAGTAGAACGTGTTAGTTGCTCAGTTATGTCCGACTCTGTGACCCCATGGTGTGTTCATGGAATTTTCTAGGCAAGATAATGAAGTAGATTGTCATTCCCTTCTTTAGGGGATCTTCCCAACCCAGGGATCAAACCCAGGTCTTCTGCATTGTAGGCAGGTTCTTTGTCATTAGAGCTACCAGAAGAAAGATACGGAGATCATATTTGCAGGCAAATAAGGACGTTTCTTATAATTCATGATTTGACTTTAAATCCAGAATATTCCTAGTTTATTCTTGTTATTTATTATTCCCGTTTATATAAAGTCAGTGTCTTTTTTACCTTGGGAAATATCTCAAGCTGATTAGAGCCTAATCTTTTGTTAAGTTATATCCGCATGTAGCTAATTTTATGTTTCGTAATAGGTCTTCAGTCATTTTAATTTTTCAAAGATAGTAGTGTCATTTCAAACTTTTGGAAGCGTCATGGTATATAGCCACTCTGGAGCAGGATTAATTTCTTTCAGCGTAATTAGCTATTAGAGGTCTATGGATGTTTAAGTACTAGTTGATATTAAAGCTGGTCATTATTTCTTGATTATTAGACATGTTTCCTTTGTTGACTGTCCTGGCCATGATATTTTGATGGCTACTATGCTGAATGGTGCAGCAGTGATGGATGCAGCTCTTCTGTTAATAGGTAAGTAACATTAGAATTGGTTTCACAAATAAGCGTGGAGTACATTCAGCATGGAATATTTAAAGGGGAGGTGGAGTCTCTTTTGCCCATAATTGAGACTATGTAGATGATCCAAATGGAGAAGGAAATGGCATCCCATTCCAGTACTCTTGCCTAGAAAATCCTATGGGCGGAGGAGCCTGGTAGGATACAGTCCATGGGATCGTAAATGTTGAACATAACTGAGCGATTTTGCTTGCCTACATTGGAGAAGGAAATGGCAGCCCACTTTAGTGTTCTTGCCTGGAGAATCCCAGGGATGGGGGAGCCTGGTGGGCTGCCGTCTATGGGGTCGCACAGAGTCAGACATGACTGAAGTGACTTAGCAGCTGGAGCAGCAGATGATCCGAACTAGTATAGATGAGTGCTTGCCAGCTATCATGAAATAGTAAGCTAAGTTGTACTGGGGCTGTTATTTTGTGAGAATTCTAAGAGTAGGTAGTATGGGGAAAAAACCTTTTTAAGACAATAGTGCATTTTTCTTACTGTCTTTTTTAACTAGCAATATGTTGGGGGCAGTGAGAAGGTATTTTATAAATGGCTGTGAACTATTCAGTGCAGTATTGACATAATGGGCTTTTTAAATATGCACAATCATGTGAAATACTGAAGTCAAGGGCTGTGTGAATGTTTTCAGAACTGCAGTTGTGCTGTCTTTTGTGAGATCTTAAGGTGAATTTTAAGGGTGAAATTAAAGTTCAAGGGCATTGTGTCCACAGAAGACCACTTTTGTTTCTAATACCCTGGTACAAATTCAAGAAGTTCTCTAAATCATCCTTAAGTTTGATAACTTATTAGAGTTTAAAAAAAAAAAACTCAGTGAAAGGTGAGTTTTTGAATTAAAATTAGTTTCTTACAGGGAAAGGTGCAGAATTAAGTTCAGTGAAAGGAAGGGCACAAAGGGCAGAGGCCAGCAAAGATAGTCATATATAAAAAGCATTTAGCCTTTACCCAGAAAAGGTAAAGTCCTTGAATTTGGGCGTGTTGACTATAAACGATGTCATTTCTGACAGAAGGGTCCTTATTCAGGGCAGGAGTTGACTACACCTAATGTTAAGAGTAAGACTGCTACACAGGATACCCTTAAAGAGGGTGGCCATGCCAGAAAGAGCAACAATGTGACTTATGGTGGGAGATTGTGGAAATGAGAACTCCATTGATGTAAGACTGTGGTTTTCAGCAAACCTGCAAAATAAGTATGGGACAACACAACTAAATACCACAATTAAAGGGAAATGATCATTGGGATATTAGACAGAGTATACTTTTTAATAATATATTGTCAGACTCTCATTTCTCCTCACCTGATCCTACAGAACCTTCCCATCTATCCTTGTGATTGGATAGCTGTTTTGAGAGGAAACAAACAGCCTCAAGTTTGTATATCACTGTCTTTGTACACTGAGAAGTGTTCCATTCCTTTTGCAGTATTCTCTTCGTTAGATCTGTCCTACATTTAAAGGGAAGGATTTTACAAGGGTGTGAAGGCCAGATACGGGCATCATTGAACATCTTTGTGGTTGTCTACATTTGTGGTTGGTTGATTACAGTCCATAGACTACATTATGCAACTTTTCTACTCTTAACTGTTCTGGAGCTGCGCCAAGCCAGAATATGCTGCAGACTACATAGAACTAGAGGGATATATATAATACCTAAGTATAGCCTGAAGGAAATCAAATTAGTTGATTCTAGGTATTGTGTATAGGGTCCGGAATAAGAGTTAAAAGATGAGGAGATCCAGGGTAGTCAGATGTCGGGTTTAAACTTGTGAACTAACTCTGATCACACATCTTTTTGTGTTCTAATTCTTCGTAATCTCCTTAGCTGGTAATGAATCCTGTCCCCAGCCTCAGACTTCTGAACATCTGGCTGCCATAGAAATTATGAAACTGAAGCATATTTTGATTTTGCAAAATAAAATTGATTTGGTAAAAGAAAGTCAGGCTAAAGAACAGTATGAACAGATCCTTGCCTTTGTACAAGGTAAGACACTTTAATATTTAATAAATGTTTGAATCAAGTTTTAAGATAAACATTTAATCATAAAAAATGAATCTATAGTTTATAAGCTCTGTTTCTCTGTACTACTTAATGCCTTTTAGCCAGTTTATAGAAGCAGTGAAATTTATTTGAGTTTGTTGTTAGAGTTTGACTTGCATGTTAGATAGGAAAAAGGTAATAGTCTGTGAATGTTACCACTTGAGTTTCTTCCAAATGCCAGCCTGTTACTTTTGTTTTCTTAAAAAATTAACTATAGATCAGCTTCATCATCATGGTAGTGGAAACATGTAAGAGCTGATATTTGTGTGTCATCCTTGCATTGAAGTCATGCTAGTATTGTCTATATAATCCGATTCTTAGTATATGTGTTTTGAGAGTGAGGGCCAATGCATTGTTTTTTAAATTCTTTTCCAGTGATAGTAGAATGAATAAGTGTCATATATATGTTAGTCTGTTTTCTCATTATTCACATTCTGTTCTTAAGAATCTCTTTGTAGTACTGCAAGTGACAATCATTTCTTTAGTCTGTGATATTCTTTTCTCTGAAACATACAGTTTCTATTTGGGGCAAGACATAATGCATATTATTTTTTACATTTGAATTTTTTACCTGTTATATGATCTAGCTTTATTAGCCAGATTATGTGATAAGAGTTAATCCCGTAAATTCTCTGTTTGGTCCATTCTGTTACAGACTTCTTGTTTGGCATTTAATTAGAAAAACAAAATATTGTGCTTTTCTAGGAGAATGGTAGCTTTCCATATTTTGCTGACATCTATTTATGATGTCTGAATATCTATTTTTAGTTATCTTTTATAATTTGTGGAGCAAATTTTGAAAAACTGATAAGTTTTGACCTTTCTGAATTTTATCATATAGGTACAGTAGCAGAAGGAGCTCCTATTATTCCAATTTCTGCTCAACTAAAATATAATATTGAAGTTGTCTGTGAGTATATTGTTAAGAAAATTCCAGTACCTCTAAGAGACTTTACTTCAGAACCCCGACTTATTGGTAAGGACTTAAGCTGCTAGCCTTTAACTGTGGACTGAGTTTTTCTGTATTGTTGATTTGCTTTTAAGGGCACAGAGGTAATGGTAAATTAGAATGTTTGTGTGCTTTTTTGCATTTTAACTTAGAGAATGAGTTTATGTATACCACAGGCAACATATATACACACGTATACATGTATAAGTCCTATATATGTACTTATATATATATACATATAGAAGTCAATGGAGTGAATTTAAAAATTTTATGTCTGAGATTGATTCTAAGATTGTGTTGGCAATGCTAGATTGATTGAAGAACAGAACCATGAATGAAATAGAAATACTAATTTTTATTAGGTAATCAGGATTAGAGTAATATAGTGTTAGAGTAATAATAGTGTTCTTTTATATAGAGATAATATTTTAAACAGGAACAGGAAAATAGAATCTCTGTACAAATTATTTTAGCATAGTGTTAATGAAGATTTTCATGTTCTTTTTGCCTTAATTTTGTAGTACCAGTACTGATGATTACATTAAGTTTGTGTTTTTTATAAACAAGTTTGCAGAAAACTTGAACCTTTCTGTACACTCCTGGGCATCCTGTATGTTTTATGGAGAGTGTTATTTTGAGTGATTATGAAGCATACTCTTTGATAAGTGCCACTTTTTGTTAGTTAATATAGTCCTAGAATTATTTTGTAGTTTTAAAAATAAGTTTTTGTCACATAAGTTCTAATATAAGGATATATGAGAGAAGAATTCAGTCCCACAGCACTGATAACATATATATTTCCAAATGTCTTTTTGTTCATATCATTATATAAACCTATGTGCATATATAGTTGTTTAATGAGTGTAGGATTGTATTCTGGAAATGAATTTCATAGCTACCTCTTTTTTTAATTGAATGTGGGGATCACTGTAATAGTTTTGTAGGGTTGCCATAATGAAACATCACATAATGGATTTACTTCTCACATGTACATGGGCTAGAAATACGACATTATGGTCCTTCCAGATTTTCTTCCTCCAGAGGACTCTCCTCTTTGACTTGCAGAGGGCCAGATGGTGCCTTTTGTCACATGATTTTTCCTCTGTATATGTGCATCCTTGCTACCTCTTTGTCCAAATCCCCTGTTTTTATAAGGACATGAGTCAGATGGGGTTAGGGCCCAGTCAGTGACCTAATTTTACCTGAATTACCTCTTTGAAGGCCTTGTCTTCAAATACAGTTAGATTCTGAGATACTGGGTCAAAAGATTAGGCTTTAGCATGAATTTCAAGGAAGGAGGCTACACTTTATTTAGCCCAGAATAATCAACCCTGACTTAATTTTATCTGTATTAAGTATTTATTTGTCTTTTCTTTTGTAATAGTTGTTTAATTCCATAGTATAAATGAGCTTCAACATGTCACTTAAGTGATTGACTTTTCATTTTTTCAATAGTTAAGATATAGTTTGGAATAATGATACTTTCCCACAAACTCAGCTCTGAGATACAGATCTTAGCTGCTTCTGAACACATACACACACGCACAAAGTTAACATGAATAAGAATCTGACTTAACTAATAGAATGAACTTTGTGGTTTATTTCCTTTTTTTCCTTCTCCTTTTCCCAGTTATTAGGTCCTTTGATGTCCACAAACCTGGCTGTGAGGTTAATGATCTTAAAGGTGGTGTGGCTGGTGGTAGTATTTTAAAAGGAGTGTTAAAGGTGAACTTGATTTTGAACTTTTCTTAACTAGAATACATTTTAAAGATGGTAAAAGCAAAATTTCAAAATTAACTTTAAAACACACTGTTTACTATTTAATATTTCTAATGTTTCTTTAGATCATGCATGTGTTATAAGCGGGGTAACTGAATGGTAGTTATGCTTAAAGATGTACTAGTTAAGACTCTTAATATGTAAAGGTAATTATCTTGTCCCACATATTTTTATAACTCAATGTTTCAGGTGAGCCAGGAAATAGAAGTCAGACCTGGTATTGTTTCCAAAGATAGTGAAGGAAAACTCATGTGTAAACCAATCTTTTCCAAAATTGTATCACTTTTTGCGGAACACAATGATCTTCAGTATGCTGCTCCAGGTGGTCTTATTGGTAAGGATCTCACTTAACATCTGTAGGCTTCTGATAGCATCTGTTCATGTCACTTTTGTGTGAAATACACTGAGTTTGTATTTCTAATTAGGTGTTTTAAGTAAAGAAGGAGTGGGATGCACAGGTATACTCATAATTGAATTGTTCACTGTTGTATAAAACAATTTCATGTTTGTTAAAAAGAACTTGGAAGGAATTTTTTGGTGGTCCAGTGATTAGGACTCAGGAATTTCACTGCTGTAGGCCTTGATTAATCCCTCATTAAGAAATTTAAATTCTATAAGTCATGCTCTCCTTGTTGGGGCAGGGATTTTCTATGTAAAGCATACACTTTAATTGCTGTTAGGGAAACTGCTCTAGAGCACAGGGTGCTCAACTTGGTGCTCTCTGATGACCTAGAAGGGTGGAGTGGTGGGGGAGGGGAGACCAAGAGCGAGAGCTTTATGTAAACATAAAGGTGATTCACATTGTACAACAGAAATCAACACAGCACTTAATGTGTTATACTAACAACACTTACTGTGTTAACTAACTTAAAGCAGTTACACTGTACTAAAAAAACACAAAACACTTTAATTTGTTGAATGTGCTATGCTTAGTCGTTCAGTTGTGTCTGAATGTTTGTGACTCCACGAACTGTAACCCTCCAGTCTCCTTCATCCATGGGGATACTCCAGGCAAGAATACTGGAGTGGGTTGTAATGCCTTCCTCAAGGGATCTTCCCAACCCAGGAATCGAATTCAGGTCTCCTGCATTGCAGGAGGATTATTTACCAGCTGAGCTACCAAGGAAGCCCAGTTTATTTAGTTTATTGACTACAGTAAGTTAAATAACAAATTTTAATGATTTAATATTAAATGTAGTACACCCATACTTAAACTGGTCAGATTCACAGTGTTCATGGCATCCGGTCCAATCACATCATGGCAAATAGGTGGAGAAGCAATGGAAACAGTGACAGATTTTATTTTCTTGGGCTCCAAAGTCACTGCAGATGCCAACTGCACCCATAAAATTAAAAGATGCTTACTCCTTGGAAGAAAAGCTATGACCAACCTAGACAGCATATTAAAAAGCAGAGACAGCACTTACTGACAAAGGTTGGTATAGTCAAAGCTTAGGTTTTTCTAGTGGTCATGTATGTATGTGATAGTTGACCATAAAGAAAGCTGAGCGGTGAAGAATTGATGCTTTTGAACTGTGGTTTTGGAGAAGACTCTTCAAAGTCCCTTCGGTTGCAAGGAGATAAGGAGATAAGCCAGTTGATCCTAAAGGTAGCCAGTCCTGAATATACATTGAAAGGACTGATGCTGAAGCACCAATATTTTGCCACCTGATGTGAAAAACTGACTCATTTAGAAAAGATGCTGGTACTGGGAAGGATTGAAGGAAGAAAAGGGGATGACAAGAGGATGAGATTTTCTTATAGCTTTATTGCATCAGTGTACAACCAGAATAGTATAACAACTCTATATACCTACCAGCCAGCATTAAAAATTATGTATTATATTTCTACAGAGTAATAGCCCTAGTGGCTCAGTGCTAAAGAATCTGCCTGCCAATGCAGGAGTCATGGGTTTAATACTCAGGTCAGGAAGATCCCTTGGTAAAGAAAAGGACAACTCAGTATTCTTACCTGGAAAATACCATGGACGGAGGATACTAGTGACTACATATAGTCCATGGAGTCAGAAAGAATCAGACACAATTGAGTGACTAAACAACAACAATCATTATAAACTTTGCAATTCTCAGACTTAATGAAGACAGAATATCTTATTACATGAAATTTATTTATCTTTATAGTTTAAATCAAACTTTAAAAAAATTCTTTAATTTCTATCAATCAATTTTTTCATTGTTCTTGTATTTATAGATAAAGCAGGGATTTTAATTAGAAATTTATGTGATTTTGATTATATAGTTGATGCTGTGAGTTAATTGGGTTCGAACGTGTAGATTGAAGTTGTACTGGTATGTCTAACTTTACCTTTGCAAACGTTTTAAGAAATAGCAAATTGGAATATGTATTTTTTTGTATCTTAGGAGTTGGAACAAAAATTGACCCCACTTTGTGCCGGGCTGACAGAATGGTGGGGCAGGTGCTTGGTGCAGTTGGAGCTTTACCAGAGATTTTCACAGAATTGGAAATTTCCTATTTTCTACTTAGACGACTTCTTGGTGTACGCACAGAAGGAGACAAGAAAGCAGCAAAGGCAAGTGCTTCTTTGTAATTCAGAAGCAGAGACAAAGCATGGTGTTTCAGCCAGTTTTGTTCATTTGTTACAGTGACAGTATAATTACAAAAAAAATACTGGGAAGTGAATAATTTGGAAGTTTCTGTGTACCAACCAGCGATAAACCAAGCCAGAATTTTGTTTTGTTATTTAATGGAAAAAAGTGTTTGTGACCATATTATAAATACTTAATATTTCTAGTGTATGTGCTCAGCCATGTCTGATTCTTTGTGACCCAGTGGGCTGCATCCCACAGGGCTCCTCTATCCATGGAATTTTCCAGGCAGAAAACATGTGACTTTTTATAAAAGAAGAGTCAGATTTTGTTGACAGAGATAATAAGTACTTAAACTTTCTGAGAGAGTATAAATTCATAACATATTTAAGTGTTCACTGTCCTAGCAGTTTTATTTTAGAGTTGTCATTTTAAACATTTTAAAAGGAATGATGTCTAATACATATTTTGACATTAAAAGATCTGAAGATAGAATAAGCTCAGAGAAACAAGTGGCAGGAGAGTGATATAGAGTACTCTGTTAGCTTTGTAACACTGGGTTTTTTGTAGTAGTTAAGTCTATGTATCATGGTTTTCACTACTAGATTCTATTCCCTAGCATTTTTTTAGGCCTTAGTATTTGTTGTTTGAGTGCTTAAAGTAATAGCTAGTGGGAAGCTGCTGTATAGCACAAGGAGCTGTTTCTCTACCTTGGTTTGAGATGTGCAACCTTAGATTGAGAAGGCACTTCTCAATCTTTCTGTACAGGATTTAAAATTCTGTATGTGATCATAAAGTCCTTTTTAGAGTTCATTTTAGTATTTATATTTCTTACAGTCTGACTAATGAAACATGAAGGCCTTAAGGATAACATTGTAGGGGTTTCCCTGGTGGCTCAGTGGTAAAGAATCTGCCTGCCAATGCAGGAGACAACAGGATAGATCCCTGATCTGGGAAGATACTATATGCTGTGGGAGCAGATAATCCTCTGTGCCACAATTGCTCTGCTCACATGCTACAACTGCTGAAGACTGCCCATCTAGACTGTGCTCTACAGCAGGAGAAGCTACCACAATGAGAAGCCCACACACCACAACTAGAGAGTAATTCCTACTGGCCCCAATAAGAAGAAGCCTGCACAGCAACAAAGACCCAGCACTGCTACAAATAAATAAAATTATATGTAAAAAAAGCACTAGTGTGAATTTTGACATTATACGATAGAAACATCAGTATTCAGTATGTTGTTCAATTGGTAAGTCGTGTCCAACTCTTTGTGACCAAGGACTGCAGCAAACCAGGGTTCCCTGTCCTTCATACTCCTGGAGTTTGCTCTAATCTGAGTCGATTGAGTTGGTGATGCCATAGCAACCTTCTACTCCTCTGTCGCCCCCTCCTGCTGCGTTAAATGTTCCCTAGTATCTGGTCTTTTCATGATTTGACTCTTCATTAGGTGTCCAGAGTATTGGAGCTTCAGCTTCACCATCTGTTCTTTCAGTGAATATTCAGGTTGGTTTTCTTTAGGATTGACTGGTTTGATCTTGCAATTCAAGGGACTCTCAAGGGTTTTCTCCAACACCACAGTTTGAAAGCATCAACTTTTTGACACTCAGTCTTTATGGTTCAACTCTCACATCATACACGACTTCTAGAAAAACTGTAGCTTTGACTATATGGGTATGTATTAATGAACTGATGTTCTCTGCTTTTTAATAATGCTGTCTAGGTTTTTTGTAGCTTTTCTTCCAGAAGTGACTGTCTTTTAATTGTGGCTTCAGTGACCATCTGCAGTGATTTTGGAACCCAAGAAAAGAAAATCTGTCATTGTTTCCATTTTTTTTCCCTTTGTTTTGGTGTGAAGTAATGGGACTGGATGTTAAAATCTTTGTGTTCTGAATGTTGAGTTTCAGGGTAGCTTTTTCACTCTTCTCTTTCATCCTCATCAAGAGACTCTTTAGTTTGCTTCACTTTCTGCCATTAGAATGTTATCATCTGCATATCTGAGGTTGTTGATATTTCTACCATCAGTCTTGATTCCAGATTGTGATTCATCCAGCCCTGCATTTTGTAAATAAGCAGCATGTCAGTATACAGCCAAGACTTACTCCTTTCCCAGTTTGGAACCAGTTGTTCCATGGTATTTTTTGTTGTTGTTGCTTCTCGACCTGCGTACAGGTTTTGTAGGAGGCAGGTATTGCCCTCTTAAAAATTTTCCAGTTTGCTGTGATCCACATAGGTAAATATAGCTTAGTCAGTGAAGTAGAAGTAGATGATTTTCTGAAATTCATTTGCCTTTTCTATGACCCAGTGGATGTTGGCAATTTGATCTCTGGTTCCTCTCTGTTTTCTAAATCCAGATTGTACATTTGGGAGTTCTCAGTTCATGTTCTGCTGAAACCTAGCTTGAAGGGTTTTGTGTATTACCTTGCTAGCTTGTAAAATGAGCTCAGTTGTACTATAATTGGAACATACTTTGGAAATGCCTGACTCTGGGATGAGAATCAGCACTACCTTTGTCAGTCCTAGGCCATTGCTGAATTTTCCAAATTTGCTGGTGTCTTGAGTGCAACACTTGAACAGCATCATCATTTAGGATTTGCATTAGCTCAGTTGGAATTCTGTCACCTCCACTAACTTTGTTCACAGTAATTTTCCCTAAGGCCCACTTGTCTTCACATTCAAGGATATCTGGCTCTAGGTGAGTGACCATACTGTTGTGGTTATGTGGGTCGTTAAGACTTTAATTGAATGCTTTGTCCATGTATTCGTGTGTGTGTGTGTGTGTGTGTGTCTGTGTTTGTGTGTGATGGTTTTTGCCCTACATCATTGTGAATCAGTCAAAGGTTTATATGTTCTCTCCATCCTGAACTGCCCTCCCTTCTCCCTACACAGCCTGTCCTTCAGGGTTGTCCCAGAGCATCAGGTTTGTGTGCACTGCTTCATGCCTCAAACTTGCACTGGTCATCTATTTTACATACAATGATATTCACGCTTCAATGCTATTTTCTCAAATCCCATTCTCGCCTTCTCCCATTGAGTCCCAAAGTCTGTTGTTTACACCTGTTTTCCTTTGGTGCCCTGCGTATAAGATGGTCAGTACTATCTTTCTAAATTCCATGTATTTGTGTTAATATACAGTATATGACTTTTTCTTTCTGACCTAACTTCACTCTGAATAATAGCTTCCAGGTTCATCCATCTCATTAAAACTAACTTAAATGCATACCTTTATAAAGCTGGGTAATATTCCTTTCTGTATATGTATAACTTCCTTATTGCTTAACCTGCTGATGGACAGCTCAGTTGATTCCATGTCCTAGCTATTGTAAACAGTGCTGCAGTGAACATTGGGGTACATGTGTCTCTTTCAGTTCTGGTTTCCTTGGAATGTTACCAGCAGTGGGATTGCTGGATCATATGACAGTTCTGTTCCCAGATTTTCAACAATCTCCACACTGCTGTCCATAGTGGCTGTACCAGTTTGCATTCACATAAACAATGTAATGTTGGGTGTTCATTGTGTGTGATGTGTTGAGGGCATCAACAGTCACACCCTCTCTAGCATTTATTATTTGATGACAGCTTTTCTGACTAGTGTGAGATGATACCTCATTGTGGTTTTGATTTTCATTTCTCTAATAATGAAGTTTCTCATTTCTCTAATAATGAATGAGTATTTTTTCAAGAGTTCATTACTCATCTGTGTATCTTTGGAGAAATGTCTATATAGGTCTTTTGTCCACTGCTTTTTATTGCTGCTGTTGTAAATTCGCTTCAGTCATGTCCAACTCTGTGCGACCCCATAGACAGCTGTCCACCAGGCTCCCCCCGTCCCTGGGATTCTCCAGGCAAGAACACTGGAGTGGGTTGCCATTTCCTTCTCCAGTGCATGAAAGTGAAAAGTGAAAGTGAAGTTGCTCAGTCATGTCTGACTATTAGGGACCCTGTGGACTGTAGCCTACCAGGCTCCTCTATCCATGGGATTTTCCAGGCAAAAGTACTGGAGTGGGGTGCCATTGCCTTCTCCAACTTTTTTATTGGGTTGTTCATATTTCTTGTATTGAGCTGCATTAACTGCTTGTATATTGTGGATATTAATACTTTGTCAGTTGTTTCATTTGCTGTTATTTTCTCCCATTCAGAAGGCTGTGTTTATCCCTTGCTTATTTATTGTGCAAAAGCTTTTAATTAGGTGCAGTTGCTTTATTTTTGTTTTTCTGTACATTGCTCTAGGTGGTGGGTCATAGAAAGCATGTGATGATTTATACTGAATACTGTTCTGTGTTTATTTTTCCCTCGAAGTTTTTAAGTTTTTGATCTTGTATTTAGGTGTTTAATCCATTTTGAGTTTATTTTTGTGTACAGTGTTAGAAAATGTTCTAATTTCATTCTTTTACATGTAGTTGAGAGTTTTCGCAGCACCACTGGTTGAAGAGACTGTCTTTCCTGCATTGTATATTTTTGTCTCATTTGTGAAAAATACAGTGTCCATAGGTACATAGATTTATTTCTGGACATTCTGTTTTGTTTTGTTGATCTATAGTTCTGTTTTTGTGTCACTACCAGACTGTGTTGATGACTATAGCTTTGTAGTACAGTCTGTAGTTAGGAAGGTTGATTTCTCCAGTTTCATACTTCTCAAGACTGCTTTGGCTATTTGGAGTCTTGTGTTTCCATAAATTGTGAAATTATTTGTTCTGGTTCTCTGAAAAATACCATTGGTAGTTTGATAGGGATTGCATTGAATATGCTAATAAAGAAAAATCAGAAAGAGAAATTCTAAGAAAACAACTCCATTCAGCATTGCAACAAAAGGAATAAAATGCTTGGGGAGTATACTCATTTTCACTGTATTGATTCTTACAATCCAAGAACATGGTATATTTCTCTATCTATTTGTGTTATCTTTGATTTCTTTCATTTGTATTTTGTAGTCTCCTCGATATAGATCTTCAGTTTCTTTAGGTAAATTTATTCCTAAGCATTTTATTCCTTTTGCAGTGTTGAGTGGGGTTGTTTGCTTAATTTCTCTTTCTGATTTTTCATTGTTAGCATGTAAGAATGCAAGGGAATTTCTGTATATTAATTTTATATCCTGCTACTTTACTATATTCTTCGATTAGCTCTAGGAGTTTTCTGGTGACATCTTTAGGGTTTTCTGTGTAGAGGACCTGCAATTAATGAGAGTTTAGCTTCTTTTCCAATCTGGATTCCTGTGATTTTGGTTATTTCTTTTTCTTCTCTGATTGCTGTGAGTAGAATTTCCAAAAGTGTGTTGAATAGTAGTGATGAGAGTGGGCACCCATGTCTAGTTCGTGATTTTAGAGTAAGTGCTTTCAGTGTTGCACCATTGATGGTAGTGTTTGCTGTGTCATATATGGCTTCTATCATGTTGAGATATGCTCCTTCTATGCCTACTTTCTGAAGAATTTTTATCATAAATAGGTGTGGAATTTTGTCAAAGGGACCTCTGCATCTATTAGAATAATCATACAGTTCTGTCTTTCAATTTATTAATATGTTTTGATTAATTTGTAAATATTGAAGAATCCTTGGCATTCCTGGAACCACACCTAGTTGACATGATGTTTGATCTTTCTAATATGTTTTTGGGTTCTGTTTGCTAGAATTTTATTGAGGATTCTTGCATCTACGTTTACCAGTTGTATTGTCCTGTAGTCTTCATTTTTTGTGGCATCTCTGTCTGGTTTTGGTTTCAGGGTTATGGTGGCCTCATTGAATGAGTTTGAGAGTTTTTCTTCCCTTGCAGTTTTCAGGAAGAGTTTCAGTAGAATAGGTGTTAACTCTTCTCTTTTGGTAGAGTTCATGTGTGAAACCATCTTGTCCTGGGCTTTTGATTATTAGAAGATTTTGGTTACAGTTTTAATTTCCATGCTTGTGATTATAATGTTCATATATTCTATTTCTTGTCCAGTTTTAGAAGGTTAAACTTTCTAAGTATTTGTGCATTTCCTCCAGGTTGTACATTTTGTTGGCATATAGTTGCTCATAGTTTTCTCTGATGATAGTTTGCATTTCTTTATTGTCCATTTTAATTTCTAGATTTTTTTTCTTTTTAATTTTATGGATTTGAATCTTTTCTCTTTTTTTCCTGATAAATCTGATTAACAGTTTGTTTATTTTATGTTCTCAAAGAATCAGCTTTTAGTTTACTGATCTTTGCTGTAGTCTCTTTCATTTTTTTTTTATCATTTATTTCTTCTCTAGTATTTATGTTTTTTTCCTTCTAAGAACTTTGGTGTTTTTTTCTTCTTTTTTTCTAGTTGCTTTACCTGTAAAGTTACGTTGTTTCTTTAATGTTTCTTTTGTTTCTTGAGGTAGGCTTGTATTGCTCTGAATTTCTGTCTTAGCATACTGCTTTTCCTGAATCCCGTATTTTTGATTTTTGTGTTTTCATCATTTGTTTCTGTGCATATTTTGATTTCCTTTCTAGTTTCTTCTATGATCTGTTGGTAATTTAGAAATGTGTTGTTTCATCTCTATTTGTTAGTATTTTACAGATTTTTTTGCTTCTGATTGGTATCTAATCTTAAGCATTGTGATCTGAAAAGATGGTTGAAATGACTTCAGTTTTTAAAGATTTACCAAGCCTTGATTTGTGGCCCAGAATGTGATCTCCTGGGGAATGATCCCTGTGTACTTGAGAAGAATGTGAAATACATTGTTTGTGGGTGAAATCCTCTGTAGATATTATGTCTAATGGGTTCAATGTATCATTTAAAATTTGTTTCCTTGTTGATTTTTATGTTGGATATTCTGTCTCTTGGTGTGAATTTGGTATTAAAGTCCCCCACTATTTATTTTGCTGTCAGTTTCCTCTTTAATAGTTGTTAGTATTTGCCTTATGTATTGAGGTACTCTTTATGCTGGGTTTGTATATATTTAGAATTGTTTTATCTTCTTCTGATTGATCCCTTGATCATTATGTATTGTTCTCCTTTGTGTCTTATAAAGGTCTTTATTTTAAGCTCTATCTGAATGTTGCTACTCTTTTTTTGGTCTATTTCATGAAATATCTTTTTCCACCCTCTCACTTTGGGCCTGTATATGTACCTAGGTTTGAGATGAGTCTTTTGTAGACAGCATATATATGGGTTTTGTTTTGTATCCATTTGGCTAGTCTTTGTCTTTTGATTTCCCCTTCACATCTGAAAGATGTCCTTGTTGGGTAGAGTAATTTTGGTTCTGGTTTTTCCCTTTCATCTCTTTAGGTATATACTATCATTCTGTCTAACCTGCAGAGTTTCTATTGAAAGATCAACTGTTATCCTTATGGGGATCCACTAGTATGTTATTTATTGCTTTTCTCTTGCTGCTATTAATAATTTGCTCTTTATGTTTAATTTTTGTTCGTTTGATTAATATATGTCTTGGTATGTTTGCCTAGGGTTTATCTTGTATGGGACTGTCTGGGCTCTTTGGACTTGGTTGTTTGTTTCCGTCCCAATTTTAGGAAAGTTTTCTGACTATTATCTTTTCAAATGCTTTCTCATGTCCTTTTCTTTTGTCTTCTTCTGGGACCCTCTGATTCGAATGTTGGGGAGTTTAACATTGTCTCAGAGGTCTCTGAGGTTGTCCTCATTTCTTTCTATATTTTCAGCTCTACTTCATTTATTTCCACCATTGTATCTTCTAGCTCACTTATCTTTTCTTTTGCCTCAGTTACTCTACTGTTGATTCCCTCCTGAGTGTTTTAATCTCTTCCTGCATTGTTCATTACTGATTCACTGTTCTTTATGTCTTCTAGGTCCTTGTTAAACATTTCTTGCATCATCTTAATACGAGTCTGTAGTCTGTTTGTAACTCCATTTTGTTTCAAGATTTTGGAGTATCTTTATTATCATTATTCTGAATTATTTTTCAGAGAAACTCCTTTTCTCCTCTTTGGTTTGGTTCATTTTTATCATGTTCCTTCACCTAATGGATATTTTTCTGCCCTCTCATTTTGTTTAGTTTACTGTGTTTGGGGGTCTCCTTTCTGAAGGCTGGAGGGTTGTAGTTCCTCTTATTTGTGGATGGGGTTGGATCCCGTGTGTGGGGTTGGACCTTTGCTTGTGAAGGTTTCCTGCTTGGGAGAACTTGTTTTGTGTTTTGGTGAATGGAGCTGGACATTGTCACTCTGTAGGGCAAGAAATGTCCAAGAGTGAGTTTTGCTGTGTCTGTGGATTTGAAATGGTGTGTGAGGTATCTTGTATTGGAACTTGCTATATTGGAATTTGTGTTGGAACTTGCTGGCTCTTCAGTGAAGCTTGGTTTTAGTGTAGGCATGGAGAGTTCTGGATAATTTTTTGTCTATTAATGTTCCTTTGGGTCAGAAGTTCTACAGTGTTCTAAAGTTATGAAGTTGAGCCTCCACCTGTGTGTTTGAGTTGCCCTCCTCGGGAGCAGTAAAGCTTCTGTCTTCACAGCACTAAAGATAAACCCCAAGGTTAATGTTGAAACAACTCTCCACAGCCAGGAATACTCAGAGAGATTCACATAGTTACATAGAGAAGAGAAGAGGAAAGAGGGAGTTAAAGTGACCAGGTCGAGAAAAGGGAGAGTTAGAGGGGGAGAGAGCAATAAAGACAGCAATAAACTGCCGGAGTGAAAATAGATACTGCAAAGTAGACTCCAAAGGCTCAAAATTAATAACAAGTATCAAAAAGCAAAGACCGAAAAACTAGGATAGAAATTAGACTCTCAATATAGTACAGTAAAGTATAATACAAAAAATATAAAACTAATTCTGTCATAAAATATTAAAAAGTGTATGGAATTTGTTTAAAAATTGGGCTTTTTAAAGAAGAGTAATAGACTACAAATATGAAAGTTAGGGAGATAAGAACAAATTTTTTCTTTTTAATTAAAAATGATAGTAAAATTTATATAGGAATTTCTCTGGAGTTGTTGTGGGCTGTGTGGGGTCGGTTAAGTATTAAATAATCCCCTATTCTGGCCTGTACTTGTTCTCAAAGTCTGTTCTTGACCCTTAGATGCACAATCTCAACTGCTGGGATTTAATCTGTTTCATCTACCACTTCCTGGTGGTTCCCCCTTCTTTGCTTATTTTGGCCTCCTGTGTTTGGAAGTTTTTTCAGTGTCTAATATCTGCCCTGACTTGAAGGGGCAGAGGTGACCATTTATTCAGGCTCACTTGTTCTATTGTGGAGAAGGGAATGGCAAACCACTTCAGGATTCTTGCCTTGATAACCCCATGAACAGTATGAAAAGGCAAAATGATAGGAAACTGAAAGAGGAACTCCCCAGGTCAGTAGGTACTCAGTATGCTACTGGGGATCAATGGAGAAATAACTCCAGAAAGAATGAAGGGGTGTAGCCAAAGCAAAAACACAGTACCCAGTTGTGGATGTGCCAGGTTATAGAAGCAAGGTCTGATGCCGTAAAGAACAATATTGCATAGGAACCTGGAATATTAGGTCCATCAATCAAGGCAAACTGGAAGTGTTCAAACAGGAGATGGCAAATGTGAACATCGACATTCTTGGAATTAGTGAACTAAGATGGACTGGAATGGGTGAATTTAACTCAGATGACCATTATATCTACTACTGTGGGCAGGAATCCCTTAGAAGAAACGGAATAGCCATCATGGTCAACAAGAGTCTGAAATGCAGTACTTGGATGTAACCTCAAAAATGACAGAATGATCTCTGCTCATTTTCAAGGCAAACCATTCAATACCATGGTAATCCAAGCCTATGCCCCAACCAGCAATATTGAAGAAGCCAAAGTTGAATGGATCTATGAAGACCTACAAGACCTTCTAGAACTAACACCCAAAAGAGATGTCCTTTTCATTACAGGGGACTGGAAGTAGAAAGTCATGAAACACCTGGAGTAACAGGCAAATTTGTAACAGAATGAAGTATGGCAAAGGCTAATAGAATTTTGCCAAGAGAATGCACTGGTCAGAGCAAAAACCCTCTTTCAACAACACAAGAGAAGACTTTACACATGGACATCACCAGATGGTCAACATCAAAATTAGATTATTATATTCTTTGCAGCCAAAGATGGAGAAGCTCTCTACAGTCAGCAAAAACAAGACTGGGAGCTGACTGTGGCTCAGATCATGAACTCCTTATGCCAAATTCATACGTAAATTGAAGAAAGTAGGGAAAACCTCTAGACCATTCAGGTATGACCTAAAACAGATCCCCTATGATTATTCAGTGGAAGTGAGAAATAGTCTTAAGGGACTAAATCTGATAGACAGAGTGCCTGATGAACTATGGACAGAGGTTCATGACATTGTTCGGGAGACAGGGATTAAGACTGTCTCCATGGAAAAGAAATGCAAAAAAGCAGAATGGCTATCTGAGGAGGCCTTCCAAATAGCTGTGAAAAGAAGAGATGCGAAGAGGAAAGATATTCCCACTTGAATGCAGAATTTTAAAGAATAGCAAGGAGAGATTAAGAAAGCCTTCCTCAGTGATCAATGCAAAGAAATAGAGGAAAACAATAGAATGGGAAAAACTAGAGATTTCTTCAAGAAAATTAGATACCAAGGGAATATTTCATGCAAAGATGAGCTTGCTAAAGGACAGAGATGGTACTGACCTAACAGAAGCAGAAGATGTTAAGAAGAGGTGGCAAGAATACATAGCAAAACTTTACAGAAAAGATCTTCATGACCGAAATAATCACGATGGTGGGATCAGTCACACTGACCTAGAACTAGACATCCTGGAATGTGAAGTGAAGTGGGCCTTGGAAAGCATCACTACAAACAAAGCTAGTGGAGGTGATGAATTCCAGTTCAGCTATTTCAAATCCTGAAAGATGATGCTGTGAATGTGCTATACTCAATATGCCAACAAATTTGGAAAACTCAGCAGTGGCCACAGGACTGGAAAAGGTCAGTTTTCATTCCAATCTCAAAGAAAGGCAATGCCAAAGCATGTTCAAACTACCACACAATTGCACTCATCGCACTGGATATGAACAACAGATTGGTTCCAAATAGGAAAAGAAGTATGTCAAGGCTGTATATTGTCACCCTACTTATTTAACTTATATGAAGAGTACATCATGAGAAACGCTGAGCTGGAGGAAGCACAGGTTGGAATCAAGATTGCTGGGAGAAATATCAATAACCTCAGATATGCAGATGACACCAACCTTTTGGCCAAAGTGAAGAACTAAAGAGCCTCTTGATGAAAGTAAAAGAGGAGAGTGAAAAAGTTGGCTTAAAGCTCAACATTCAGAAAACCAAGATCGTGGCATCTAGTCCCATCACTTCATGGCAAATAGATCGAGAAAGAGTGTAAACAGCGTCAGTCTTTATTTTCTTGGCTTCCAAGGTCATTGCAGATGGTGATTGCAGCCATGAAATTAAAAGATAATTAATCCTTGGAAGGAAAGTTATGACCAACCTAGATAGCATATTAAAAAGCAGAGACATTAGTTTGCCAACAAACATCTACCTAGTCAAGGTTAGTCATGTATGGATGACTAGCTGAACTGTGAAGAAAGCTGACCACTGAAGAATTGATGCTTTTGAACTGTGGTGTTGGAGAAGACTCTTGAGAGTCCCTTGGACTGCAAGGTGATCCAGCCAATCCATCCTAAAGGAGATTAGTTCTGGATGTTCATTGGCAGGACTGATACTGAAGCTGAAACTCCAGTACTTGGCCACCTTAAGCCAAGTGTGGACTCATTGGAAAAGACCCTAGTGCTGGGAAGGATTCAGGGTAGGAGGAGAAGGGGACAACAGTTGGTGAAATGGCTCAATGGCATCGCTGACTGAATGGACCTGAGTTTGTGCAGGCTCCAGAAGTTGGTGATGGACAGGGAGGCCTGGCATGCTGCGATGCATGGGGTTGCAAAGAGTCAGACACGACTGAGTGACTGAACTGAAGTGAGCTGCTCAGTTGTGTGTTGAGAGTGACAAATACTGCAAGCAAATACTGCTGGGATGTGTCAGGAGTGCTCACAGTGAGTGGACCACATAGGGTTGCTATAGCCCAAACTGCTGTGTACTTCCCAGGTCCATACTACTCCGTCCCTTGAGTCGTCTGCAAGGACCCTGTCCATGGATTGCCCTTGGTTTCGTGCACGTCCCAGGTCCAGGCAGGTGAGCAGTGTGTCTTGTGCTTCTTCCTGATCCCAGCAGCTTGGTTTCCTGGGTGTGCTGCAAGAGCTTAGTCTCAGGTGTGCTTAGGGTACTGGTCTTAGGTTGTAATACTCCTGGCTGATGTGAACCATCCAGGATCCCAGGAAGACATAGTTAGTGACTGGTAACCCGCTCACACCTTGGTGGGAGAAGTGTCTGGGGCTGAGACTGCAGAGGCCCCTTGCCTTCTGCCTCTGGCTATGGTGTACCTGCCGTCATCCTCCAGAGAGGGAGGGCCATTGGCAGGATGCTTACTCTCTTGGTGTTCCCTAGGGTGCAATCCTTTGTTCTGTGATTGTGGCAGGGGTTACAGTGAGATGTAGAGCTCTCCTCTGAAAAGGTCTTTCTTTTCTGTCTGTGGAGCTCCCAGCGAATGGGTTGCTGTATCACATTAGCTCCCTCAGATTGCCCTCTGGGCACTTAAGCCTGATCTTAACCCTAAAGACCAATAATGCCGCCCATGCCTCACCCAGCCCCTACTATATTTGGGCAGAAGTGAACTTGTGAGCCTTTTGCTTTTCTGCTTGTAATGTGGTTTGGTGCTACTTCTGTGGTGAATTTTTTTTTTCCATTATATTGCCCTTGATTCCAGAGCTCTTCACTGACCCCCTCTGTGATAGGGGTTCGTATTGTGTGGAAACTCCTACATAACTCCCTCCCCAGGTGAGGTCTCTGTCTTTCCTACCTTCTTTTGAAAATATTACCTTTCGTTTCTTGTATCTGGTCTTCTCCACCAGCATTCAGAAGTTTTATGAAAGTTGCTCCACATTCATTTGATCTTTTGATGGATCTCTGGGGGAGAAAGTGGTCTCCTCATTCAATCCTCTACCATCTTGGGACCTTCTTCTCTCTTCTCTGTGTTCTTGTCATATATTCTTATTCTTTTCTGCTACTGTTAGGTTCTTGCCATTTCTGTTCATTATCCATGCCCATCCTTGCATTAATTTTTCCTTGCTTTCTTAATTTTCTTGAAGACGTCTTTCCTATCTTTTGGTTTCCTGTAGTTTTTGCATTGTTCATTTAAGTTTTCTTATCTCTTCTTGCTGTTCTCTGAAGCTGTGCATTCAGGTGGATATATCTTTTCAGTTTCTCCTTTGACTTTCACTTCTTTTCTCAGCTATTTGTAAGGCCACCTCAGACAACCACTTTTACCTTCTCGCATTTCTTTTTCTTGGAAATAATTTTAGTCATCACCTCCTATACAGTATTGTAAACTTTTGTGTATAGTTCTTCAGGTACTCTGTCCGATCTAATTCCTTGAAACTATTTGTCACTTCCACTATATAATCTTTTTTTTTTTTTTTTATTATTGTTTTTGCCATACATTGTCATGATATCACCATGGGTTTACATATGCTTCCCTTCCAGGTCCCCCCTCCCTCCTCCCTCCCCCCCGGGAAATCTCGCTGCACCAGTCCCGAGCATCAATCCTGGGCTGGCGATTGATTAGACACATGACAATTAACATGCTTCAATGCCCTTCTCCCATCTCATCCCACCCTTACCCTCATCCACAAAGTCCACAAGTCTATTCTAAACATCTGCGTTCCTTTTGTTGTCTCCCATGTTGGGTTCTCATTACTGTCTTTCTAAATTCCATATATATGTGTTAATATACTGTATTGTTGTTTTTGCTTCTGGCTTACTTCACTCTGGATAATGGGCTCCAGTTTCGTCCATCTGAGTAGAATTGCTTCAAATGAATTTTTTTTTTAATGCTGAGTAATATTCCATTGTGTATATATACCACAGCTTTCTTATCCATTCGTCAGTTGATGGGCATCTAGGTTGCTTCCATGTCCTGGCTATTGTAAACAATGCAGCGATGAACATTGGGGTGCACGTGGCTCTTTCAATTCTGGTTTCCTCGGTGTATATGCCCAGCAGTGGGATTGCCGGGTCATATGGCAGGTCTATTTGCAGCTTTTTAAGGAACCTCCACACTGTTTTCCATAGTGGCTGTACTAGTTTGCATTCCCACCAACAGTGTAAGAGGGTTCCCTTTTCTCCACATCCTCTCCAGCATTTATTGCTTGTAGACTTTTGGATGGCAGCCATTCTGACTGGTGTAAAGTGGTACCTCATTGTGGTTTTGATTTGCATTTCTCTGATAATGAGTGATGTTGAGCATCTTTTCATGTGTTTGTTAGCCATTTTTATATCTTCTTGGAGAAATGTCTGTTAAGTTCTTTGGCCCACTTTTTAATTGGGTTGTTTATTTTTCTAGAATGGAGCTGCAGGAGTTGTTTGTATATTTTTGAGATTAATTGTTTGTCTGTTGCTTCATTGGCTATTATTTTCTCCCATTCTGAAGGCTGTCTTTTCACCTTGCTTATAGTTTCCTTTGTTGTGCAAAAGCTTTTAATTTTAATTAGGTCCCATTTGTTTATTCGTGTTTTTATTTCCAATATTCTGGGAGGTGGGTCATGGAGTATCCCGCTTTGGATTATAGCAGAGAGTGTTTTGCCTATGTTATCCTCTAGGAGTTTTATAGTTTCTGGTCTTATGCTTAGATCTTTGATCCATTTTGAGTTTATCTTTGTGTATGGTGTTAGAAAGTGTTCTAGTTTCATTCTTTTACAAGTGGCTGTCCAGTTTTCCCAGCACCACTTGTTAAAGAGGTTGTCTTTTCTCCATTGTATATTCTTGCCTCCTTTGTCAAAGATAAGGTGTCCATAGATGCGTGGATTTATCTCTGGGCTTTCTATTCTGTTCCATTGATCTATGTTTCTGTCTTTGTGCCAGTACCATACTGTCTTAATGACTGTGGATTTGTAGTATAGCCTAAAGTCAGGTAGGTTGATTCCGCCAGTTCCATTCTTCTTTCTCAAGATTGCTTTGGCTATACGAGGTTTTTTGTATTTCCATACAAATTGAGAAATTATTTGTTCTAATTCTTTGAAGAAGACCTCTGGTAGCTTGATAGGAATTGCATTGAATCTATAGATTGCTTTAGGTAGTATACTCATTTTCACTATATTGATTCTTCCAATCCATGAGCACGGTACATTTCTCCATCTGTTTGTGTCCTCCTTGATTTCTTTCATCAGTGTTCTATAGTTTTCTATATACAAGTCTTTTGATTCTTTAGGTAGAAATACTCCTAAGTATTTTATTCTTTTTGTTTCGATGGTGAATGGGATTGTTTCCTTAATTTCTCTTTCTCCACTATATAATCTTAACGAAATTGGTTTAGGTCATATCTGAATGGCATGGTTTTCCTGGCTTTCTTCAATTTAAGTCTCATTTTGACAATAAGTATTCATGATCTGAGCCACAATCAGCTACAGGTCATCTTTTTGCTGATTTTATAGAACTTCTCCGTCTTTGGCTGCAAAGAATATGATCAATCTGGTTTCGTTTTTGCCCATCTGGTAATGTTTATTTCTAGAGTCTTCTCTTGTATTGTTGGGAGAGGTTGTTTAGCATTGTGAAAGTGTTAGTCACTTAGTTGTGCCTGACTCTTTGTGACCCTATGGACCATAGCCTGTCAGGCTTCTCTGGCATTGGAATTTTCCACATGAGGATGCTAGAGTGGGTTGCCATGCCCTTCTTCAGGGTATCTTCCCAACCTAGGGATCGAATCCAGGTTTCCCACATTGCAGGCAGATTCTTTACTGTTTGACCTACCTGGAAAGCCCGTTTAACAGTGTAATTGCTAATAATTATGGTAGTAGGTGTTACTCAGTTTTATAGAGTCCGGGAAGTTTAAGTGCCTAGTTATGTATGAATGGAATTGGGCCTTCAGAATCTGCTAAACTTATGTGTTATGTTATTCTTATCTTGGTATGCTTTTTAAGAATTTGGTAATACATTTTGTCTTAAGTCTCTTCAGAATTTGTTTCATTAATCTATGCTTTACTGAGTAACTTAGAGAGACTCTGTATTCAGTAAGTGGTAAATAATAAACTTTTTTTTTTGACACGTGTAGGATACATATAGTGCAGAATTTTTTTCCTTCATAGCTTCTGTCCAGCCGTTACTAAGTAAATTCTCACTTTATTTTGTAAAGCACTTCCTTTATTTAAGGATTTTTTTCCCCCCAAGGTACAAAAGCTGTCCAAGAATGAAGTGCTCATGGTGAACATAGGATCCCTTTCAACAGGAGGAAGAGTTAGTGCCGTCAAGGCCGATTTGGGTAAAATAGTTCTCACTAATCCTGTGTGCACAGAAGTGGGAGAAAAAATAGCCCTAAGCCGAAGAGTTGAGAAACATTGGCGGTACGTTTATCAACTTTAATTTTTCATTTCAAAACAATACACATTTTGTTGTGGTATATTTGTTCTTAATGGTATATGCATGTACAGGTACAAACTCTTTTCCTTGAACCTTGAATTCAGTGCTTCTCAAGGCTTAACTCAGCAGTGTATGTGAATCACTAAAATCTATACTTTCTCCTTGCTGAGTAAAGCTGCATTTCAGTTTTTACCCTATGTACTGAAACGGGGTTTCATTTAGTCTCAAATATAGTTTGTATAAGATCAAATAATTCAGAATCAGTCATTTTGTTTTCTTTGACTTTTTGTATAGATGCATCATTTATTTTATTTTATTATTCATATCATATATCATATTAGTCATATTCATACAATATTACTACATGTGTCTATACACATATACACATATTTATATATATGTGTATATATATATATATACCTTTTTTCAAAATAACTGAGTAGGTAAAATACTCTGAAATTCTTAGTAAGAATAAGGATATTCTCTTATTCAGCTAGTTCAAAGAGTTTAACATTGGCAGAATATAAAACTTGCAGTTTTATTTTCAGTTTTGTCATCCGTCTCAACATTGTCCTTTACTGAATTTTCCTTCCTTCAGCCCTGTTCATGGATTTCGTTTTCATTTCCATTTCATTTTCCTTTAGTTTTTTTTCTTTCTTTTAAGTTTGCATATTTGGATTACTTCTTTCCTTCATTTTTTCCTCTCACTTTGTGTACTTCATGGCATGTGGAACCTTCCCAACTAGGGATCAATCAAACTTGGACCTTCTCCTGAAATGGAAGCACAGAGTCTTAACCAGTGGACTGCCAACGAATTCCTTCCTGTACTCTTATTTAACATGGAACTTTTTCTTGTCTTAACATGAATTAAAATTTCAGTAGTACAAATCAGTTAGTTTATGCAGTCTTTCTCAATTTCAGTTTGATATTTTGTCATATTACACTTTGGAGAAGGAAATGACAACGCACTCCACCATTCTTACCTGGAGAAACCCAGGGACAGAGGAGCCTGGTGGACTGCTGTTTGTGGGGTCACACAGAGTCAGACATGACTGAAGCAACTTAGCAGACACAGCAGCAGCAGCAGCATATTACATTTACATTATTTGTCATAGTCCATATTGGCTTATTGTTTGTGGTATGTCCTTATCATACAGGCACAGAATATCTGGCCATACTTGGTTGAAGAGGTTATTTTTGTTCATACAAGGCATCTGATTTTTCTGTTTAAGGTTTTGTTTTTCTTTTTGATGAATAAACAGACTATTTGGAGAACCCTTGATAAGATGGCAGATAGCTTGCTTCTGATGAAATTGCCTCCCCCTTGCCCTCATGATTATTTTTGCTTGATCTCTCTGGGATTGATCTTCACTGTGTGTTAGTTTAGCACATTTATCATCTGCCAGTTTTCTTTTTTTATTTATTTAGATACTATAATGTGGCCTCAAAGGTGTATAGGTTACTCAATTGATTATGATCCATTACTGATTTTTTGTTTTGAATACACATTTTATTTATTTATTTATTTTCTTTTTTTTAATTAATTATTATTTTTTTTAATTGTTTTTGCCATACATTGTCATGATATCACCATGGGTTTACATATGCTTCCCCTCCGGAACCCCCCTCCCTCCTCCCTCCCCCCGGGAAATCTCGCTGCCCCAGCCCTGAGCATCAATCCTGGGCTGGCGATTGATTAGACATATGATAATTAACATGCTTCAATGCCCTTCTCCCATATCATCCCACCCTTACCCTCATCCACAAAGTCCACGAGTCCACTCTATACATCTGCGTTCCTTTTGCTGTCTCGTATGTTGGGTTCTCGTTACCGTCTTTCTAAATTCCATGTATATGCGTTAATATACTGTATTGTTTTTGCTTCTGGCTTACTTCACTCTGGATAATGGGCTCCAGTTTCGTCCATCTGAGTAGAATTGCTTCAAATGAATTTTTTTTTAATGCTGAGTAATAGTCCATTGTGTATATGTACCACAGCTTTCTTATCCATTCGTCAGTTGATGGGCATCTAGGTGGCTTCCATGTCCTGGCTATTGTAAACAATGCAGCGATGAACATTGGGGTACACGTGTCTCTTTCAATTCTGGTTTCCTCGGTGTGTATGCCCAGCAGTGGGATTGCTGGGTCATATGGCAGGTCTATTTGCAGCTTTTTAAGGAACCTCCACACTGTTTTCCATAGTGGCTGTACTAGTTTGCATTCCCACCAACAGTTTAAGAGGGTTCCCTTTTCTGCACATCCTCCCCAGCATTTATTGCTTGTAGACTTTTGGATGGCAGCCATTCTGACTGGTGTAAAGTGGTACCTCATTGTGGTTTTGATTTGCATTTCTCTGAAAATGAAATTTTAAAAATTTATTTATTTTTTGTTGTACTGAGATTTTGTTGTGCAAGCAGTTCCGTGAGTTGTGGTGAGCGCATGCTACTTTTCGTTGTGCTGCTTGGACTTAGTGGTTCCAACATCTGGGCTAAGTAGTTGTGTCTCAAGGGGTCTAGACCACTAGCCTAAGTGGTTATAGTGCAGGGGTTTAGTAACTGCAGCATATATGAATTCCTGGATGGGGTTGAGTGTCTCTCCTGCACTGCCAGGTAGACTCTCAACTACTGGACCACTAGGGAAATTCTTGTGTTTTTCATTTGGATGATCATGACTCACATTGACTATTGTGATTCTCTTCAGGTGTGTTCCCATGTTCCTTTTTTTTTTTGTAAATTAATTAATTAATTTATATTGTAGTAGTTTTTGCCACACATTCCATGAATCAGCCATGGGTATACATGTGTCCCCCATCCTAAACCCCTCTGCCACCTCCCTTGCCAGTCCATCCGTCAGCTTTGTCCCAGTGCTCCGGCTTTGAGAACCCTGCCTCATACACTGAACCTCGACTGGCAATCTGCTGCACATATGGCAGTATACATCTTTCAATGCTGTTCTCTCAAATCATCTCACCCTCGCTTTCTCCCACAGAGTCCAAAAGTCTTTTCTTTACATCTGTATCTCTTTTCTTAATTTGCATATAGGGTCATCATTACCATCTTTCTAAATTCCATATATATGTGTTAGTATACTGTATTGATGTTTTTCTTTCAGACTTACTTCACTCTGTCTAATACTGTCCATTTCATCCACCTCATTAGAACTGATCAAATGTATTCTTTTTAATGGCTGAGTAATATTCCGTTGTGTATATGTACCACAGCTTCCTTATCCATTCGTCTGTTGATGGACATTTAGGTTGCTTCCATGTCCTGACTATTGTAAGCAATACTGCGATGAACTTTGGGGTACACGTGTCTCTTTCAATTCTGGTTTCCTTGGTGTGTACGCGCAGCAGTGGAATTGCTGGGTTGTATGCCACTTCTGTTTCCAGTTTTTTAAGGAATCTCCACACTGTTTTCCATAGTGGCTGTGCTAGTTTGCATTCCCACCAACAGTGTAAGAGGGTTACATTTTCTCTGACCCTCTCCAGCATTTTTTGTTTATAGACTTTTGGATAGCAGCCATTCTGACTGGCATGAGATGGTACCGCTTTATGGTTTTTATTTTCATTTCTCTGATAATGAGTGATGTTGAGCATCTTTTCATGTGTTTGTTAGCCACCTGTATGTCTTCTTCAGAGAAATGTCTGTTTAATTCTTTGACCCATTTTTTGATTGGGTTTATTTTTCTGGTATTGAGCTGCTTGTATATTTTTCAGGTTAATTCTTAGTCAGTTGCTGCATTTGCTATTATTTTCTCCCACTGTAAAGGCTGTCTTTTCACCTTGCTTATAGTTTCCTTCGTTGTGCAAAAGCTTTTAAGTTTAATTTGGTCACATTTGTTTATTTTTGGTTTTATTTCCACTGCACAGGGAGGTGAATCATAGAGGATCCTGGTGTGATTTATGTCAGAGAGTTTTGCCTATGTTTTCTAAACTAGAAGTTTTATAGATTCTGGCCTAACATTTAGATCTTTAATTAATTTTGGTTTATTTTTGTGTATGGTGTTAGAAAGTGTTCTAGTTCATTCTTTTACAAGCAGTTGACCAGTTTTCCCAGCACCACTTGTTAAAGAGATTGTCTTTTCTCCATTGTATATTCTTGCCTCCTTTTTCAAAGATAAAGTGTTCATAGGTACATAGATTTATCTGTGGGCTTTCTATTTTGTTCCATTGATCTATATTTCTGTCTCTGTGCCAGTACCATACTGTCTTGATGACTGTGACTTTGTAGTATAGTCTAAAGTCAGGTAGGTTGATTCCTCCAGTTCCATTCTTTCTCAAGATTGCTTTGGCTATTCCAGTTTCTTTGTATTTCCATACAAATTGTGAAATTATTTGTTCTAGTTCTCTGAAAAAGACGGCTGATAGCTTGATAGGAATTGCAATGAATCTGTAGATTGCTCTGGGTAGTATACTCATTTTCACTATATTGATTCTTCCAATCCATGAACACGGTACATTTCTCCATCTATTTGTGTCCTCTTTTATTTCCTTCATCAGTGCTTTATAGTTTTCTATATATAGGTCTTTTGTTTCTTTAGGTAGATATATTCCTAAGTATTTTATTCTTTTCATGGCAATGGTGAATGGAATTGTTTCCTCAATTTCTCTTTCAGTTTTTTCTTTGTTAGTGTATAGGAATGCAAGGGATTTCTGTGTATTGATTTTACATCCTGCAACTTAACTATATTCATTGATTAGCTCTGATAATTTTCTGGTGGTGTCTTTAGGGTTTTCTGTGTAGAGGATCATGTCATCTACAGAGTTTTACTTCTTTTCCAATCTGGATTCCTTGTATTTCTTTTCTGATGGCTGTGGCTAAAAGTTCCAAAACTATGTTGAATAGTAGTGGTGAGAGTGGGTACCCTTGTCTTGTTCCTGACTTCAGGGGAAATGCTTTCAGTTTTTTACCATTGAGGATAGTGTTTGCTATGGGTTTATCATATAAGGCTTTTGTTATGTTGAGGTCTGTTCCTTCTATTCCTGCTTTTTGGAGGGTTTTTGTCATAAATGGATGTTGAATTTTGTCAAAGGATTTCTCTGTATCTCTTTAGATCATCATATGGTTTTTATATTTGCATTTGTTAGTGTGGTGTATCACATTGATTGATTTGTGAATATTGAAGAATCCTTGCATCCCTGGGATAAAGCCCACTTGGTCATGATGTATGATCTTTTTAATATGTTGTTGGATTCTGTTTGCTAGAATTTTGTTGAGAATTTTTTCATCTGTGTTCATCAGTGGTGTTGGCCTGTGGTTTTCTTATTTTGTGGCATCTTTTTTTGGTAATATGGTGATGGTGGCTTCATAAGCCACTGACATTTTTTGCAAGAGTTTGAGTAGGATGTGTGTTAGTTCTTCTTCAAATTTTTGGTAGAATTTACCTGTGAAGCCATTTGGTCCTGGGCTTTTGTTTGTTGGAAGATTTTTGATTACAGTTCAGATTTCTGTGCTTTTGAGGAGTTTTTTAAGATATCCTGTTTCTTCCTGGCTCAGGTTTGGAATATTATACTTTTCCAAGAATTCATCCATTTTTTCCAAGTTGTCTTTTTTTTCGTCATAAGGTTGCTAATAGTAGTCTCTTACGATCCTTTGTATTTCTCTGTTATCTGTTGTGATTTCTGCGTTTTCATTTCTAATTTTGTTGATCTGATTCTTCTCCCTTTTTTCCTTGAAGAGCCTGAGTAATGGTTTGTCTTTATTTATCTTCTTGAAGAATCAGCTGTTTTGTGGATTTTTGTCATAGTCTCCTTTGGGTTTTTTTTCCATTTATTTCTGCCATAACCTTTTATGATTTCTTTCCTTCTGCTAACCCTAGGGTTCTTCATTTCTTCTTTTTCTAATTGCCTTAGGTGTAAAGTTAGGTTATTTGATTTTTCTCTTGTTTCTTCAGGTAGGTTTTTATTACTATGAAGCTTCCCTTAGCACTGCTTTTACTGAATCTCATGGGCTTTGGGTTATCATGTTTTCATTTTCATTTGTTTCTTTGTATATTTTGATTTCTTCTGTGATTTGTTGTTTATTCAGAAGCGTGATGTTTAGGCTCCATATGTTTGTATTTTTAATAGATTTTTTTCCTGTAGTTGACATTTAACCTTACCACATTGTGATCAGAAACTATACCTGAAGTGATTTCATTATCAGTGCTAGATTTATGGCACAGGATGTGATCTGTTTTGGAGAAGGTCCTGTGTGCACTTGAGAAAAAGGTGGAATTCATTGTTTTGGGGTCAAATGTCCTATAGATATCAATTAGGTCTAACTGGTCCATTGTATCATTTAAATTTTGTGTTTCCTTGCTAGTTTTCTTTTTGATTGATCTAACCACAAGTGTGAGAGGGGTAGTAAAGTCTCCCACTATTATTGTGTTACTGTTAACTTCCCTTTTCATACTTGTTAGCATTGCCTTATATATTGCGATGCTCCTATTTTGGGTGCATATATATTTATTATTGTTACGTCTTTTTCTTGGACTGATCTTCTCATCATTGTGTAGTGTCTTCTTTGTGTCTTTTCATGGCCTTTATTGCTACTGCTGCCTTCTTTTGGTCTCTATCTGCATGAAATCTCTTTTTCCAGCCCTTCACTTTCAGTCTGTATGTGTCCGTGGTTTTGAGGTGGGTCTCTTGTAGACAACATATATAGGGGACTTACTTTAGTATCCTTTCAGCCAGTCTTTGTTTTTGTTTGCATCATTCAACCCATTTACATTTAAGGTAGTAATTACTAAGTATGATCCTGTTGCCATTTACTTTGTTGTGTTGGGTTTGAGTTTATAAATCTCTATGTGTTTCCTGTCTAGAGAAGATCCTTTAGCATTTGTTTAAGAGCTGGATTGATGGTGCTGTATTCTCTCAGCTTTTGCTTGTCTGTAAAGCTTTTGATTTCTTCTTTTAATTTGAATGAGATCCTTGCTGGGTACGGTAATACGGGCTGTATGTTTTTCTCTTTCATCACTTTAAGTATGTCCTGCCATTCTTTTCTGGCCTGAAGAGTTAGTATTGAGAGATCAGCTTTTATCCTTATTGGCATCCCCTTGTATGTTATTTATTCCTTTTCCCTTGCTCCTTTTAATAGTTACCCTTTGTGTTTGATCTTCTTTAACTTGATTAATATGTGTCTTTGGGTATTTCGCCTTGAGTTTATCCTGTTTGGGACTCTGTGGGTTTCGTGGACTGGGAAGCTTTCAACTGTTATCTCCTCGAGTATTTTCTCATGGCCTTACTTTTTGTCTTCTTCTGAGACTCCTCTGATTTGAATGTTGGGGCATTTAACTTGTTCCAGAGGTCTGTGACGTTGTGCTCACTTCTTTTAATTTTTTCATTTATTTCCACCATTTTATCTTCTACCTCGCTTATCCTGTCTTCTGCCTCAGTTATTCTATTGTTAGTTCCCTCCAGAGTGCCGTTTTTCTCAGTTACTGCCTTATTCAATGCTGATTGTCTTTTTTTAATTTTTTTGTAGGTCCTTGTTAAATATTTCTTGCATTTTCTCAATCCTTGTCTCCAGTCTATTTAAGTATAACTCCACTTTGTTTTCAAGATTTTGGATCATCTTTACTTTCATTATTCTGAATTCTTTTGCAGGTAGACTGCTTATCTTCTCTTTGGTTTGATTTGTTGGGTATTTATCATGTTACTTTACCTGCTGAGTATTTCTCTGTCTTTTCATTTTGTTTAGATTGCTGTGTTCGGGGTGGGCTATCTGTGTGCTGGAAGTTTGTGGTTCCTCTATTGTGGAGGTTGCTCCCTGTGCGTTGGGTTAGACTAGTGGCATGTCCTGTCACATTCTCCTGGTTAGGGAAGCTTGCGTAGGTGTTCTGATGGGTCGAGTTGTATCTCTTCTGTCTGGAGCTCAGTGAAGTGTCCAGTAGTGAGTTTTGAGGTGTCTGTGGGTTTGTGTGACTTTGGGTATCCTATATTTTTATGCTCAGGTCTGTGTTCCTGGGTTGCTGGAAATTAGCGTGTCTTCTAAGCTAACGTTCTAGAACGTGTTACTCTTTTGTAGAGCTTAATTTTCGTGTAGGTATGGAGGCTTTTGGTTCAGCTTTTTTCAATTAATGTTCCCGGAGTCAGATTTTTCTGGTGTTGTTAAGTTTGGGAGTTAAGCCCCCTGACTCTGGCTTTCAGCTTTACTCTTGCAGTAGCGTCAAGACTTGTCCATCCTTACAGCACAGGTTAGAACATCAAGATTAATGGTGAAAAGATTATCCACAGTGAAGGACACCCAGAGAGGTTTACAGAGTGTCATGGAGAAGAGAAGAGGGAGGAGGGAGATGAGGTAGCTGGTAATAGAAGAGTGGTGGAGTCAAAAGGGGAGAGGCCAGTTTAGCCAGTAATCAGTTCCTTAAGTGTTCTCCACAGCCCAGAATACCCAGAGAGATTCACAGAGTTAAGTAGAGAGGAGAATGGGGAGAGAGGTGACCTGGGGGAGAAAAGAGAGTCAAAAGGGGAGAGAGCAATCAAGCCAGCAGTCACACCTCTAAGCAAAAATGGTTGCTATTTGATTTTTTAAGGTATAAAATTGATAACAAATACCAAAAAGCAAATATTAAAAATCTAAAGTAGAGGTTAGACTCTGATAAATACAATGTTAAAAATACAAAACAAAATCACAAAAACTATTAAAAATATATATATGAAATTTGCTTTAAAAATAAGGTCTCTTTTTGGCAGGGTAAGTTACAAAGATGAAATTTAAAGGAATAATAAGTAAAAAAGAAAATAATTTTAAAAAGTTAAAAATTGATAATAGTAAAAATAAATCTAGAAATTTCTCTGGAGCATTCAGGACAGTTTGGGTTCCATTCAGTTTCAGATAGTTCCTTGTTCCAGCTTCTCTTTCTTCTCAAGATATGTAGGCCTCTTCTAATGCTTAGTCAGTACTAACTACAGGGTTTTAATCTCTCCCACCTGTCATTCCTGAGTGGTTCCCTCTTGTTTTTTTTCCATCTGTTTTTGGCTTCTTCTGTTTGCAAGGCTCTTTAGTGTCTAAATTTCTGCCATAACACAAAGGGACGAAGGTGGTCACTTATTTAGGTTAGCTTGTTCAGTCCTGCTATGGGGTGGAAGGAACACTGCAAACAAATATCACTGGCCTGTGCCGGGAGTGCTCGCAGTGGATGGACCTCACTGGGTTTCTCCCTGCTCACAGTGTGTGTTTTCCCACTCTACAGTGCTCAGGCTGCAGGTTGCTATGCAGGGGAATTGTCCAAAGCAGGACTTAGGTTTTGTGCACTTCCCAGGTCTAAGCTGCTCAGGTTCAGATTCTCGGGTACTCCACAAAGGCACAGAGTTGGTTGGGCACAGACGCGTTTTGTGTCCTTCCAGGTCTGAGCAGCTCAGGCGACCAGGTGTTTGACACATGCATCTTGATCACCTCCACGGTCCCAGGTGTTTGGTTTCCTGGGTGTGCAGCAAGAGCACTGTCTCAGGTGTGTTGTATGTCTTCTCTGGGGGAGCTGGTCTCTGGCTGCAACCCTCCTGGCAGATGTCCACTCTCCAGGAGGTTGGTTAGCAAGTGGGAGCCTGGTCATGGTTTGGTGGAGCATGCTGTCTATGGGGTCAACATTGCTCCTTGCCTTCTGGCTTTGGCTATCTGTAGCCTGCGTCTCTGCCTCCAGCTGTGGGATTGGCCTGTCCTTTGATATTTGATCAATGGTTTGTTCTGTGAACAGGCCAGGCTGTGCCTCAGGTTAGAGCTTATCAGGAGGAAGTTCTCTCCTCCCCAGCCCCCTCTGGCTGTACCTTAGTTTGGGTTGCTATCTCACATTAGCTCCCTCAGATTGTCCTCAGGCCATCCAGGCTCAGTCCTTTCCCTAAGCAGGCATCTCAAGCCTCCCTCTTCAGCCCCCACTCACTGGTGGCAGACGCAAGTGTCTGGGCTACTTCTCTGCAGGGAGTTATGGTTAGGTGCATATTCTGTGGGTTGTTTCTTTTTTCTTTTTCTTCCCAGTTATGTTGCCCTATGAGATTGCAAAACTACTCACTGCCCATGAGAGGGTTTCCTGGTGTTTGGAAACTTCTCTTTCATGATTCCCACCCCGGGCCAGGTCTCCGTTCCTAACTATTTTGTCTCTGTTTTTGTCTTTTATATTTTGTCCCACCTCCTTTCAAAGCGAATGGCCTGCCTTTCTGGGTACCTGGTGTCCTCCACCAGTGTTCAGAAGTTGTTATGTGAAAGTTGCTCAGCATTCATCTTTTGATGAATTTGTAGGGGATAAAGTGGCCTTCCTGTCCTATTCCTCCACCTTCTTAGTATCTCCCTGTTTCCATGTTCTTTGTGCAATCCGTAGTTCATTGACTAGGAATTGAATCCAGACCTGCAGCAGTAAAAGCATTGAGTCTTAACTTCTCACCAGGGAAATCCTATTCCTAAGTTCTTTTATAACTAAACCATCATTTTTCATTTGTGTATATTGTATATTACCATTAGAACATTTTATGCCAAACTAATATGAGCTTAGTTTTAAATCACATGCAGTTTCTTAATTGGGGATAATTATTGTGTTGTGTTGGTTTCTGCCATACATCAACATGAATTAGCCACAGGTATACACATGTCCCTGCTGTCTTGGACCTTCCTCTCTCCCACTTCCACCTATCCTACCCCTCTAGGTTGTCCTACTGGCTATGTTTTACCTTTCATATGTATATGTTTTCTTGCTACTGTCTCCATTCATCCCACCCTCTCCTTCCCCTTCCCCATATGTTTATGTGTGTATATAATACATCTTCCTTATTATTCATCTGTTGATGGACACTTAGGTTGCTTCTATATAGCAACTAGTGTAAACATCGAAAGCACACGTTTTTGTTTTTTTTAATTCACTTATTTTTATTTGGAGAATAATTACAGTGTTCTGCTGGTTTCTGCCATACATCAACATGAATCAGCCATAGGTATAAATATGCTCGCTTCCTCAGTAAACTCCCTCCCACCCCAACCCACCCCTCTTGGTTGTCACAGAGTACCAGATTTGGGCTCCCCTAGTCATATAGCAAGTTCCCACTGGCTATCTGATTTTATATATGGTAGTGTATATCTTTCTATATTAGTCTCCCAATTCATGCCACCCTCTCTTTTAAAGATCTATTTGAGTAGTTAATGGCTGTTGATATGATACAGAAATTATATCTTTGTACATGGTATTTATTATTAATTGTTACATATTTGATATTTAGATTCTGTGCTCCAGAATTAAATATTGCAGTTTTCTTTGTTTGTATTCTATCCTCTGCCAAGAGAGCAATACATTTTCAGAGATCTTTTATTGCTGTGTACTGTCTTTTTGGTTCCACTTGAAGGATTTCCTTTAGCATTTATTTAAAAGCCAAGTATACTGATAATGAATGCAAGTAGCTTTTATCTGTGAGAAACCTTTATTTCTTCATATTGAAAGTGTTTTTAAAGCTACTACACTTGCTTGGTAGTTTTTTGCTTTAACACTTTCAGTGTATCATCCTGTTGTCCTTTGGCCTGCAAGATATCTGCTAAGAAATTCAGGATAATCTTATAGAACATTTGTTATTATGTACTGACTCTGATTCCTCATGCTGTTTTAACATTTTATGTTTCTCTTTGACTTGGATGGTTAGATCATAGTGTGTCTTGTTATCTCTTTGGGTTTTCCTAGTGGGAATTTTTTGAACTTATTGTATATATTCATGAATTGTTCCAGTCCTTAGTTCTTCAGATAAACTCTGCCCCTCTATTCTTTTCTGGAACTCTCATAATATTGATTCTATTGATGTCTTTTAGGTTATTTAGTTGATGTTACTTTTTTTTGTTTTTTCTTCTGCTTTTCAAAGTAAGTAATTTAGATTACCTGTTATCAAGGTTTGTCAGTCTTTGCTGATGCTGTTTGAATCTGCTGATTGATTAATCTAGGGAGTTTTCCAATTGTCCTAGCATTTTCTAGCTTTAGAACTTGTTATAGTTGTTTTCTGTTTATTTCCTGTTTTAGAAATTCTTTTTACAATTTGTTTTGTTTTGTTTTAGAAATTCTCTGTGTAAATTCTAATTTTGTTTATGTATTATTTTCCTAATGTGTTTTTAAGTCTCTGTTTCTCCTTAAGCTTTTTGGAAAGATTTAAGACATATGCTTTCAAGTCCTTCTCAAGTAAGTCCAGGGCCTCTGCATTTAGTATCTTGGATTTTATTTTCTTTTCCTACGTGGACTGTGATCTTACTTCCCTGTATATTTATATAGCTTGTTTTATTTAAAACTGGTCATTTGAAGAAAAGAAGAAAAAACAGGCATAAAAACAGGCATCTCTCCTAGTCTTGGAAAACTTAAGAAAGAAAACAGCAACCTAGTATCTAAGCTTCATCTTATCTGGAGCTGTATTCTTTTGTCTGATTTGTCTGTGTACACAACTGTTTTTCCATATGTACACAACTGCAAAGATGGGCTCAATAAAGGACAGAAATGGTAGGGAAGTAACAGAAGCAGAGGAGAAGGCAATGGCTACCCACTCCAGTACTCTTGCCTGGAAAATCCGATGGACTGAGGATCCTGGTGGGCTGCAGTCCATGGGGTCGCTAAGAGTTGGATATGACTGAAGCAACTTAGCAGCAGCAGCAGCAACAGAAGCAGAAGATATTAAGAAGAGGTGGCAAGAATAAACAGAAGAACTATACCAAAAAGATCTTCACGACCCAGATAATCACGATGGTGTGATCACTCACATGGATCCAGTACATATGGAAAACTTAGCAGTGGCCACAGGACTGGAAAAGGTCAGTTCTCATTCCAATACCGAAGAAAGGCAATGCCAAAGAATGCTCAGACTACTGCATGCTAGTAAAGTAATGCTTAAAATTCTCCAAGCCAGGCTTCAGCAATACATGAAGTGTGAACTTCCAGATGTTCAAGCTGGTTTTAGAAAAGGCAGAGGAACCAGAGATCAAATTCCCAACATCCGCTGAATCATTGAAAAAGCAAGACAGTACCAGAAAAACATCTATTTCTGCTTTATTGACTATGCCAAAGCCTTTGACTGTGTGGGTCACAATAAACTCTGGAAAATTCTAAAAGAGATGGGAATACCAGACCATCTGACCTATCTTTTGAGAAATCTGTATGCAGGTCAGAAAGGAACAGTTAGAACTGGACATGGAACAAAAACTGGTTCCAAATAGGAAAAGGAGTACATCAAGGCTGTATATCGTCACCCTGCTTATTTAACGTATATGCAGAGTACATCATGAGAAACGCTAGGCTGGATGAAGCTCAAGCTGGAATCAAGATTGCCGGGAGAAATATCAGTAAGGTCAGATATGCAGATGACACCACCCTTATGGCAGAAAGTGAAGAAGAACTAAAGGACTTCTTGACAAAAGTGAAAGAGGGGAGTGAAAAAGTTGGCTTAAAGCTCAACATTCAGAAAACTAAGATCATGGCATCTTGTCTCATCACTTCATGGCAGATAGGTGGGGAAACACTGGAAACAATGGCTGACTTTATTTTTCTAGGCTCCAAAATCACTGCAGATGGTGATTGCAGCAATGAAATTAAAAGACTTACTCCTTGGAAGGAAAGTTACACGCAACTTATACAGCATACTGAAAAGCAGAGACATTACTTTGCCAACAAAGGTCTGTCTATTCAAGGCTATGGTTTTTCCAGTAGTCATGTATGGATGTGAGAGTTGGAGTATAAAGAAAACTCAGCGCTGAAGAATTGATGCTTTTGAACAGTGGTGTTAGCCAAGACTCTTGAGAGTCCCTTGGAATGCAAGGAGATCCATCCTGGGTGTTCACTGGAAGGACTGATGCTGAAGCTGAAACTCCAATCCTTTGGCCACCTGATGAAGAGCTGACTCATTTGAAAAGACTTTGATGCTGGGAAAGATTGAGGGCAAGAGGAGAAGGGGACCACAGAAGAGGAGATGGTAGGATGGCATCACTGACTCGATGGACATGGGTTTGGGTGGAGTCAGGGAGTTGGTGGTGGATGGGGTCGCAAAGAGTCAGACATGGCTGAGTGACTGAACTGAAGTTACAACTGTTTTATGTCTTAATGTCCCTGAGTCTCAATCTTGCTTCCTCTGTGACCCCATTTTATTATTTTCCTCTACTCATAATCCTTTATCCCTCAGGCACCCTTATCCTACAGTCTTCCTGAAACTTTTATTCACCTGGTCTCACACAACTGCCTTCAGGAGTCTTCAACCTTATAGTACAACTGTGCCACGTTCTCCAGTTTCTCTGGGTCTACCAAGGCAGAATATAATCTCTTGAGCAGCCCTGAGATAAGACAGACCTTTGAAAACAACTTCTTTTTATTTCTTCTGTCTCATGAGGGGAACTGTGGATTGATTGGTTTCTTCTTGGCTATGCGTACTGGGTGAACAAAAATGCCACAGAAGTTTTTATTCTTTTGACTATAGCTTTGTTTTATTAGTATTATCCTTAGTTGCTGCTTCAGCCAAAATGTTACTTACTTGGTATTCTGTAGAGAATAGATATCTGGAATGCATAAGTCATTCATTTTTACTAATGTCTTCTTTTATATTCTTTAGAATTGTATTTTTTATTCATACTTACATGGCTTTGTTTTGAAATGAAAGCTTTAGTCAGTTAAGTGAGGAAAAAAGTGAAGAACTGGAATAGACAGTCTATAAACAGATAACTGTCAATAGCACAGTCAGTCTATTTTAATTCTTCACTTTTTTCCTCTTCATTTATGTCCCTTTAAAGCTATTATAATCCATTCAGGTGCTATAAAAGACACATTTTTCAAGGGAAAAATTGGTAATGACTTTTTTTTTTTTTAAATAAGTTGATTTTTTTTTTTTTTTGTCTTGTGACGTTATACCTAGGGGGACCTGAAGTGTTCCGTTTCCTAATTCTGAATGGGTAGTTGTTGTTTTTATTTTTTTTAAGAGAGACATTAGTGTATGTGTTATAGCAACTTCTTGTTTGCTTTTCTTATCATTCATGGTGGCCAAAATCAATGTATGAGGCTCTGGGATTCTAAAAAGGTAATATAGAGACTTTTCTTTATAGAACAGGATGTTATGGGAACAGCTTTGAATTTAGAGGAAAATGTAGTAAGAACCGTTTTGTCATAATTTTACGTTTATGCTAATGAAATGAATTTAAAATTTATAATTTCTTTTTATTTTTCATTTTGCAGTTTGATTGGTTGGGGTCAGATAAGAAGAGGAGTAACCATCAAGCCAACAGTAGATGATGAATGAAGATAATCAGTTAAATAATATATTTGGATGAAGTTAGAATTTCTCTTAACAACCTAGTGGTATAATTTCAAAGCAGTACCAGCAAATACATTTCTTTTCTTAGTAGAGCTGTTAAGGTTGTTTTCATTTTTTTCTGATGAAAATTAGTTTTTATTCCAAAATAAATAATAGGGTCTGTGATAAATGTCAGGATTAGTATGTTGTTGGGTTCAACCTATATTTTAGCAGTGTCACTTTTGTGCATCAGTTCAGGTTTCAAATGAAGCTGCTGTTAAAACCAGCCTTTGCTAGTGTACACATACCACTGAACCTGTTTGAAATAAAGTTTTTCTCTTAGTTTTTCATGATTTGCCTTTGAGTATTTCTGGGGGCTGTCACACCATTCAAAACCTGTGGACACAGTGTCCTTCAAAACCAGTTTTTCTTTTTTTATCCCATATTTTATGTTGTCTTTTTAAAATGTAGAATGAGACTTAATAGGTTCAAATTGAATTGTCCCTTAAAGTAGGGGATTCCCTGGTGACTTAGATGATAAAAAATTTGCCTGCAGTAGAAGAAACTCAGGTTTGATCTCTGAATGGGGAAAATCCCCTGGAGAAGGGAATGGCAATCCACTCCACTGCTTTTACATGGAGAATCCCATTGACAGAAGAGCTTGGTAGGCTATGCAGTCCTGTGGGATCGAAGAGGGTTAGATGTGACTGAGCGATTAACACTTAGAGCATAAGGGATTAATTACATGGACAGACTTTTTCTTACCCTTTACTATGTTCCTAGACTGAAACACAGGAAGCTTAAGCCAATTTTATGTTTTATCCCAATTGTTTAGTTGATAGAGTTATAACATGGGTTCTAATTACTAGCCTTTTTTTCTGATCAAGTAGCATGTTTCTTTTTTTTTTTTTCTCCTTTTTCCAACTTCCTTAAAATGCTCACCGGAGAGGGGCTTCCCTGGCTGTCCAGTGGTTAAGACTCAGTACTCCCACAGCAATGGGCTTGAGTTCTGTCTAGTCAAGAAGTAAGATCTCATATACCTCATGGTGTGAAACAATTCATTATAAGTAATAATTGTTAAAATTGGCATACTGATGATTTTAATTCACAGTTGAAAATAATTCGGGCAGTGTTGCTAATATAAGCAGTTTGCAAATAATGATGTTGTTTCTTCAGCCCAGATACATTTTAAATTGACTTAAGCCAATCATGTGTAAAAAGTGATAATTTGAGATATAGTAGGCTGGGAGACTTAAATGTATTGCAATATTGAATATGTTGTTTTTAAAGAAATATAAAGGCAATATTAACATTTAAGCTGATGAGGCATATGGGTCATAAATTTAAGATCAAGAACAGGTTTATCTCCCAGAAAAGTGCATTCAGGTCTAAAGTTCTGCATGTGATTTCAGTAGCATCACAGAGCTGCTGGAAGTACAAAAGGGATTTAATTCATGTTAGCAATTCCTATAACCTAACCTTTGTCTGTAGAGAAAAACTTACATATTTATTGTGTACTTTGCTTGTGCTTTGGAGTGTTCTGTTCTTCATATAATAACAGTTTGTTACAAAATTCCATCAAGCTGGGCACATCCCCACTTTACCATTGGAGAAACTGAGGCATAAGGAAGCTAAGAAATTTGTTCAAGCCTTACAGCCAATAAGTAGCAGAATTAGGATTTAAATCTAAATTATCTGGATTCAGAGTTTATACCCTTAACTGTGAAATCACACACCTCTTTTGGAAGTTACATTTTCCAGTTGTGGGTGCCATGCTATCAAGATAGAATTTCCTAAATGTTTTTCAAGAGGTATTCATTTTTCAGACTCTTTTTCCTCTGCTCATTTTATTACTGTTTTCATACTATTTTACTTGCTTTTTGTATTAATGCTAGTTCTGTTAAGATTTCCTTCTATGATAAAGGACTCTCAGTTTCCTTGTTTTGGTCATCTGTCTTTGCTTTACATATATTAAGAGTTAGTTTAGGTAAAGTAGACTCAGTGTATCATTTATCTAAGGACATAAACGTCTGTAATACTGTTTTTGGCTAGTAAGACTTATTTGCTATTAGTATGGTTCCATCAGCATAGTTTTGATTAATGTCTACCCAGCATATCTTTGGCCTTAGGTTTTATCTGTAATTGTAATCAGAAGTAAAACATTTAGGAGTTTTTACAACTTTTATTTCCATAAAAGATCAGAGACTACTTAGATTTGTGTGAGCACAGACTATAATGAACACTTTTAAATTTGCTTTCTGAGTCATAACTAGAATGTAGCTTATGATGTTTCATTTTATCTTTTAACCAACAAATTTCAGAAATGGTGTATAGATCATGTGTTCAGTATTTAAAGTAGTACTTAGCTACAGTAAGATCATTTGGAGGATATGCAAACCTTTTAAAAATCTTTAAATAATTCTTCTGAATTTAAGTCTGTATGTATTATTTTTCTCTTGAGAAACTCATGCAGTTAAAGGAATCAAAAGGTCTGCTGCTCATTCTTTATAAGTAAAATCATGCAGCCCAGTGTTGAGAAATGAAGTGGGTTGGAAGGAGCGATTTCAAAAGATAATCATAGGAGGTGCTATTTCGCTTTTCCTAACGATTTTACTTTAATGGTTTCTCTGGAAAATCATGAATGATCAAAATTGTAATTTAGATGTTGATTTCTAATGTATTAATGTCATTTGCCTGTTTCTGACGTAAGTAACACTGATTTTTAGGGTCAACATGCAGAGGGCCCAAACACAAAGAATTAAGTAGAAGAAAGTAATAATAGATAAAGGATATTATTGCTGGAAATAGTAGTATGAAATTTAAAGTGTTAGTCATGTCTACGTCTTTGCAGCTCCATGGACGGCAGCCCACCAGGCTCCTCTGTCCATGGAATTTCCCAGGTAAGAATACTGGAGAGGATTGCTACTTCTTTCTTCAAATGGTAGCAGTGGTGATAATAATTTGTTCTGAGCCATCCAGGATAATAAAATTTTACCAAGAGGGGCTTATTTATTACTTTAGTCTTAAATGAAATGAGTGTAAAACTAGATTTTAGTACTGGGAGGGGAAAAAGTGGAAGTAAGAAGTTCTTCCTGGAAAAATGTGCTTTGGTAGAATGGAAAACTAAATGTAGTTCAATAGAATTGTGAAGTATGAAGACATCAGAAGTATTGTTTGTAAATTAATTATTTAGACTAAATTTAGACCACTTTTATTTAGGGGGGAGTTTACTGAGAGTTTTTATTTATTATCATGATTTTGTTAATTTAAAATTTAAATTAGATACGCTGGCTTAGAATGAACTGAAGATGTATTACCTTAGCAGTGTTTTGGAAGTGT